>OZ023268.1:10761590-11361590 GCA_964006375.1 Tillus elongatus
GAATTTCTAAGGAGAGCAAAGCCTGTTCGTTTTAAAATGTTGGAGACGTTATGTGATTTGGTGTGATGTTTAAGTTGAAAAGATTTTGGGACCACGTGATGATCACGGCAGGCTTTTAGAAAGGTGAGGTCACAAAGGAGACGGGATTTGCGGATAAGGAGTTTGGTGAAAATTTTGGTAGAAGAAAAAAAGAAAATTACAGCAGCTTCTAGACAACAAAAATCTCACACAAAACACACATAATGCCAATCCTCCTATAGTAGTTCACAACCTTTCAAATTCCACCATAAGTGACGTCGCCATCAAAGTCCTATCCAAAGGTTTTAATTTTGCACCAACCCCTAAATTCATCCCAATAGAAAAGATAATTTCTCAATCAGAAGATGCAATAACACACTTACCGACTGACGAAGCTGAAATTACGAGACAAGACATTGCAAGAATATTACGTTCTGCCAAACTTCCACCTTCCAACCTTTCTCCTCACGAACGACAGTCAATCAGAGACCTAAACCGAAACACAGAAATTATAATCCTACCAGCAGACAAAGGCAACGCTACAGTCATACTTGACAAAACAGACTATATACAAAAGATGGACAATATACTAAACAACACAGACTACAAACAAATCCCTAACGACCCTACAACTTATCTGGAAAAGAAAACCAAAACTATCATCAACAACTCCCAACTCAATCCTGACCTCAAAAAAGAACTAATCCCCCGCGAAAAATCATCTCGCATTCCTAGAAAATATGGTCTCCCAAAAATCCATAAGCCTGATATACCCCTTCGCCCTATCGTAAGTGCCCACCGTTCACCCACACAAAAACTTGCAAAACATCTAGCCAAAACTCTCCAAGCATTAGTAGAAAACGCTACATCCTATGTCAAAAACTCCACCCATTTCATCGACCTTCTTCAAAACAACACCATTTCTCAAAACGACATCCTAGTTAGCTTTGATATAGTTTCCTTATTCACCAATATACCTCTATCTGAAACCCTTGACATTCTCAAAAATAAACACAAAATTTCCCACGATACCTTAGCTCTTGTGGAACACTGCACATCTAACACTTATTTCCTTTTTCAAAACAAATTTTACAAACAAGTTCGAGGTGCTCCAATGGGTTCACCCCTCTCTCCTGCATTGGCCAACATTTTCATGGAAAACTTCGAGACACAAGCCCTCAATTCATCCCAACTTAAACCAACGTGTTGGTTAAGATACGTTGACGACATTTTCGCTGTCTGGCCACACGGCAAAGAATCTCTAGACGAATTCCTTTCTTACCTAAATAACATCAACCCCCAAATCCAGTTCACCATGGAAATGGAAAATAATTTTTCTTTGCCTTTCTTAGATGTACGCATCACTAAAAACCCAGTCAGAGGATTTTCTTACACTGTCTACCGAAAACCAACCCACACTAACCGGTATCTTAACGCCCAATCTCACCATCACCCATCGCAACTAAATTCCGTGGTTCGAACATTAGTAACACGATCCCTTAGACTAACGGACAACAACAACAAACAGACAGAATTAAACTTTTTAAGACAGACATTGCTAGAAAACGGATACGACAACAATCACATACTACGAAACATTAGAAACGCACAACAACAAACCACTACACCACAACAAGAACAAACAGCGTCCACACAACAACACACAGCGTTTTTACCATACATTAAAGGTGTCACCGACAAAATCAGCCGAATTTTCAGAACCCATAATATCAAAACCATATTCACAACAGACCAAAAACTATCAAATCTTATAAAAACTCCCAAGGATACGATTCCAAACGAATCCCACGGAGTTTACGAAATTCCTTGTTCCGACTGTTCCCGAACTTACGTAGGACAAACAAACAGACGCATCCACAATAGAATATACGAACACACCCTCGCAGTTAGAAAATCCGACCCCTCATCGGCGCTGGCCATGCATCATATTCATACAGGGCACAAAATAGACTTCGATAATGCCAAAACAATAGCACCGGTTTACAATTTCAAAACGAGAATTATCCGCGAAGCAATCGAGATTGAAAAACGTCCCGATTGTTTAAATAAGAGAGATGATGGTCTTCGCCTTCCGACTACTTGGAAACCTATTATATCTTCTTTGCAAACACACAAAAGGGAAATGAATTCCACAGACAATTTTGTTGCATCATTATCCCCCCACTTAATTAACGGTGACCCCACTACTTTCACTGATGACGCAACAGGTAGACGAAACGACCTATATAAGACAAGACTTGCAACGAACTGCCAGATCTCTCTGAGGCCTAGGGTTGAACACACTGAGACCTCACAGACGATCTCCAGCGAGATTTGGGGAGTAGGCAGATTGAGGCCCCGTAATCGAGCTACAACAACCCAACCTACCTTTATCCACCACTCTAAGGAGTAGGCAGATTGAGGCCTTAGAGTGTCCTTACATATTTCCTTTACCTACCTTTGTCCACCACTCTAAGGAGTAGGCAGATTGAGGCCTTAGAGTGTCCTTACATATTTCCTTTACCCACCTTTGTCCATCACTCTAAGGAGTAGGCAGATTGAGGCCTTAGAGTGTTCTTACATATTTCCTTTACCCACATTTGTCCACCACTCTAAGGAGTAGGCAGATTGAGGCCTTAGAGTGTCCTTACATATTTCCTTTACCCACCTTTGTCCATCACTCTAAGGAGTAGGCAGATTGAGGCCTTAGAGTGTCCTTACATATTTCCTTTACCTCTTGAAAATGGCTCCAAAACAGGAGCCGAAACGTCGAGTTTCCATAAATTCTGGACGCGGTTTAACCCGAGAACCAAGCATGTCTCATATATATATATATATATATATATATATATAAACTAACACCGGATATGGGTTCTAGGGGTCTTAGTTCGCGCTCATTTGCAAATATTTTTTTAAAATTCAAAAGTCGGGATCTCCCATTTTGTGAATTTTTTCTACGAAAATTCACTAATAAATAATAAAGTGCAAGATGCAGCAGCATTCGGCAGTCGCTTGGTAGTTTTTGGCTTTCTTGGACTCGAGTAATGTCATAATATTAGTTTATAAGTTTGTGTCATGACACGTCAGAGTTAGAACCAGAAGCAGAAGAGTAAGAGAGGATAAAAAGATAACGTCAAATGTCAATGTCCGACGAGAGATTTATAATATTAATGAGATTAATTTAATTTATTAGAGACCTAAGATAATAAGTACTGTGGTTTTTTAGAAGCTCTGTTTTTGAGTTCCGAAAATTTGATTTCCATTTAGGTTAACCTTACTGCCTGTGTTATGTTAGCCCCTTCCCCTAACAATATGTCTTATAATGGGTCATTTTCAAATGAACGAGGATCAAATTTTGATGGAGAATATGCGGTAGATGCTGTTTCTGGAGGTTTTTTTCATACGGATTTTAAAAAGTATATAATTATAACTTTTTATATTTTTTGTAATAAATTCTATGTATGAGTTGTCAATAACGTTTTTCAGGCATGACGATCTTAAGATGATGTTAGATTCAAGTAAGGACAGCCTTAAGTTAGAGGCTATGAAGAGGATTATTGGGGTAATATTTCCCATTACGTGTGGAATATTCAAAACTTACTTTTTCTTTGTTTGTAGATGGTTGCGAAAGGAAGAGATGCATCCACCTTGTTCCCATCTGTGGTGAAAAATGTCGTTTCCAAGAATATAGAAATTAAAAAATTAGTTTATGTTTATTTGGAACGATATGCTGAAGACCAGCAAGATCTAGCTTTATTATCTATATCAACATTTCAAAGAGCTTTAAAAGTATGTATAATCTAGGTGTTCATTACTTTTTAAATTATATTTACTAGTCATTATAACGGTTAAATTATTAATTCTTCTATTAGTAAACAGCAGATGACTGCCCACTATAAATATAGGTAAGGTACCTTAACCAAGTATGGGCACCCCCCCAAATACGGGCACTAGTGAATAAATACTGTTTGTAACCAATTTTAATAAAAGATGGCAGCATATGCATTACAGGTATCTCGTACAACTTCAGTCATAATCAAAATTCGGCCATTAGTCGATAGAGGGCGCCACCGGGTGTTTCTAGTCAGAAGTCGTCGAATGTGGAAAGTGAGGTTGTAGTTTTCGGTAAGTAGATTTTATTTCATTTTGTAAAGAAAATGTAGCGAAATTAATTGTTACTATATATAAAATTGAAGCTGAGGAAGTGTACTTTGAGACTGTACAATAGATATTTAGGTTTACTTCCGTATTATGAAAATGTGTTTCAAAACTTGTAGAAAATGGCATGTCCCAAATATGGGCACTAGAGTGACTGCCAAATATGGGCAGTGCCCATATTTAGAACACATGCTGTGCCCATATTTGGGACATACCTTTTGCTGACGTTTGGTTATGTTTTATCTAACACGATGTTATTTTTCAGAATATGTCTCCACAAAAGCGAGCTCAGTGGAGTTCTGACTCCCTCAAAGCAGCAGTTGCTGCAATTCAAGGAGGAATGAAGATAAAACGTGCAGCAATTAATTTTAATATTCCACGAAGTACTTTGCAACGCCATGCTTGGAGTGGTAATACAGTTAAACGGCTGGGTCGAAAATCTTTTTTAACTGACGCCCAGGAAACCGAGTTGTGTTCTCGAATATTTAGACTTGCTGAGATAGGAATGCCCCTTACATCTAAAATTTTAAGAAGAAGTGTTTACACGTTCTGCAGCGAAAACAACGTCCCCTTTCCACCTACAAAACATAATTCTTCAATGGTTGGTAGAAAATGGCTTAAATTATTTTTAAGAAGACATCCTGAGGTTGCTCGCCGAAAATCTCAAAACGTTAATCCAGCACGAGCTGCAAAACTAAACAGATTTATTGTTGAGGATTATTTCAAGACATTAAGGACTGTGATGGCCGAGTTAGACGTTATGGATAAACCTCAGCTTATTTTTAATATGGACGAAAAAGGGTGCCAATTAACAATTCATAAGGAACCTGTAATTTTAACTCGCAAAGGAATTAAACGGGTACCCTTTGTGGCACCAGAACATGCCGAAAATGTGACTGTTGTGTCTTGTGGAAATGCTATTGGTCAGATAATTCCACCTGTTGTTTTGTTTAAAGGCCAGAGAAATAAACCTGAATTTTCAGATAATTTACCACCTGGGTGCAAAGCATTCATGACTGCAAAAGGCAGCATGACTTGTGATACTTTTGTTAAATGGATTGCACATTTTGCACAATACAAACCTCCTGGAAAAGTCCTTCTGATTTTTGATGGAGCAAAATCCCATCTCGATGCAAATATTGTTGAGGCTGCAGACACTCATGAAATCACATTGTTATGCCTTCCGAGTAACTGCACGCATGAATTGCAGCCAATGGACAAATCGGTATTTCGTTCTTTTGAATACCACTGGGACGATGAATTGCAGAGGTATTGGAGTCTTAATCCTGGTAGAAAATTAACAAAATCTAGTTTTGGTAATGTATTTTCAAAAGTTTGGCCAAAGGCAACAACCCCTTCAAACGTGTCTGCAGGATTTCGAGCAACTGGTATATACCCTTTTGACCCGACGATTATTCCAGAAACGGCATTTGCACCTTCAACACTGTCAGAGAGACCCCTAGAGAACCAAAACAATGCAAATTCCCCTGCAACTACAATTCCTAGTAGTCCTAATCCTGTCCAACAAACGATGGCTTCAGAATTAACAAGAAAACAAGAGGTTGATGGTCCCAGTACATCTACTCCAAGGGTTTCAACTAACAATCCTCGTCAAAAACAAAAACGGCTTCGACGTGTCTCAGATGACGACAGTTCTGACGATGAAAATGAATGGCAACCATCCGAATCTTCGACTTCTGAAACCAGTGAATCATCGGACGAAGAGTTGGAGGCTAACAAGTCTAGATCGTTTACTGAAATATTGAAAACACCAGAACTACCTGCCAAGTCTAAAGCACCACCCAAAAAGGCAATAAACTATCGAGCTGTCAAAGTTGTTAAATGGTTGTTTGCGGAGAAGAAGTTAAGTCAAAAGGAACCATCAATTGCCAAAAAAAGAGCGCCTCAGTCCAAACAACAAACAGCCAATTTAGATAGAGCTACGTGCAGTGGCGTTGCAACTCCTCGAAAGGAATCATGGTACTGCCCCCTTTGTAAAGAAGATAAACAAGAAGACATGAGGCAGTGTACTGTTTGCCAGACTTGGGTTCATGAAGAGTGCTGTGGGCTGATGGCCAAAGATGTCATACCCTTTTTTAGGTGCCCGTCATGCGAAGAGAGTGAATGAAGTTTAAGTTATCTAACTCGTTATCTAACTTAAGCTTTTTTACAATGTTCAAGTTCATGTACAAGTGTTTAAGTTTTTCTTTTGATTAATAAGAATTATTAATAACTATATTTTCTGGATCATTTAATTTCTCTTAAGTTTCTTTTAGGGTGCCCATAATTAGAACTTCATGCTCCTAATATGGGCACTTGATTTAATTTTTTTATGGGTGACTGTTTCAGAATAAAGACATATTTTTCAAATTCTGTGTATGATTTTGTATTCGTTCTGACCTAAAGAGCAAACCATTTTTTTTCTTTGGCTTAATCTTAATCGATAAAGTTATTAATTGATATAATGCTTAGGGGTGCCCATATTTAGGTTACTTACCTTATATAAATTTATGTTATGTACCTGTAAGCCACTTTGAACATAGAAGTATTGCAGCTTAAACAATGCCAGAAACTAGTCACCATTACATAGAAAATGTATGCCAAAAATTACAAATTTGTGATTTTTCCTGGCTATTGATGTGAATGTACCTACTACAGCACAGACACATTCTGAGAATATACCAGGAATGTTTGGAAGTAATATTCAAACATCCCCAGAACATTCTCACAAGGTACAATATATATTCATAGAACATTCTATGAACATGAAAATTGGACAGATTATGTCATACTAATAAGGTTCTTAGAATGTTATTTATAATATTCTTAGGAGCTCCCAGTATCTTCTGAAAATGTTCCACGAATATTAAATGAATCTTCTCAAAATGTTCATACATATACTCATGGGAACATTGCGTTTTAAAAAAAGATATACAGGGTGTTTCGCATAAGAAACGATACAGAGCAGGGGCATGTATGGGAACCTAAAATATGGTGATTTAACGCAACTTACTACTATACTAAGGTGCATTCCTAAGAAGTTATAGGCCTTCATAGTGGGGTTCTAAATTTCGAAAAAAAAATCAATATCTCAGTAATACTTAGAAAAAACAAATTTGGTACACGTTTTGGCTGTACCAAGAGCATTATTTGTTGGTGAGTAGAGTTCAATCGAAACATTTCAAAGGCTTGAATAATGGTGATTCACCCATAAAGTGTGGCAGAATTTCTTAAGCTATTGGTGGATCTAAAAAATTATGATTTCATTTTATGGGGAAGTAAATTATAAAACTTTTTTACTTATGTTATATTTCAAAAAACGTTTGTCGTTTTCAAGAAAAACCCTAATAACTAAAGACACATATATTATCAATGTTACTTAAAATCATCAAAAATTCAATACATGCCTGTGAAATTATCATGTTGAAGAATTTCTATGGCTTATCGATAGCAATTTTTTAAATCTGTTGTTTGAGTTGTCCGTTTTCTAATAAATTATACTTCTCACTTTTTTCCCGATTGTCAAATTTGACCTATACATAAGTTTATTGGCAAATATTTAATTTTCGATGATTTTTAGTAAGATTGATAAAATATGTTTCTTTACTTATTTGTGTTTTGAAAACAACAAAGTTTTTTGAAAATAACAGGAGTAACAAGGTTTTAGAGTAAAATTCCTCATAAAATGAAATCTGTTCTTAAATCCACCAATCTGTTAAAAAATTGTGACATTTTAAGGGTGCATCGCCCCTAATAAACCCTTTCAAATGCCTTAATTCAACTCTACTTACCATTGATTAATGCTCTTGGTACACTCAAAACGGGTACTAAACTTGATTTTTCTATATTAAAGTATTACAGAGATATTGATTTTTTTCGAAATTTGAAACCCCACTGAAGGCCTATAACTTCTCAGGGGTGCAACTTAATATAGGGGTAAGTTGCGTTAAATCACCATATTTTATACGTTTACCTACATGCCCCTGCCCTGTGTCGGTTCTTATGCGAAACAACCTGTATACATTTTTTGAATGATACAGAAATTAAGAAAATGCACAGATATGAAATATTGGATTTCTCTTCAAAATTTACTGATTTTCCACCATTTAACTGGTCTTTTATATATTTTCATATAAGCAAGCCCAACAGGCTAGAATTTGAACTTCAATCACTTACACCTTATTGTATTGTATTACACACACCTGTAAACTCAAGTTCAGATACGTAATAAGTCAACAATTCGTGTATTGCACATTTATTCAGATTAAGTATGTACTTATAACAAATACAAAGAAATGTCTAAGTAAAATATTAATAAAACAATTAAAATTTCAATAACATAAAAGTCAAATAAATAAAGATACAGTTCTTGTAGTTGCCAAAAAATGTAATAGCCAAATACAAAGTTTCCGAGATGAATAATCATGGTTACCCCACTGAAGTAACTTGAAATTTGGCTAGACTATTGATCCTACAGGCTTTCAGTGTGGCATTAAAGGAATTGCATTACACAATAGTACTTACACCTTTATAGAATACCACTAAATTGGACAACATGCCATAAAATCACACCAACTTGCACTTACACAAAACTACAACTGTCATCGATCAGACCTTATGACCCTTCTCTTGTATGGTTGCTTTCTGCTCTGCTTCCGCAGACTTGATTTTGACTTCTAAAGCTATTTCAATATCCCAATGTCCAATGTTTGTCACTAACAGCTTGGATATTCTGGTTGTAAAGGCATACTTTGGCAAAGTGATCCCATATCTGATAAATTGCAAGTTTTATTGTACATTCATCTTCCTACCATATGTCCAGGTCCACATTTTCTGCACTGTATAGTCTTATTTCTTACAGCATTAACTTCTTCCACAGGACTAAAAAGCCTGAGATGTTGGCTTAAGACAATTATTCTTGCACTTTTCCAGTCCATCCACATCAAACTGTGGTGGTTTATATTGCATGACTTAGGTATTATTGAACGTAACACAATTTTTAAATTATATATTATACAATGTAGGTGAACCTAATTAGTAAGATGATCCAGTCTCAAGCAAAATTGACGAACCCATCATGAGTGTGAACTACAGGAGACGCTTTAAAACTTGTTTCTTTACTAGGTGCGTCTTAGTTCTTGATAACTTCACACCATGTTTTAGTTGCTTCTGTACTCTGGATCTATGCTGTTTGCAATTGGACAGTTCTCCGTATTCATGTCGCATTATTATTTTTAGTTAATTATGTTAGAATATAACCTTATACAACGTTGACCACAGACCATTCATTTTCACATTACTTTTTATTTACGTCTAGTGGCCATCTTGCCATCTACCCTTCCCGGCGGCATGGACATGTGCTCTATGCCTAAAGAATGGATTGTATAAGTATACAATGTGTTTACCATAGACAGGTAACAGAATCAAACATGCAAAATAGTTACTATTATAATTCTCACCACTATACCGTAATCATCATCTCTCTTTTTCATTAAATTTTAAAGTTATATAATATTATAAGGACATCTCAAGCACATTCTGAGCGAATATTCGGTATAATAATCTATTCAAATAAGCTTAGTATATTGATGAAGAGTTTTCTTAGGATGTGATTGAATGAATGTACTTAAAATATTCAAGATTGAAGTTTGAAATTCCATAAATGTTATTAGAACATTCCGAAACAAATATTCTGAAAAAAAAATGTTCTCACATTGTGAGAACATTTTGAGAATATCTTGTGTTGTATGGGTATATTATATAAGGCAATGATTTTGTAAGAAATAAAAACAAATGCAGTTCCGAACTAGGCATATCTGTTCACCAAATTTTAATTGCAAGAGTGCATACATGAGGTAATCAAATGTCTTTTCTGATTCACCATGTATTGCTTAGTATATCAGCTGGTGTTTTTGACATACATTTTCTCAGTAATGATATTGACCTGATATTTCAAGTGCCATGCTTTTATGTTAAAAACAATTTAACACTGCATTGATGTCAACAACTTTTGGAGTTTGGACTATAAGGTTACAGGTTCGAGTCTCATATTCCTGCTGCATCCACATCTGGCTTATGTTAAAAGCAGTTAAAATTTATTTTCAATGTTAACGATGACATCTATCTGGAAAGTGGTTCGGATAAAAGTTTCTTTTTTTTTACATGTAACCTAAATCTGTAATAAAAAATACAATGTTCCATTTAAAAATCCAATATTTTGGTCAGAACAACCCATTTCCGGTTTGTATCGGAACTTGGCTCTATGCCTGATTTGTTCCAGTATCCAATAGGCTTATAAACGACTGGTACGGATGGTCATATTTACACTGTATATAATAATATTAACAGTCAGCTCAGAACTGCCATGGACCGGGGAATCCATGTGACTAATTAAAATAGGGCATTGTTTAACTCTTTCAGGTTAAGTGGTACATAAGGTGTACCACCTTTTTTTATTCCTCCGGGTCTTGGTGTTACACATTCTATACCATTTATTCAAAAACATTTTGCTACAGTCACAGAAGCACAAGAATCGTAATCACCTACAGAATATGTAATTATGGTTGCCTATCAGCTATAGTTATGAATATATTTGATTTTATGAATGCTGGCTATCATATTCAAACAGTTTTGAGGTTAAACGTTGTCTCTCATGGCGTGGTGATATTTTAGTAAGTTTTAGTATGTTATCTGGTGTTTTACTTTCAAATTTTGATACCAGGCTGGATCGACAGTGTATTAGAGGGGATTAACATACTGGTAAGTAAAAAAGTCGTATCTGCTATCTTAATTTTTGATAAAATTGAGGCGGTACAAAAAATGTACCACCATGACCATAGATCAGTGTTGTTATTTTCATGGTATTTTATAGATTGTTATGGATGATCTAAATTTGAAAAGGTGGACTAAAGACACATTTTTGAAAGAATATGAGAACTTCCCCTCTGATCAGGATTCTGTTATCGATGGCGATCTAGGTGATGATTGTAGTGGTATAGAGTTTGATAATAATGCGGAAGTAGAAGATAATGTGCAACAAGATGAAATTCTTGATGCTCCGGTAGAAGATTCAGACTCTGACGATTCTGAATGAAATGTACCTCTGGACCTCTGGATAAAGTTAGAGACAGACTGAAACAATTGCAATATGATGCGGATCCTATTTGGCGCCAAACAACTATTATAGTAGGTCCACCTGATTTTAGTCATTATTCAGGAGTAACGCAAGTCGTTCAGGATATTCGGGATCCATCTCCATACCAATTATTCAAACTATTATTTGATGATGACATAATTAACAAGTTATTATTCCAAACAAATCTTTATGCAGACCAAAAATATCTGTTATCTGGAAAGAAATATGAGCCGACTACTAAAGAGGAAATTAAAGTGTTTTTAGGCTAAATTATTATTAATGGGAATAAAAACCATGCCGAGTTACAAAGATTATTGGAATTCTAGTCCCGGCCTCCATGATGCATATATAAGCCAACTTATGCCACTAAACAGATTCAGTTGGCTCCTCAATCATATACATGTCAGTGATAATAATCTAATGCCAGGAAGAAACGACCCAAATTATGATAAACTCTACAAATTACGTCCGATGTTGACAAAATTGGCTGAAAACTTTAAAAAATGTTTATGTCCAGATAAATGTGTGGCTATCGATGAGTCCATGATTAAGTTTAAGGGCAGAAGTGGTTTAAAGCAATATATGCCAAAAAAGCCGATAAAAAGAGGCTATAAGATTTGGGTATTAGCTGATAAGTCTGGCTACATGTATAAATTTGATATTTACATGGGTAAAACGGATAATGGTATTCCTGAGAAAAATTTGGGATCCAAAGTGGTGAAAAACTTGTTGATCGGTTATGAGGGAAAGCATCACAATGTATATTTTGATAATTATTTTAACTCATACACCTTACTTTTGGACTTGAAAAAAAAACAAGACATTCATGCTTGTGGAATTGTAAATAGCATGCGAAAAAAACTTCAAAAATTGCAGGATGATAAATTGTTGGCAAGGGGTGCTTTTGACTGGAAAACAAGTAGTACAGGATTGTTTATGTGTAAGTGGAAGGATAAAAGATCTGTGCATTTACATTCCAATTTTCATAGCCCCCAGGATACAACAACTGTTCGTAGACGTGAAAGGAATGGAGACGTAATTGAAGTACCTTATCCAAAAGTTTTAGTTGACTCCAACAGTAATATGAATTTTGTGGATACATTCGATCAACTCAAAGCAACTTATGAAGTTAACCGTAAAAGCCACAAATGGTGGCATCGAATTTTTTTTCACTTCCTAAATGTATGTGTCGTCAATGCATACGTTTTAAATAAATTGCTTCAAGGAGGAGATGCAGTATCACAAAAAGATTTCCGATGGCGAATAATAGATGGTCTGTTGGCAAACAGATTGGTCATTTTGAAATGAAAATTGGATAGGTCATCAACTCGATCTCCCATACACATTTCAAAGCACACACCTACAGTCCCGGTTGAAATAAGACTTACCAGTTCCTCTCACCAACTAATTCAAGACACAAGAAAACAGTGTGCCTAATGCAGCACAAAGGCAACGCAGGTACGAACCGACTGGATGTGTTCTGTTTGCAAAGTTCCTCTGTGTCTTATCGAAATTCAAAACGTGTTTTCAGGATTATCACGGAAGAGTAAGAATTTTTAAAATATTGCAACAAACAATAATTATTCTTTGCAGCAATAGTGGTACAAGTGCTGTGCCACCCCGCCAGGAGTCAGTGAGCTAGGAATTAGTCACAAAATCATCTGCACTATGATTATTTTTAAATATTCTTTGCATTAAAATCATTATAATCCCCAAATTATAGTTTTAATTTTCCGTGACGCATGGGTATAAAAACTATAGGAATTTATGTGTCTGAAAGAGTTAATCTATTTGTAACACATATTATACATAAATTTTATCTTTCTTCACTTCTTCTACATATAAATTTTAACTATGCCACATCTCACACTTTTCCGTGCGCACAATGAACTTAAAAAGAGGTACAATGTTTTTTCTTCACGTATTACTATATACATATTATTATATATCATTAATATAAAGATAATTATATAGGAACCGTGCACACAATGCACTTAAAAATGGGTACAACGTTTTTTCTTCACGTATTACTATATATATATATATATATATATATATATATATATATATATATATATATATATATATATATATATATATATATATATATATATATATATATATATATATATATATATATATATATATATATATATATATATATATATATATATATATATATATATATATATATATATATACATATTATATATCATTAATATAAATATGATTATATAGGAACCAAATCCACTAATAAGAGCGGGAGCATTACGTGTACTGTCAAGTATTCGTGTGAAAATGATATCACCTATAGTAATGATAGCAATAAAGGATGCTTCTTCAGATATGTCATCATATGTTAGAAAGACTGCAGCACATGCCATTCCAAAACTATACAGGTAATCTAGTAAATATTCTTAAAAGCTTAAGCTGTTATAGCCATTGATCGTTCACAGCTTGGATCCAGAACTGAAGCAAGAGTTAATAACAATAATTCAGAAATTACTGGCTGATAAAACTGTATTGGTAATTGGTTCAGCTGTTATGGCATTCACACAAGTCTGTCCAGAACGTATTGATTTAATTCATGCTGTGTATCGAAAACTTTGTGCCTTGATCATAGATGTGGATGAATGGGGTCAAGTTACCATTGTCAATATGTTGACGAGATATGCAAGAATGCAGTTTGCTGATCCTAATAGAGAAGTAAGTACATATCTCACATTTTCCTGTAATAGACTATTGTTTTAAATACAGTACTGTGTAAATTAATGTGAACACAGGCAGATTTACGTTAAATATTGTTTATTGAAAGAAAAAGTTCGAGACGCAGCAAGTGCGTTATGGTAGATGCCTCCAATTTGAATAACTCAATTTTCTATAAATTTAGAAGGTTGAATTTTGATACGTAGTAAGGTTTTTCGCAAGGCAACATATCCACCAAATTTCATTAAAATAGCTTTGTAATTTTCGAAGATTTGTTTTCAAAGAAAACTCAAAATTTTCCCAGAAAACCTTGTCCGATTTTCCTGGCTAACAAACTCATCCAAGCTATTAATAAAAGAAAGGTACTTGCCGAGTTTTATCCAAATTGGTTAATTACTTTTGGTGTTATCGGTAGGATACACACATATATGTTTATATATATATATATATATATATATATATATATATATATATATATATATATATATATATATATATATATATATATATATATATATATAAATTGAAACTGACTCCGGAGATATGGGTTCTAGGTGTCCTAGTTCACGCTCATTTGAAAAAAAAACTTTGCAAAGTCTCACCATCGATACGTCTCTATTAGTGAATTTTTTAAATAAAAATTCACTAAAAATATAACCAGTACTAGTTTATAAATATTTTAGGAATTATTCAATAAGTATACGTCCCCCTTTGCTTTTTCATTAAGAAAAATTTGCTATTAAATAGGTCACGATGAAAAGCTTTTGAAAAAATTTCTTCAGATGAGCGCGAATTTGGGTCCCTAGAGCCCAAGACCAAAGTCCGTTAAAATTTGTATATGTTTATATACATACATACACACACACAAATATATATATATATATATATATATATATATATATATATATATATATATATATATATATATATATATATATATATATATATATATATATATATATATATATATATTGCTATGGTATTTTTGGTTTAGCACTTTTAATTGTAGAGCATGATAATTCCACGTCTTTATTTAAAAACGCTAACATTGATGAACCTGAAATTATGCCAAAAATTGTTTCCTTACGGCTATGTTTTTAAATTTTTTTCTCATCTCATGGGTAGGGTTTTGTGCTTGGGCTAGCATTTTTGTTTGATATATCTTATTTATAAATTATAGTACTCCCAAGTGTTCGGAATTTTAAAAAAATTATATATAATTGGGTTCTTTTGATTTTACTTTTAAGTAACGGTGAAAAATAGCCTTACTTTGTCATATAACTAGTATTTGTTTGATTTGAGGTCAAAATTAAACAGATTATGTAAGTATAATCTAGTATGTTTTATTTTTGATTGATTAAATTCACAAATTTCCATTAAAAAAGGTTATATCAAATGTATCATCGCTGATTGTCGATAAATCAATGCAAATCAAATTTATTTAAAACAATGAATTAACTATGATCTAGTGATTCGGCCTTTATCTAATATCCCCCTTAGTGAGCTAAATATACATTAAAATCATCAATGGGACTGAAAAATTCCTAAAAACTAATCACACTATAGAAAAAATCTGCACATTTATTACGATAAAGTTCACAAAACGACTTACTAAATGATGTCTAATTGATTCTTCCATTGGATGTGTACTAATTGCTTTCCATTTGATCTACTCTTTGGATTTTGTAGCTTGCCTGTGATTACTAATTATTTTCCATTTTATTGAAACGGATACTCATATTTTTTTCCTATTTCAAACTGAATATGATTTTATTATGAGGCACTTGCCTTCACGCTTAATTCTCAATTCCCATATTTACAGTGTCGCCGTACGTCAACGAATGAAGTTTTACTTCCCGGAGTTCTTTTACGAATCCTCCTATCGTCCTGCCGCCGTCTTCTTAAATAACTACACCTGTGTTACAAAAAACCTTTTCTCGCTGTACCTGGGTAAAACAAAGTTCATAGGCCTTGCATTTTCCCATTGTCCAACTTCTTGTTCGTTGCACTCATTGGAAACCACCACAAAAAAACTATCCCTGTTAACTAACACTGCGTGTCTTTTCTTATAATTGGTAACTGACAAAAAAAAAAAATTAACTTAATACTATACATTTATCTACTGTCTAAGGATAAAATAAAAATCATTATATTCTGTTAAAACTCTATAAATAAAAACAAGGCTATTGTTCTGTGTTATATTGTATTCCAACGACTTTTGCTTAGCAAAATTAAAATGTACTACATGTAAAAAAGAAATCATTGTTCTGTATTCTTTTACCTGTTATGCTATTTCTTATTTAAACCTAAAATATTTTACACTCTCAATTATACAGGGCATTTAAATATTAGGATGTATGAATTTAATGTACATGGCCCGTTTTACTCCACAATAAAATGTTTCTAATTTTCTGACATATTTGCGATCTATAGCAATATATATATATATATATATATATATATATATATATATATATATATATATATATATATATATATATATATATATATATCCGAGTGATAACTTAAAAAATACATCTGATTTGAACAAAACTTGGCACATATCTTCATTGTATTAAGACCGCGGACGGGTTCGTATGTCAGCTAAAGCGGAAATTTTTTTCCCCCAAAAATATACGAAAATATTCTTGAAAACGCTATATTTTTGTAAGTATCATAGTAACTGGAATGTGACTTTACATGTGGCTAGAAATTTGGTACACAAGATTTAGAGTTTTTCCAAATTAAAAATAAAATCTAAAAGACATGCTTTGTAACGACTTAGTGGTCCAATGCCTGACAGACAGAGTAGTTAACTGCCACGTGAAGATTGATTCATGTAACAAGTATAAACCATACATCAACGGTAACCAAACTAAATAAATAACAGGCATAAAACATACTACCCGAACTAACAATCGTGAAATCTCTGCCTCAAATATTGCAAATGACAGACATGAAATTAAAAATTTGCAAAGTGATGGTTATTTAACTGGGGGATTCAATCAATTTTTAAAATACACTATATTTGTAGCTTGATGAACGGCCGCAAATGCAGTTTTAGCACAGCATATATATATATATATATATATATATATATATATATATATATATATATATATATATATATATATATATATATATATATATATATATATATATTATGCTGTGGTTTTAGACTGAAAGTGTAGCATAATATGGTAGAAATGTAAACAAAGTCAAGTCGAGTGTCTTTAAAAATGATTCTAAAATAGTTTTTATCTTTAAACTTAAACATTACATATCATATAAGACTGAAACAGTCGTTGAATGTGTTTCAATGGCAATTCTACTAACTCTGTAAGTAATTGTTTCGTATGCTTTTAATATAGTGTGTATACAGTGTCAAGTATTATGTAAACAAAACGTTAGTTAACGTATCATTAGATAGCTCAGTGGTAGTGTGCTTGTCTTCTACACAGAAGGTCGCATGATCGATTCCAGCTCGATGAATGTATGATTTTTTTGTTTGTCTTATTTTGACATTTGGAGAAACAATAGTGCACAGATTTCATAAGTTTTGAACAAGAGCTAATTTTTTTTAAACGCCTGGACAACCTTGTCACCTTTGATCCTGAAATTATAATTTTCAGCAGACATTTTGTTCCTGTTGATATTGAAAAAACCGGTTTGATTAGGTTGATTAAAACAAAATCATTCTGGCGATTAATAAGGAAAAATGAATGCCACGTTTATAATTTGGCAGATACTTTACGTTTCTAAGTATGAATTAAGTTTCCTTCTGGAAAGCTTTTGCAACTTTAATGAAATTTGTAACATAGGCTTCTTGCAAAGAGACTTACATTATATATAGATATAGCAAAATTTAATTTTCTATGAGTTTTGGACATTTTTCCCAAAATAAGTTAGAACACAAGATTTTTTTGATAATAGAAAGATATCGATGGTAACATTTTCAAAAGAATTCTTCAAATGTGTGCGTACCAGGACCTCTAAAATCTATCTTCAAGGTCTGTGTAAGTTTAAAGTATTAATTTTTCTGTTGTGAAAAACTGCAATAATGCAAAGTTATTCAAAAGGACGTGTGCCCACTACATAAAATGTAATTATATTTAGGTGGTAGACTAAATTTTGTAAGGAATTTTTTTTTGTTTATATTGTATAGATAAAGCTAATAAAGACTATTAATATTATTATTATTATTATTATTATTATTATTATTATTATTATTATTATTAGCAGTGTTGCAATGTTGAATGTTCACATTAATTTACACAATACTGTTTTTTTTTTAAATTGAAATGGTATTGAACTTTTCATTCCATGTGTCGACACAATAATTTAACTTTGTAGATACAAGTATCTAATCATTCAGATGACGATTCAAGTTCTGAGGTGTCAGTGAAACATACTCCAACAGTGGATCCTGACCATCGGCTGCTTTTGAGATCAACAAAACCTTTATTACAATCCCGAAATGCAGCAGTTGTCATGTCAGTAGCCCAATTGTATCATCATACTGCACCTAGAGCTGAGAGTATTCATACAGCAAAAGCTTTAGTACGCCTGTTGCGCTCCCATATGGAAGTACAGACAGTTGTGTTAAATACTATAGCTTCTATTAGTGCTCAGAACAAGTCCATGTTTGATCCCTTTTTAAAAAGTTTTTTTGTTAGAACCTCTGATCCGACCAAGATAAAATTACTGAAGCTGGAGATACTTACTAATTTGGCTTCTGATACAAACATAATGATGGTATTAAGAGAATTACAGACTTATATTAATCATACAGACAAGCAGTTTGTTTCTGCCACTATACAAGCAATTGGACGATGTGCCTGTACCATTTCTGATGTAACAGATATTTGTCTCAATGGGCTAGTTGTTTTGTTATCTAATAAGAATGGTAAGTAGCTTAAAATTGTTTGTTTTAAGGTTTCGTTTGCATAGTCTTAAATTTTTATGC
This sequence comes from Tillus elongatus, assembly GCA_964006375.1. Taxonomy (NCBI): domain Eukaryota; kingdom Metazoa; phylum Arthropoda; class Insecta; order Coleoptera; family Cleridae; genus Tillus; species Tillus elongatus. The sequence continues at coordinate 10,780,574 of OZ023268.1, forward strand.
AATGATAAGATGCATATTTTTATCATATCAACTGTTTATGTGACACAAATATACAGGGTGCCCGTTCAAAGTTAACCACATGGGGATCTCGGAAACGGTAAGAGATACGCAGTTGGTTAAATTAGACGAAAGTTTCTCAGTTTTGAGAACAGTACAGGGTGGCTCAAATTCGAGCCTCATCATTGGGATCTCAGAAACCATAAGACATACAACGTCGGTTAATTTATGGCAAAGTGCGTAATTTGATGCACAGCAAAATGCAATTTAGAAAATTAGAAATTTCCGAATACTTCCGGTGATAATCGGAAAAAAACGAAAACTCATAAAATCTGTTTTATTTTTTTCTGGCGTTATTTGAAAAGACAACAAAATGAATCACACTTCATCAAGGTCACTTTTTCTCTCCTACAAGATGGGATTTTCAAATTTGAAATCCGATGTTTCGTCTTTCAGAAACCATCATCAACTCAATTTTTTCAAATGTGGCCCTGGATCTTTTATTTCATATTTTGTTTTCCTTGGACTACCTCAAAACAATGCCTCATCACAACTTTTGAATTTCAAACGTTTTGATAACAAAAAATGACATTATGCGTCTTTCTGGTAAATATTTAATACGACTCTGCTTTTGAAACAAAATATTTCTTCAATAATATAATTTGATTAGGTAGTTAAAGATGAACCCGAATTTATGAGTTAAATATTTTAAGTTCAATCCAATGCAATACAATGACATGTCTGTTTGTTCATCTCGGCGGCTTTGATATTCAGAAATATCAAGTCCTCGCTTGTCATAATATGACAATAGAACTTTTGACAATTTAACTTTCAAAATAAACATTAAGAGAGCAAAAATGGTGTTTTCCAATTTTGAGAAACGTGATATGCTTCAGATTTATTATAGTACTAACAGAAACTCGCACATTTGATGCGAACGGTATTTAGAGCAATAGCCCGAACGTCCACAACCCCATTAGTCATATTTTAACAATTTGGACAGAAATTTAGGTCTCTTTGGTGGTTTTGGTAAACCTAGAAATTCGTACGGCCAACGAATGGAAGCTGAAGATGAAGAAGCTGTTTTAAATGCTGTAAGTATCGTTATAAAATGACGCTATGCAATCTTTTATTACTATAATATTTTGCGATAACATGTCAAAGATATTTCACCAAAACGTTTTGTTAAAGGTTACGGAAAATCCTCGTGGTTCAATAGGGCAATTTGCTTCGGAACTGAATATGCCTAGAAGCCGAATTCAGAGGGTTTTCAAAAAACATAGGTATGCCTATAAACTTCATGTTTGCCAAGAACTAAGACCAGGAGACAGAGACAGAATGCTTGAATTCTGCGATTGGCCTGATGGAAAAATGCAACAAGATGATGATTTCTTAAATAAAATCATCTGGACAGATGAATGTTATTTTTCCACAAGTGGCCTTTTTAACAGAAACAATCAGCATTATTATGCAGTAGAAAATCCGTACCAAAATTGGCAAGTTCGAAGACAGGAACGAAAATCATCCAATGTTTGGGTTGGAATGTATCGAACCAAAATCTTAGGGCCAATTATTTATGATGGAAACTTAAATACTGAACGGTATCTTAATTTAATCCATAATTATATATTCGATGCACTTGAAGATGAACCGCTGAATATGCTGCGGCTGATGTGGTGGCAACAGGATGGTGCACCACCCCATAATGGAAGGGCAGTAACCGAGTTTCTTAATGAGATATTTTCCAATCAATGGATTGGAATCCAAGGAGTGTTGCGCTGGCCTGCCAGAAGTCCTGATTTGTCCCCGCTGGATTATTTTTTATGGGGATTCTTGAAAAATCGCTTATTCAAAGAACTTTTCCGAATGATATAAACATTTTGTGCCAAAAGTTAGTGTTAGAATTCACAACTCTACGAGCAAGAGGAAGAATAATCCACCGGGCTGTTACGAACAATCTGCGAAGACGTATGAGAAAATGCATAGAAGCCCAAGGGGGCTTATTCGAGCATTTACTTTAGGTTTTTTAATTTGTTCATTTTAAAAATTAAGTAAGCATGAAATATTTTCAAAAAATACTGAAAATGTAATTTTTTGTTGTCAAAACGTTTAAAAACCAAAAAGTGACGAGGCATTGTTTTTAGGTAGTCCAAGCGAAACAAAATATGAAATAAAAAATCCAGGGCCGTATTTAAAAAAATTGAGTTGATGGTTTCTGAAAGACGAAACATCGGATTTCAAATTTGATAATCCCATCTTGTAGGAGAGAAAAAGTGACCTTGATGAAGTGTGATTTATTTTGTTATATCTTTTTAAATAACGCCAGAAAATAATAAAACAGATTTTATGACTTTTCGGTTTTTTCCGATTATCACCGGAAGTATTCGGAATTTTCTAAACTGCATTTTGCTGAGCATCAAATTACGCAACTTTGCCAAAATTTAACCGATGTTGTATCTCTTACAGTTTCTGAGATCCCAATGATGAGGCTCGAATTTGAGCCACCTGTACATAGCTACTTTCAGATTTAAAAAAAAATCATAGGTCGCTAGATATTATTTATTCAGCTAAAGAGGAAGGTGTACATATTATTGAAATAAAAAGAAAAAATCATTTGCCATAAGTTTTGAAAACAATTTCTGCCTTTAACGAGGCACAAATGTACTTGTCATTTTGAACAATGGATGTGTCTTATATTTACAACCTTCTAATTTACACCTGTAGTTATCTTTATTTTCGTCCACATTTGTAATATGATTATAGCCACCATACCTCTTATCTTAATATTGTTTGACTTCGTTACATTTCTGCTTTTTCTCTGGAAGTGGAGAATGTATTTCATTTGGCCTTCCCCCCCTTAGGAGGACTTATAAATAGCATAAGATGTTCTGAAACAGCCTCTCTAAAGGCCAATAGATCCATTATCATCTTTTTCTGAATACCTCTGTATTCCAACCATGAGTTTACCAGAGCCAAGTCAATAGCATGACATAACACCCTTATAGTCCATTTTCTGGATCTTATATAAGAGTGATACATACTCGGTAGATAATCCAATTTATCAACCCCTCCCACATTTTCATTATAATACGTGGGCAGGCCAATAAGTCCGTGACATTTTGAATTTCCTGCCTCTTCAAAGGAAGGGCGACACTGCTCCTGTCAACAAGCATCTCAGAGTCAGTTGACTCCTGTCAAATTTTGAACAAGCTGCGTCATTTAGTTTGTGTTAGATAGCCATTGAAAGCAGACAACCCCTTGAGTTATAACGAAAATGGAAAAAAATGAATTTCGTGAAAAAAGCGGAAAAAACCATCACTCAAACCAAGGCTTAGCTTGATAAATACTATGGGGACTCTGCACCATCAATTTCCATGGTAAAAAAGTGGTTTGAATTTCGTTGCAACCATACAAGCACAAATGACGCCGAACGTTCTGGACGCCCAGTTGAGGTCGCTACACTCGAAACAATTGAAAAAATTCACGATATGGTGTTGTCCGATCGGAGATTGAAAGTGCGGGAGATTGTGGAAGCCATAGGCATATCACATAGCTCAGTGGTTTCGATTTTGCATGATCACTTGGTATGAGAAAGCTATCCGCAAGATGGGTCCCGTGTTTGCTCACAATCGACCACAAACGCAATCGTGTGACAACTTCGAAGGAGTGTTTGGCGTTGTTCAACCGCAATAGGGACGAGTTTTTGCGCCGTTTCGTAACCATGGACGAAACATGGGTTCACCACAACACACCAGAGACCAAGCAGCAGTCAAAACAGTGGGTTTCTCCGTGCGAATCAGGGCCGCAGAAGTCCAAGGTGGGTTTGTCAGCCAAAAGTCATGGCGACCGTTTTTTGGGATGCACGCGGTTTAATCCACATTGATTTTATTTTATTTATTTATTTTTTTTTATTTATTCATACACCATCCAACAGCTTAAAAGCCAATTTAAGGATGGGCCAATACACAAAACATAATAACTAACAACAATCTAGCTAACAATACAAAAAAGAGTCACAAATTAGATCACTTTGAAAAACATTTTTATCTCTGATATATTACATGAGAAGATATCTAGGCGGTCCTGCAGTACAGAGTAATCATTGCACATCTGGTAAATTGGAGACGATCGCAGCAATCGTGTACGAGCAGTCGGGAGATAGAATGTGCCTGGAAAACGTGCTGCAATACGAGGCACATTGAAATTAAGCTGCTGAAGCAGACTAGGGCAGTCGAACACAGAATTAACCAGTTTATATAAAAATATAATGAAACTGCACTGCCTGCGCATCGATAGACTCTGCAGACTAAAGCGAAGAAGTAAACTTTCCTGAGGAAAACCAATAGACGGATATCGACCATCCTCACGAAAGCTAAGAAATTTTAGAAATTTCCTTTGCACTGATTCCAGGCTTGCCACATGTATCTCATAAGTGGGAGCCCACACAACTGAGCCATATTCAAGTCGAGACCTAACCAAACAGCCAAAGAGCAGGAGGAGGGTGTCAGTCTGTGAGAAATTTTTGCTGTTTCTTATCAGAAACCCTAGAGTTTTGTAAGCAGAACTGACAGTCTGCTCATAGTGTGGTTTAAAAGATAGAGTACCATCAAAAACAATTCCAAGGTCCTTAACTGTCCTGGGGCGGTCAAGTGGAAGCCCTCTTATATTGTACCCGAAAGTGATTGCGTGCTTATTTCGAGTAAAGGACATCACACAACACTTGGAAACATTCACAGATAGACCACTCCGACAACACCATTCAACAAGGATCTGAAGACAGTTCTGGAGCCGCAAACAGTCATCAACACTCGAAATATTTGCGAAAATCTTAATATCGTCTGCATACATTAAAAAAGGAACATGTAAAACATGTTTAACTGGGTCAATAAATATATTAAACAGTAATGGACCGAGTATGGAACCCTGCGGCACTCCCGAAGTTACGTGATAGGTGTTAGATTTGAAGCCCCCAACCTCAACAAATTGCCTCCTTCCATCAAGGTAAGATCTGAACAAGCCAAGCAAGCCCTCGGAGAATCCGATAGCCCTCATCCTGTCAATCAGAACAGAATGATTTAGACAATCGAAGGCCTTAGATAGATCAGTATACACAACATCAACCTGTGAAGAGCGGTCAAGAGCGGACGCAATGAACTGTGTAATGTCAACCAAATTCGTTACAGTCAATCTACCTGGAATGAAACCATGCTGAGAAATAGAGAGTCTGTTTTTGATGTGAAACAGTATTCGCTGAAAAAGGCAGGCCTCAAAAATTTTACAAAAGACACATAGTATGGCTATTGGTCGATAGTTTGATGGATCACCACTTTCCCCCGCCTTGAAGACAGGGAAAACCCGTGACAGCTTCCAAATCGCGGGGAATGTTCCAGATCTAAGAATCAGTTTAAAAATTTTCTTAAGTGGAGTCAGGAAAGCATATAAGCAGTCGCGCACCAAAAAACCAGGAACTAGATCAGGTCCACAGGACATGTTAGCCTTATGATTGATTACCTTCAAAGGCAATAACAATCAATGGCGAATAACATCGCATGGACACGGGACCGACGGCTTTACACCCCCTCCGAAGGCCGGAACATGCAGAAATTCAACTTGCTCAAATACAATGCCAGAACCTCTGTTGATGTTAATTGTACAGTATGTACTGAAAAAGTGAAAGGAGTACCCTGGGATCGAACCCAGTACCCTTCGGTTCAGAGGCACACGTTCTTACCTCTGAACCACCGAGGCTCTAATTACACTTTCACAGCACAAATATAACCTAATTTGTGGACTTGTCCACATGTATTAGAACAGCTGACTCAATTCAGATGTAACGAACTGAGGAATGCTTCAGTAGGCGAGTGCACAATTTAAAACTATGTAAATAGCATGTACCTTCGTAGGTACTAAATGCCCTTAGCTTAGAATTACAACACATCGCTCATTTTATACTTTGAAAATGGATGTCCTTGAGGAAGGACACATATACTAAGAGTCCACTTTTATTATGCTGGAGACGATACGAAAGGGTTAAACGAATTTATTATTATCTGTTTTGTTTTATTTGTGTTTACAGAAGGAGTAGTAGCTGAGAGTGTCGTTGTGATCAAACGACTTTTGCAAACACAAGCTGCTGACCCTCAAGAAATTGTAAGTCAAATGGCAAAATTACTTGATAGTATAACTGTTGCACAGGCAAGAGCTGCCATCTTGTGGCTACTAGGTGAACATTCAGAGAAGGTACCTAACATTGCACCAGATGTTCTGAGAAAGGTGGCTAAATCGTTTCCCGATGAGGTACATTTTTATTAAAATAGTTTTTTTTTTGTATGCCTAATTTATATATATTTTAGGAGGATATTGTGAAAATGCAAATTATGAACCTTGCTGCTAAGTTATTCATTAATAATCCACAGCAATGTACAAGGTTATGTCAATATGTTTTTAATTTAGCACGTTATGATCAGAATTACGATATTAGAAGCAAGGCGAGATTCTTGAAACACTGTGTATTAGATGAGGACAGCATGTTTTCAGATTATGTTGACTTAATATTTCTAGCTGAGAAGCCAGCACCCATACCTCAGTCACAATTCAAAGGTAAGTTTAGAGAAAAGGCAGAAAAGTCTCGAAACACCTAATTTTCTCTCAAATGCGTAGTCAAAAATATACAAAATTTGGGAAAGGCTTATTTTAAGATACAAAGATTCCTGATTTGATATGTGCAATGTTGCCAAATATACCGTTTTTCTGATATTATTAGTCACCGTGGTTTTTTAAATGCAACACACTGTATATTGTTTCATTATTGGAATATACCCTTCAATGCGAGATTAACCATATGTAACAATTGAGGTGCAACGACAAAACCAGGCAATGATGGAATGCTGGAAAGAATATTTCGAAGAGCTGGTAGATATACAAGAAAGCAACCAAGTAGAAACCGAAGAGGAGCAAGAACAAGACGTTGTTTCAAAGGATAGGAACACGGCAGAAGAAATAAAAATAGGAGATGTAGTAAGAGCTGTGAATAATGCCCATCATGCTCCAACAGGGTAGACATACTGGCGCCGGCGCTTACTCTCATTAAGAGGGCCAGCCTGGCTTTGGGGTACATTCCGAGGGCATGGAGACTGGCCAGGGTTGTATTCATTCATAAATCTGGGCGTCCAACAGACCAGGCAAAGTCCCTGAGGCCAATAAGTCTCATTTCCTTCTTGCTAAAAACAGTGGAAAAACTGTTCGACCGGCACATTAGGGGCGGGGTACTGGAAGCATATCCCATACACTGCAGACAATATGCATACAGATTCTCAACAGAAACAGCACTGCACCAACTGGTGCTGAAACTGGAGAATATGCTGGAGAACAGGGAGGTGGCGCTGGGGGCCTTCCTAGACATAAGGAGCCTGGAATAGAGGAGACCTGCGCAGGTGGATCGGTTCCATGCTCGGAGACAGGGCGATGTTCACCTCACTCGCAGGAGGGACTTCTGGCGGGTGTCCTTAGGGGAGCGTTCTGTCTCCCCCGCTCTGGTGCCTAATTGTGGACGGCCTGCTAGGCTGGCTCTCGCGAGCGGGGTATGAGGTACAGGGCTATGCAGACGACATTGTCATCATAGTCCGAGGAAAGGTTACACAGTCAGTGTGGGAGCGCATGCAGATAGCACTGAAAGTGGTGGAAGGGTGGATGGTTGGTCAAGGGCTCAGGGTGAGCCCTGAGAAAGCAACCGTCATACCGTTTACGAGGAGGAGGAAGTGGAAGAGCCACAGAACTCTCACTCTATACGAAAGAAACATCTCAGTGGCCAGGGAGGTAAAATATCTTGGGGTCGTATTGGACTCTAAGCTAACCTGGAATGGTTTCGTTGAATAAATACTGCATAAGGCAGTTATGGCCCACTGGCTGTACACAAAGGTGGTCAGACCATCGTTAACACACGCAGCACTTGTCTGGTGGCCTAAGGTGACACAATCCAGTGCCAACCAAAAACTAGGCACACTGGAGTGCACTGTGGCAGAGGATATGAAGATGATAGAAAACTGGTTTATTTCAAATCTGCTAACTTTGAATGTCTCTAAGACTAATATCATGCATTTTAAATGTAGTCTGCCTGCTGTGACTCTAGAAGCTGAGGAACTTGGAAACGAGAGCTGTGTTAGGTTTTTGGGACTATACATTGATCAATCGTTAAAATTTGACACACATATAAATCATCTATGTAAGAAGCTTTCATCAGGTTGTCACACACTAAGAGTTGTTTCAAAAAGCTTGGACAAGAGTACATCTAGAAGTGTTTACTTCTCACTTGTGGAGTCCCATCTAAGGCATGGCATTTGTTACTGGGGCTCTTGTGCAGGTTATCTTTTGAATTCTGTATTTATTCTGCAGAAAAGAGCCATCAGATATTTGTGTGGGGTTAGTGTCCGTGACTCTTGTAGACCTTTATTTGTTTCTGAGCGGATATTGACCCTACCGCCTCTGTTTGTTTTGGAGACTGCATGCCTTATGCATGGAAAATATAAAGATGAAATCAGGTCAGTGTCTTCTCGTGATACAAGACAAAAGAACTGCATTCCTCTTCCTATACCGTCCACATCATTATTAAAGAGGTCATTGATATATAATAGTAAAAAGATATTTAACCAGATACCACTAAACTTGAGGAGGATTGGTGACATTGAAATTTTTAGGAAAGAGCTTAAGGAATTTTTAATTGAAAAATGTTATTATTCAATAGATGAATTTTTTAATGATGCACTACTGTGACAGATTCGATTGGGTGTTTTCATTTGAGCTGCTTTCTATATATTGTGTGTTTTTATTATATTGTTAGTCAGCTGTGTATTTATGTTTATATTGTTTTTTATATTGTTATTTATATATAGTTATACTAGTTACATAGGCACTTATATTACTATTTGTTGTGAACTTATATTTTTGTGTTTTTATCTTTTGACAACTTTTACTTTTATATGTTAACACTTTGCTTGTCAATAAGATTTTTATCTTTGGACAATAAAGCACCTATCTATCTATCTATCTATCTATCCAAAGGATGGCTTGCCTGTGCATCACAGGGGCTATGACTTCAACCCCAACAGCCCCCATGGAGGTGTTGCTGGATCTGCCCCCACTGCACTTAGTTATCTTGGGGGAGGCCAGGCTAGGACTATACAGACTAGCCTGCAATGGTAGACTGCAAATCAACCAAGGCTGCAGGGGCCACTGCAAAATTCAGGAGATCGTGAAGAAGCCCATGCTTGAAATGAGGTCAGACCTCGCGAACCCGCGAATCTGCAGGGAAAACAATTTCACAGTGGAAATCCCCGACCGCCAGGCATGGCGGGGGGAGACCGCGAGCTTACCAGGGGACGCGCTCGTCTGGTTCACAGACGGATCCGCCGTGGGACGGAGGAAGGCGTTTATTCAGAAGGACCGAGGGTTGGTCATAGTATCTCTCTCGGGGCGCATGCAACATTCTTTTAGGCTGAAATGTACGCCATCCTGCACTGTGTGCGGGAGTACAAGAGGAGGGGCTACACCAACAAGCGGATCCTCATAGCCACAGACAGCCAGGCAGCCCTTAAGACTCTTAAGTAGCCCACGTGTAAATTCTAGGTTGGTAAGTGAGTGCCGAGACGAGACGAGCGACCTGGCTGGGCAGAATGAGGTCATCCTCATCTGGGTGCCGGGTCACTCGGGTGTCAAAGGCAATGAAGAAGCTGACAGTCTCGCGAAGAGGGGGTCAGCAGAACCATTTATGGCACCAGAACCGGTTCTGGGTGAGACAAAGAGCACAGCCAGGGGAGCCGTTAAGTCCTGGGTCAGAAACGAACACAAGGTGTACTGGGCAGACCATCCAAGGCTCAGACATGGGAAGTCAGTAATTGACGAACCCAGTTCAAAGAGAGCTGTGGAGCTGCTAAATCTTAGCAGAGGACAGCTCAGAAAAATAACAGGTCTCTTGATGGGACACATGGCTGTCAAGAAACACCGGCATAAAATGGGGCGGTTCAAGGGGGACCTCGCATGCAGATTCTGCGGTGAGGGGGAGGAATCAGGCCAGCACATTTTGTGTGAGTGTAATGCTCTGGACCGCAAAAGACAACTGATCTACAGTCAGTCTAGACCGGAAACAGAGCAATATAAAACTTCACCCTACCAATTGCTCTGCAGACTAGTTCAAGGCACAGTGATTTTGGAATGGGTGGAGTAGAAAACACTAAGGGCATGCACAATAAGCCAAAGGTTGCAGTGCTATCGGGACGGCAAAGACGCGGACGAGCCCTGAGGGAGAAAAAAAAAGATCTGTGAAGATGCTAAAACGAGGAAAATCTGCAGGTTATGACGAGATAACAACAGAGATAGTGTATACAAATCAGTATTTTGCTTGGTGCTGACATACAGAAGTCAGAGTTGGGTGCTGACTAAAGCCATGGAAAGCCGAGTACAAGCAGTGGAAATGAAGTTCTTACACAGGGTGAAGGGGATTACAAGATTGGATAGGATAAGAAATAATAGCGTAAGAGAAGAACTACAGGTGGAACCGGTGATAAAAACTATTAAGAGACAACAGCTTAAGTGGTTCGGGCTTTTTAGATTATATATATATATATATATATATATATATATATATATATATATATATATATATATATATATATATATATATATATATACACTTGAGGTTTGATGTAGTAAAAGGTCTGAAATAAAACTGTCATTCCAAACTATTATTCAATGAAATTACAACATACTAATTAAGATTATTGCATTGTTGCTAAAATAATATCTAACTAAGTTGCAACGTACTAATTGAAAGAATATTACATTGGTAAATAAGTTCTACTTAATCAGGTGTTCAAAATATGCTCCGTTAGTGATTTGACAGTTGACAGTACCCTAATCGATGGTAGAATGCTTCTTTACATTTCTCCATGATTCTGTCAAACTTAATCGAAATGCGTCGATAATTCGTTGCCTTAACTCTGCACCACTTTCCGGTATAGTTTTGTAAACTTTACTATATAAGTATCCCCAATAAAAATAGTCTGGGATTGAAATCTGGTGAACGCGGCGGCCATTCAATACTACCTCGTCTACCAATTCATCGTCTGGGAAATACCTCATCTAAGTGCAGAATATTTACACCAAAATGAGCTGGAGCTCCGTCTTGCTGAAACCATATCCGATTAAAATTGAGTCAGAACAGGTTTATACAATTTCATTTCTAAGTTGCACTTCATACTTATGAGCGGTTAAATTTCCCTCAATAGAAAAGAGCCCTGTATTTATTTTCTTGGTCATTTACAACCGACATGGTTTCTTCTTCAGTACATGGTTTCACATAACTTGTTTTTATTCTTGCTCTTCAATGAAATTAATATTTTTAAGAATTCTTTGTCTCTCAACTTCTAGACCAATCTTATATTCCACATTTATAAAATAATCATTTAACTTACTTGCCATTTTATTATCACCAGATGTTTTTGCAACATCAATTTCTGAATAAACTATTTTTTTGTTGTTATCGTTTGGAAATTTATTTGTTATAGCCAAGTTTATAATTTGCCAAACTTTCACCACCAATTGCATATTGTAGTTTGTTTTGATGTGTGCTTGATTTTACGTCTGTTTGTCTGTTTTCGGCACTATTATGTTTTGCAATTCCATGTATTTTTCGATTAAAAAAATTTTATACGATTTTTAGATTATGAAGGTTTACAACTAGGCTCACTGTCTCATTATATAAAACAACGAGCACATGGTTATGAACCATTACCAGATTTTCCTGAAGTTCCACCATCTGGAGAGCCTCGTAATGTGGAACCACTTCCTGATACAACACGAGATAAGAGCGCAGTGAGTATAAAAAATATTATAAGCAATTTGTTTATATACAGGGTGCTTCACTGTGAGTGGCCTATTAGACTTTTCTGGAGAACTACATCTATTTCAATTCTGAAAATTGGTATTCGCACGTTTTTGATACTGATATTTCTAACTAAGATATTTTCAATTAGCCTGCACTTCCGGTTATACCGGAAGTCGACACAAACTTTGTTTTTTTAAATGGAACATCCTGTATATTATTAGCTTTTTGAATTGCACGTTCAATTTAAGGGCCACTTGACGCCAACACATTCGGGCTAGTTCATACCGTTTTGGATTTATTCGCCATTTTGTAGAAAAATTCCAATATCTTTAAAGACCTGCAACATAGAAACATGCTGTTTTCACTATCCAAAAGAACGTAAAAATTCCTACATACTGTTATAAACATAATACGATTTTAAGATAACTGTTATTTATAACATACATTTGAATTTGAAAATTTTCAATCAGAGATAACTTAATTTTTTTTAATAGAACAGCACCCATATGTCCCCAGCGTCTGATTCAGTGTTAAATTCCCTATCTTTTAAGTATACATTACTCTATACCTATCTCTTATAGTTTTCTTAGAAAATTGATTTGAAAATAGTCATTGTTAGCGGAGCATTGTCATTTTTTTTGTACGTAAGAAAAAAAATACAGTGGAAACAAAAATATTTCATGTTCAAGTTAAAAATTATAATAAAGAACGTGGATATGCTTTGAAATAAGCCAGGACAGTTATTTCGTTATCTTCATCTCTAGTTAGAAAATTGATTTGAAAATAGTAATTGTTAGCAGGCGAAAAAATACAGTAAAAACAAAAATATTTCATGTTAAAGTTAAAAATTATAATACAGAAATATTGTTACTGTGTTTGAAAATTATGTATTTAAAATATTAAAAAAAAATAAAACAATAAAAAATGATTCTAAGGATAACAACAGTGATATTATTACCTTACACAATCTTATAAATCCTCGAAGTATTATTACAACACGAGTAACAAAACAACTCATACCTCCTAAACTAGTAACTGCTCAACATATTGTCCATTAACACTCAAACATTTTAATATTCGTGTCGTAATGCCGCTAGTGCTGGCTGACAGAATCTCATTCCTATCTAACTCTTCAAACGCCCTTCTTACTCTGATCTCTAATTCTTCACGTGAATTGGCCAGGCGTTTCATATACTTCGGTTTTTATCTTTCCCCAAAGATGGAAATCAAGCGGGGTAAGATCTGGACTTCTTGCGGGCCATATCCAGGGACGGCACTTTCCAATCTATCTATTTTCAAATAGATCGTCGAGTGTGTTAGATATTTCTTGTGTAGAGTGAGCAGGAGCTCCGTCATGTTGATACCAACAAGTTCTATATTCTGATAAATGGTAAATTGTCTAAAAAGTCTGTAACTATTGTTCTTAATATTTCCATGTAACGATAAGAAGTTAAGGTTCCATCATAAATATGATAATAAAAGTTATTACCTTTCAATAAACAAAACATATTGAAATTAAATTTTACTTGAAATCCCCTTTCCCTAATAGCGTGAGAGATTTGATTTGCCCAAACATGACACAATTTCGATTCATCAGCCCATATATTCTTTTAAAGTCATCATCTTGAATACGAATTAACATCGTTTCACAAAATTGGACCTTTTTACTAGCATCTTCTGGATGCAGAGCTTGCACTAAAGTAAACTTATAGTTGTGCATTTTGTGCTTCCACAAGATTCTTTCTACAGAGGAGTAAGGAATACCTATGTCGTTCAATGCAGTGTAAATAGAGGCATGTATATATGCTTCGAAATAAGCCAGGACAGTTATTTCGTTATCTTCACCTCTAGTTACTGGACTGGGATTAACGTTGGGTGCTTTAAAAGTAACAAATTCTAGGAAATTTAACTCAATCCTTCTAAACTTCTTTTCACTCATGGGTGGCAGATTAGGATTTAACTCATTAAACCTTCTACATGTTCTACTAATAATTCGGTTACATTCGCCATGGATGTAAAATAAATTTAAATAATCTGCATAGGAATAATGATTTTCCATGTTAACTGTGAACATTAGTACATTGACATTTATCGAATAATTTAGAATGACAAGTATGTAATATAAATTGTTCATCATGGCACACTTGCCTTAACGTTGACATTCAACCACTGTATAAGGGAAAATTATGCTGTGTTATGTTTTTGAATGTCTCTAAATACCTCAAAAACTGTCCTTTTTAGCTATAGGAAATACCCAATATAGGTCAGAAAGTTATCAAAAAAGGAATCGGTTGGAACTGCAAGTTACTGTATGTCACTTTTAAAATAAGACACTCATTGAAGGCAAAAGTAGTCAAAGGTTGGCGCTACCCCGCTGACCATTAATATTTTCAAAGAAAACTGTATGAGATAGGTATAGGGTAATGTATACTTAAAAGATAGGGAATTTAACGCTGAATCAGATGCTGGGGACATATGGGTACCATTCCATTAAAAAAGATTAAGTTATCCCTGATTGAAAATTTTCAAATTCAAATGTATTTTATAACAGTTATCTTAAAATCGTATTGTGTTTATAGCAGTATGTAGGATTTTTACACTCTATGGGACAGTGAAAACCGCATGTTTCTGTCTTGCATGTCTTTAAAGATATCGGAATTTTTCTAAAGCACTCCAATCGTAATTTTTTTCTACAAAATGGCGAATAAATCCGAAACGATACAAATTAGCCCGAATATGTTGTCAGCAAGTAGCCCTTAAATTGAACGTGTAATTCAAAAAGCTAATAATATACAGGGTGTTCCATTTAAAAAAACAAAGTTTGTGCCGACTTCCGGTATAACCGGAAGTGCAGGCTAATTGAAAATATTTTAGTTAGAAAGATCAGTATCAAAAACGTACGGATACCAATTTTCAGAATATAAATAGATGTAGTTCTCCAGAAACGTCTAATAGGCCACTCACCGTGAACCAGCCTGTATACTTTTGCCTGTATTTTTCTAATATTTAGACACCTTTTAAGTTACTTTCCAAAATATGCAATAAAACAAGCCTTTAAAATTGTGTAATATATTCTTCTCACCCTCTCTCTAAATTTATAAACGTGAAGCATGCCCATTATTTATTTTTTATTTTAATTTCACAATTAAGTGTTAGTGCATGCTGATATATTGGCATGTTTTGGAAGTTAGCTTTACAGAGTGATATTACAAACAATATAGGCAAAAGAAAAGAAGAATAAAATGCTTTTTTCTTGGGAGATGGCACATTCAATTCGTCTCACCAGCAGTTCAAGTGAAGATTCATCCAGCTCAGAAAGTGAATCAGAAGATGGTTCAGAGGAATCTGAGGAATCCAGTTCTGAGGAAGAGTAAGTACCTAAGATATTTATTTTCTCTTTATTTGGTAGTGTTTGCATTTGAAAAACTAAACAAGTTGTAAACATCAGGATTTGAACCTGTGCCCGAACATTGTTTCTGAGCTTACTGTTTAGTTATTCAGTATTTGTTTGATGCTACCATATTAAGGAACATATATCAGGAATCGAACCTGTATCTCTTTCAAATAAAAATCAAAATGCTAGACTATTATTTTGAACAGGTCAGGTCAGGTCTAAACAAAAAAACTCTAAAATTGGTTTGCGCATGCTCGTATTTTACTTTTGTAAATTCGTTTATTCAGTTATTCCGATATCCAACATTAATTTTATTTGATGAACATACATCTCCAAACAAATGGTACCGGGTGCCCGATTATATTTTCACCCTTTATAAATTTATATAACTTTTGAATGAATTGATCTAAAGAAATGCGGTTTTTGCCAGTCTTGTTCTTATTTTTATAAGTTTGTTTCTGGGTATCTGTCTTTTTATATTCACTTCCGCTTTAACCGGAAATGACAAAACGTATTTTCAAGGATAGGGCAACTTTGTAATCTTAAATGGAACACCCTGTATATTTATTCACAGTTTAAAAGCCCAATCTCTCCCCTGTCCAAAAATGCCATACATGTTGCAGTTATTATACAGAGTGATGGTTTTACAAGCCTATAAAATAAATGTTGCGTTTTATCTGAGATCTACGAAAAAGGAATGTTTTGCAAAGTCATCTATTGAAATTAAAGACAGCAACACTTGCAAATGTCAAATTAGTGTAATTAATTAATTAATTTATTTATTTAGATACACCATCCAACAGCAAAATTGCTATATTAAGGATGGGAAAAAACACAAAAAATAAAGAATAGTAAAATAACATTAATAGAAACAAAATGGAACAATACATTAAGATACATATTCTAGTTAACAAGGTTTAAACAATCGTTTTATTTCAAACACCGAACAATTGAAAACATCTAGGCTGTCCTCCAAAGTTGAATATATATTACACATGTTATAAACAGGCGAAGACCACATACGCTGCATACGAACTGTTAGTGGATAAAAACTCAATGGATGACGTGATCTCAAACGTGTTATATTAAAATTAAGCTGCTCCAACAGAGGCGGACAGTCAACTTGGCAATTAATTAATTTATACAAAAATATCAAAGAGCTACACTTCCAGTCTGCAAATCAAAACGTTGTAATAAATCACTGTGGAAAGCCAACACAAGGGTACTGACCATCCAAGCGAAAAGAAGTATACTTGAGAAACTTTCTTTGGATATTTTCGAGATTACCAATATATGTAACATAAAAGGGAGCCCATACCACTGATGCATACTCCAGAGATGACCTTTTTAGCGAGCAATACAACAAAATAAATGTATCTGATGAAGCAAAATACCTATTGTTTCTAATCAAAAAGCCAATTCTCCTGTAGACTGAACCAGTGGCATGCTGCAAATGTTGCCTGAATGAGAGAACAGGGTCGAAAACAACACCAAGATCTTTAACAACACATGGCCTTCCTAGTAGCTGATTATTTACATTGTAATCAAATAGGATGGGGCACCTTTTACGTGAAAAAGACATGACATAACATTTACCGACATTAAGAGAAAGTCCATTGCCACCACACCAACTAACAAATACATTTAAACTACTCTGTAACTTAATACAGTCATCAGGATGATTGACACGCAAGTAAATCTTTATATCGTCAGAATATATATAGTAAGGCACTTCCAAGATGTTTGATATACCATCAATACATATATTAAAAAGAACCGGACCAAGGATGGAGCCATGTGGCACTCCAGAACATATTTCAAAGCTATCGGACTTAAAGCCCTTAATTTCAATAAATTGCTTCTGTCCGCTCAGATACGATTTAAATAACTCGATCAGATTCCCTGAGAAACCAAGACAGTGTAGCCTGTCAATAATAACAGCATGTTTAAGGCTGTCAAAAGCCTTCGAAAGGTCTGTATATATAACATCGACTTGGTTATGATCTTCAAGAGCTGCATCAATAAACCGTGTCATTGTGACTAAATTCGTGACTGTAGAACGACCTGCCATGAAGCCATGTTGAAAAACAGATAATCTATTCTTTATGTTAAAAGATATATGTTCATATAAGACGGCTTCAAAAACTTTTACACAAGACAACAAATTGATACCATACGATAATTGGAAAAAAGAGTCCTATCACCTGCTTTAAATATCGGAAAACCACGTGATAATTTCCAGACTTCAGGGAAAGCAGATGATTCAAGTATAAGGTTAAAAATTTTTGTAAGCGGAACTAGAAAAATAGGTTCCATGAATGGTCCCGTGAGTAATGTGCTGAAAGTAAAGTGATATCAGGGTGTGCGGCGCTTGTCTTTTTTTTTTGTTCTGACTGTAAGAACTGCAGTTCAGGACATACCGTTTTTCTGAGTCGCTTGAGAGCAGTATGTGAAAGAGGAACCATAAATCGTCCTCTGACACCTCCCCGTGGTGGAACCGGGCAACAGCGTAGCTGACAAACGTCAAGGGCGTGCTAAGTGGTTCTACTATTTTTAGGTAATTCACAGCTCCTCCTTCCACCTGGAGCTCTGGTAACCCAACTGTTTGCCTAATTGCCGCCACTTTGAACCACTTAGTTATTTATATTGCAAACAGACTGTGGCAACCCACTGTTTCCAGTGGGTCTTTTAAACGAAGATAGTGAAGTTCCGCCCGTTTGATTAAAAAGGTAGACAGTTTCCTTTCCGTCCATCAAAACTACTTTCACTCTAAGCGAAACCAAACCAGTTGTTTTTTTACGCTCTATAAATCCTGAATTCCAAAAGTCTTTAACAAGAAAAGCAGGTACCAATAACAAACAATACCATTTTACTTGAATTGCTACTTACGATAATATACATGTCAAACTTGATGAAGCAAATTGTGGCAGAATACTTATTGAGAAATGAATAAAAGCATAAACATTACTTATAAAAGATGTACAAAGTGATGTCCATCAACGTGAATATATTTATCTATACGTTTTACAAAGTTGTCTCAGCTTGAACTTAATTGTTCGGGGGTGATGTTGTTAAAGACATTTCTATATATATATATATATATATATATATATATATATATATATATATATATATATATATATATATATATATATATATATATATATATATATATATATATATATATATATATGAGTTGCTCTAAGTTTTGGGGCATCGGATTGTAACACCTGTCTTTTACATATGCCAATATAAAAAAGTCTGGAATTGTTAGTTCAGGGGATCGAGGTGGCCAAATTATAGGACTTCCTCTCCCTATCCAACGATTTCCAAAGGTGGCATTCAGTGAGTCTCTGGTTACTGCAGCATAATGAGGTGTAGCACCATCCTGCTGAAAATAGACTGTCCCTAACAAATGATCCTGTTGAAGTTGAGGGTAAAAGTAATTTTCTAACATGTCTAGATGTGATCAAGCATTTACAATAGGATGGTTGAAAAAAAAGCGACCGTATTATAATTTTTGTTTTGATACCGCACACCAAACTGTAACTTTCGGAGAGGATCTGACATACAGAACAAAATTTCTGCGATTTTCGGATGCCCAAATTCTACTATTATGCTTATTTACCTTACCATTTAAGTGAAATGATGCTTCGTCTGACATAATTAGATTATCGAGAAAATGCATACCTCTTCTAAGTAAATTACGAATTATTGTACAAAACTGTAATCGTTTAGGAAAATCAGTTTCCTTTAATTCTTGATGGGTCTGAATTTTATAACTATTCAAGTTTAGTACTTTTTTCATAACAGTATGAACAGTAGTTTTCGGAACACATGTTGCAGATGAAATTTTTCTTGTTGATAATGTAGGATCGTTTTGTTTTTTTCTACAATTTCAATTGCCCTATTAAGTCTGTTCTCACCATTTGAAGTTCTTTTTTTTTACGGTCTATACATCCTGAATTCCAAAAGTTTGTATACCATGTTTTAATTGAATTTTTTGTTGGAGGTTCCTTGTTAAACATAATTCTAAATCTTCGTTGAGTTGTATAAGATTTAGTTTCAGCATTAAAGATTTCACACTTAGCTTTTTCACCTAAAGTAAACATTCTTCTTACAATAATTCACGTATCTGTGTTGTCGTTAAACTAATTTGACGTTTGCAAGTATTGCCGTCGTTAAATTCCCAAGTCGACTTTGCGAAACATTCCTTCGTAGATTTCAGATAAAACGCAATATTTATTTTAAAGGCTTGTCAAACAATCACTCTGTATAAAAACTGTAACAAGTATGGCATTTTTTGAAAGGAGAAAGATGGGCTATTAAACTCTGAATAAATATACAGGTGTGTTCCATTTAAGATTACAAAGTTGCCCTATCCTTGAAAATACGTTTTGTCATTTCCGGTTAAAGCGGAAGTGAATATAAAAAGACAGATACCCAGAAACAAACTTATAAAAAAGTCTGGATGCAGCAAGTGCGTTATGGAAGTGACTTTTTATAAAAATGCTTTGAATAGCAAATATGTCTTTTCAATGCAAACAGTCATCAATTTGGTTACCGGTATAACCCATATGGTAGAAAAAATGTGCCATATTTGATCAAAATAACTTATTGTTTGAAAATGTACAAATATTTTCCGACAATAAACTTTAAATGTTGGTTTCCTAGCCAATGAACCTTAGGTTAATAGCAAATTGAGTTATTGAAATTTGAAACATTTAATGAAAATTTGCTACCAAAACGCACTTACTGCGTCTCGTTTTTTTTTCTTGCAAACATATTTTGATAAAAAATGCAATGAAACAAGTGTGTTTATTTCTATACTTTCCCTTACACACATCTCTATGGCATACACTTCTGCCTGGTGTATGGTTGCGTACTTGCTGAGGCTAGTTGATAGTCTAGCATCGGTGTTGCCCCCATATGGGCCGGCTCCTACTCCCATATTGGTTTTGGAGGCGTCAGCATACCAGCAAAGATCAGCTGTCAATAGGATCATTTGATTTCGTTCCCAGTCCTCCCTTTCCGGGAGGACGGTCTTGAAAGACAGATCTCTACTGATTTTTGTAGGCATCAAGTCTGAGACCATTCCCAAAATCCCATGACCCTCAATGCCATCAAGGAGTCCGGACCCTCCCAGACTGATTTCTTTCGGCATGATGTCGGCTGTTTGTTTTAATCTGTATGTTGTCCACCTCGCCACCCTCTCCAGCCAGATGTGAAGAGGTGGAATATTAAGGAGGACCTCCAGAGCGGCTGATGGTGCGGTGCTTATCGCTCCCGTTATCATCAGACAAGCTTGTCTCTGTAGATGAGCCTGTTTGGCCCTCGCGATTCCACGAAGTGTCTTGGGCCTCCAAACCATGGCTCCATATGTTATCATTGGTCTGATAACCACTACATAGAGCCAGTACATCTGTTGAGGGTTTGTTCCCCAGTTATTTCCACAGTTCTACAGCATGTCCACAGGGACAATTTAACCCTGCGGATTACATTCTCTAACTGTATGTCCCAGTTGAGCTTCTTATCTAGGGTAACCCCCAGATATTTTGCTTGTTCCGTAAATGGAATCGTTTCCCCCATATAAATAGGTGAATTTAATCTATCCAGCCTTCTTCTTCTGGTAAATGGAACAATGATCGTTTTGCGGGGGTTAATCATTCACTACATTTAGTGCCTCCTGAAGAGTACTTGCTAGTTTCTCCCCTAACCATTATGACTAGATCATCAGCATACGCCTGGACCTCAACCTCCCACAGCCACAGGATAGCCAGCAGATCGTCCACAAAGTAAACAGATAAAAATTGAACGTAAACCCGGATATAGATTCTAGGGGGGGCTAGTTTGCGCTCATTTGAAGATACCTTTTTAAAATTCTAAAGTCGCGGTCTCCTCATTGACAAATTTTTTGTACGAAAATTAGCTAAAAATTATGGACTGTTAAACCATAAACTTAACTAAAACTACCGCCAAAGCATCAGAGAGAAAATAACTAACCTGTTGCATATTAGCCCATTTTGTAAAACTTCAATCTTTTATATCTGCTGACAAAACATAACAAACACTGTTTAGTCCACCCACTAACATTAATAAAATCGTAAAGGAATAATTTGCACTTGTATATTAAAATTCCCAAATAACACAAATAATTTGTCAATTTGTCAGCTGAAATTGAAAACAGATAAACGATCTAATAATATACGATAAACGTCAGTTACGGTATGTAACTGATCTGCGCAATGATATCAAATGTTCCGTTGCTAGGTAACGACTCAGAAATACAAGCAACATGTCCACCAAATTTCATCGAACTAGCTTTGTAATTATCAGTGAAAAAATTTTTCTCGAAAGAAAACTCAAATTTTTGTCGGAAAACCTTGTCCGATTTTCCTGGCTAACGAACTCATCCAAGCTATTAATAAAAGAAAGGCACTTGCCGAGTTTCATCCAAATCGGTTAATTATTTTTTGAGTTATCGGTTGGATACATACATACATACATACATACATACATATATATATATATATATATATATATATATATATATATATATATATATATATATATATATATATATATATATATATATATATATATATATATATATATATATATATATATATATATATATATATATATATATATATATATATATATATATATATATATATATACATATAAAAATCGAACTGACCCCGGATATGGGTTCTAGGGGCCCAAATTCGCGGTCTTTTGAAAACATTTTTGCAAAGTCTCACCATCGATACCTCTCTATTAGTGAATTTTTAAAAAATAAAAATTCACTAAAAATAATAAGAAGACTGGCATATCTTTAGATCAATTATTTCAAAAGTTATATAAGTTTATAAAGGATCAAAATATAATGGGACACGCGGTAGTTAAAAATACAAAAATTCACTAAGAATATTTTACTTAAAAAAAAAAACTTTCAGGAAAGAAGAAACCTCAAGCGAATTGAGTGAGTCTAGTGAATATTGTTCAGTAAGTGAAGTATCCACTTCAGAAGAATACAGACCTGATACAAGAAAAAGAGGTTCAAAAACATCATCACGGTCTAAACCATTTAAAGACGTAGCTGTAGATCTTTTGTTAGATTTAAATGATGATCCACCTTGTTCGTTCGAATCTGTACAGAAGACTTCAAGCTCAGATGTAAGTGTGTCTACTCGTCTTTCACGTAAGTCAGTGAAAGCTCCTGAACGAGAATCCAAAGTTGTTTCGTCTAGCGGTAAGAGTGTTTCAAGGAAAAAAACATCTGAATCTCTACAAAAGTCTGCAAATCAAGGTGAAAATAAAGGAAGAAAGGAATCTCTAAAATTATCTGAAATGGATGAAATACCAAAAAGTGAAGATGTTCATAAAAGTACAGTATCAAATTTAGATCTTCTCTTGGAATTAGATGATGATATTAGAGCAGCACCCTCACTGTTTAACAAGTATGGTCTGGGGAAAGCACCAGGTTCAGTCTGCCAAGAAGATGTTATAAAAGAAACTCAGCCTGGTCCTGAAGACACTGTAAAAATTCTAAGTTGCTCAACGGAATAACTGGTAGATGATTAGAAATTGAATAAATATGTATATATACAAGATTACAGAACATATTTCAACTCCAGATTGTTAATTTTAACCTTTTCATTAGTAATCTGGACAAAGGAGTAATAATAAATATCAAATGTGGTAAAAGGTAAGTATTTATTACTGAAATATTTGAAAGTAAATTGTAATTATGCGTGGTTGTGGTTCAGAAAGTATTATTAGGAGATTTGTAATTATTCAAATTGAATTTTTTTAAAAGCAATTTCTTTCTACTTACGAAATACAGATAAAATGCAACATCTTCATGCAAGCTAGACTTGAAAAGCTCAAAGCTCACAAAACGCTTCTACACAATCCCAGTCAAGAAAACCATTAAGTATTTAACGACGCAGGAAACCACTATGTCCGCATTCTTTCTGAGGCAAAATCTCATTTAATAACCACATCAAAAACAAAGTCCTCTCAAGCCCCAATGGCAACAAACCCTTCTGGACTCTTGCTAAATCTATTGGGAATAATTTCTGCAAGAGCACGTTCCCACCTCTTGTCTCAGGGGAAGAAATTGTTTCTACCGCCCTGGGCAAGGCTGAACTTTTTGCCTCATTGTTCGCCGGCATGTCTACTCTCAACCCACCTCCAAATGTTCAACCACCAACAATCCCCAATGTCGCGCATAAAATGCTGCATATCATTTTCAAAACTAAAAAGGTACGAAAGATGCTCTCTTCTCTTAATACCAGGAAAGCTTCTGGCCTTGACAAAATCGCAGCAATTGTTCTCAAAAAATGCGCACCAGAACTTGCTCCTGTTCTGACTCGTCTGTTTCAGACATCTTACAATAGAGGCATATTCCCTAGTAACTGGAAAACTGCTCGAGTACAACCTGTCGCCAAGATAGGATCCAAAGCGCTTCCTAGCAACTACAGGCCTATTTATCTCCTTTCAGTCGTCTCTAAAGTGATGGAAAAGTATATAAACACCGAATAACTAAAATTTTTTGAAAAACACAGTCTAATCCACGACAGGCAGTATGGACTCTGTCAGCGCAGATCAACTGCCGACCTCCTTTCCTTTGTCACCCATTCTTGGAACAAGTCTATGGAACTACACAGTGAATCCCAGATTGTCGCTCTAGACATATCCAAAGCATTCAACCAGGTCTGGCGCTGCTTAAATAAACTTCCAGCCTATGGCCTACCACCAAAACTCTGCATCTGGACAACAAGCAAATTTCCTCTCCAACCTGAGCATTTCTGTTGTCGTGGATGGCCATTCCTCTAAACTGTATCCAATTAATGCAGGAGTTCCTCAAGGTTCAGCTTTAGCCCCTACTTTGTTTCTTCTCCACATCAATGACCTCCTCTTTAGCACATCCAACCCAGTTCACAGTTACGCGGACGACAGCACCCTCCACTCAAATATACAATATTCTAAGCATGTATCTTTAGCCCAATTAGATAAGGATCGCAGACTCATGGAGGGTTCTATCTCCGTGGATCTCCAAAAAATATTAGACTGGGGAAGTAGAAATCTTGTACAATTCAACCCCACCAAATCACAGTCTTGCTTTCTTTCTCGTAAGAGATGCACCAGCCCTAGACCCATCACAATAAACAACCAAGTTATTCAAAGTAATAAGTCCTTTTCACTTGTTGGCATCTCTGTGGATCAAAATCTCAGTTGACACCAACATGTCACATCAATTGCAGAAGCGGCTGCTAAGAAATTAGGTTTCCTCTTCCAGGCTCGCAAATACTTTTCACCAGCTAATCTCTATACCTTATATACTTCACAAATAAGACCAAACCTCGAATACTGCACCCACATCTGGGGTGCTGCTGCCGCTTCAACACTCGTTATCCTGGACTCCATTCAGAAGAGAGCTATACGTCTCATCGGTGACCCTACCCTCACCCAAAGGCTGCCATCCCTTGCCCACCGACGTGCTGTTGGTGACCTCTCTCTCTTTTATAGATATCTGCATGGGCACTGCTCAGAGGAGCTTTCTTCCATAGTTCCTCCACCTGCTGCCCCCAGCAGATCTATCAGGGGAACAGAGCGAATGCACCCTTTTACTGTCCAGGTCACCAGAGATAGAACATCTTGTTATGCCCGCTCTTTTGTCCCGAGGACTTCCAAGTTGTGGAATTCCTTGCCGCCACATGTTTTTCCTTTTCCCCCGAACCTCCAAACCTTCAAGTCCAGAATTAACAAGTTGCCTCTTTCCCCCTTGCCGACACCCACAGTACGATAGTATTTAGGCTGTAAGCCCTCGTGGTGTGTTGAAATTAAAAAAAAAAGTAAATAACTATTTTAGTGTAACTATCCTTAACCTAACAAATTTTGGACGACACACATGTATAGGTGTATGTTTCATTCACCAGGATGAATTAGCAACATTATTCTTTCCCCAACTAACAAAGATTCGGCATTTCATGATGAATTGTTTTAAAGTTATTTTTAAATTGCATAAAATTTGTTATTTTACTACATTAAAGCATCGCCTACCACTATTTGGCTTTTGGTGACAATTTTGTGATGTAAAGGTGTTTTAAGAGCATTCTATCGGAAAAAAGTATAAAACATTTTATAAATAATTTATAAAGCTTTCCTAAAAAATTTAACTTTTATAAAACCAGAACACTTCTTCTAATATATTGTATAGGTATTACACAAATGCTTTTAGAGATAATTAATAAAACTTTTATACAGCTAAATTACAACTCTTTTAAGTTTTATTAGCCAAGTTACTCCTAACAGCATTTTAAAAAATATGTTACATTATGGGTCTTTTAAAGCAACAAAGGGAATCTCTAGAAAGGTTTTATGACGTAAAAACTATTTTTATGCAATATTGAGTGCTACTTGTTGCAACTAAATAACTATTTTAGAGTAACTGTCGTTAACCTAACAAATTTTAGACGACACATGTTTTATTCAGCAGCAGGTACGAATTAGCAGTTTATTATTCTTTCGTTTCATTTTTAAAAAAGTGACATGGATATTTCGAAGTGGAAAAAAGTAAAATGCACTGGTCACTTTAGATAGAAAGTAAAGTCAAGGATAGAACAAATGAAACAGTTTCAAAGTAATCATGGTGTCCATCCATTTAATTCATATCATAAAATAACACCTAAATTTTATTCTGATTTCATTAACTCTGATTATAAGTCCAGCGCCCTACGGCTCAATCAACCATATTAATTTAGCTTACAGCCCATATGGTTTAAAATATCTATACAATCTTAGTCTATAAAAGACAGCTGACCCATTCTTAATAATATTAATAAAAAATTAGGAAACATTTTACAAAAAATGTCAACAGGAACGAAATCACCCAGAAAAATCCTAGGCAATACACCAGCTCTGTAATCTGCCTTATCAGTTCCTTTGGCCGTTGAACCAGGATCTATCGCGATAACCGCTCTTTCAAACAAAAGCTAATTCTCTCACTGAAATCTCACATATTTTTTCAAATTGACTAACAGAAACCCTTGACATTTAACGCTGGGGCGGCAACTGCCTAGCCCGGAGGCAGCCGCCCGAACACTGCTCTCTAGACACGTATTTTTTCTGTCGCTGAGTCCCCAAAAACCACTTAGTTTGCGGAAATTTTCTGTTGCAACTCAAGTGGCCTCCTTAGAGGTTAACTGCCCGTTCTATCATCGCCGGTGTCGTTTCGAATTACATTTCCTTTCATTTTTGCACTCAATTGACCGTTGCACCTCACGCTTTAGCCGGCTCAGCTGGTTTTTATTTATCAAATTATATACCACACAATTTCAACATTGCTCGCGGTCTATATATTTTTATGCATATTATGCTGGATATATTTACGCCTAAAATATTCAGCTCTGTGGCGACTTTTCATAAACTTTTCTGAGATCTAATCAATGTATGTAGAAATATCATAAATCTAGATACTCAAACTGTAAGCACCTTGCTTACATCTGACCCCAACTTGAAGACAAAATTTATCCGTAGGAAAATTCTGTGTCAATATAAACAGATACTTAAACAGGCAAGCATCCTGTTAACAATTCTGTTTACGCAGCTTCATCATTTGCAAAATTGTTGTTTAAGGAACTGAAAGACTAACTTTTATTTAAATTGCTTTTTCATACCTGCTTTTGTGTCTAAACTGTCTTATAAGTTTGGTAGACATTTTGTTTTGAAGTTCACTGATGTAAACAGATCCACCATAGTAAATGACTATTGAAACTTCGAAGAATATACGTATACTTGAATATTTTTACTTATAAACAAAGTGTTATCGGTGTTTGGTTTAGATTTCTTATAGTATTAGTTAATTCTGGAGGTTCAAATACTGCAAAAATCGGTACCTAAAATATTTGACCTTTTAATTGTTTTGTTTAAATTAATGAATATCAAAGGCGCATCATTTTTTTTCCAAGTAACGAAATAGGTTTTATCAATAAAGTGACCTTCGCATCTACCTTGGAGTGGCCTGTTGCCGTTTATCTCACTTTTCTCAAACACAAAATAAAGGAGGAGACATTATTCAATTATTATATACCATGGTTTCCAAAACAGGTAATTTAATCATTATCGGATGAATCGTAGTAACATTACAGCTTTTATCTCACAAAAATTCATAAAAAAAGTGCTCTAAACCACTGAACCACTCAACCTGTTGCATTTAAAGCAGTATTTCTTTGTTCTAAAGAGAAACATTACTAACTACCCTTATTTATATATTCTACATCTGTTTCAGCAATCACAAATACCTCCACATTGCACCACAAATGTGTGGGGTGTTGCGGACGAAACAGGCCGTCATGGACATCAAGAATAATTATATATTTTTTATCATATAAGTTAAGGTTTAATATTGTTTTTGAGTTGTCATGTTAATAAAAAGTTGTATAATGAGTAAGGCTTTCCTTGGAAAGTTAGTAATTAATAATTTCCAATTAAGGAATCACATTCTGTTTTGTTATTATGCTTGAATAAAAACATTCTTTACATATTATTTTCCCCCATCTTACAACAAAATAACAAGACAAATTAATAAGACGTATGCAAACCCATATTTTTTTCGAACCGAACTTTGCACAAACCCAAGCAAATATGTTATCTCAAACTTCGAACCACTGCAATAGTTTTGACATGTTCACAGTCGAACTTCGAACTTCTTACAAATTTAAAAATGAACACGAACTAACCCAAATGCTTCAGTGTTTATAAATCACTTCCTTAAATACAAAATTTAGATATATTGTACCTATTTGGTATTTATTTATTTATTAAATCAATTACAACCCAACAGGAAAAAAATCCATACAATAGGGTACTTAACTAATAGTTACAGAAGAAAATAAAAAAGAATCAGTACACTAAACCACATGGAGGAAAACAGATGGATATTGCACATTGTATGTGCTGACACCTCAGATGCGCTATCACATACAATGTCAGCACCACTGACAATGCAAACTTGATTAGCAAACTTGCACATCTGATACATCGGCGATTTGAGCATCATGTCCGTTCTGGCCGTGGGCAAACTAAAAAAATTACTGCTCCTCGTCAACACAGTCGGCACCCTCAAATTGATCTGTGATAGCAGCTCAGGCGAATCAACCCTATTCCACAACAATTTCTGTAGAAAACCAACCACAGAGCAAACCCTTCTGGCCTCAAGAGAAGTCACGTTAAATCTATCAAGAAACTACTGATACAGTATGCCCCGCGATGGATAGACACCATCGCTTGAGGTATCCTTTCTGAACCCTTTCGATGGCATCTTTATAGCATTGGTATAAAGGGGACCAAACTTGACTAGCGTATTCAAGCCTAGCTTTCACCAATGTGCTATACAACACTTTTATGTACTCGGTTTCACTGAAATCCCTACAGACTCTAATGACAAAACCTAGAGACGTCATAGCTTCTGATACTGATGCCTGAATATGAAGGTCAAAACAAAGTTTTCGGTCAAAAACAACACCCAAATCTCTCCTGCTATCACTCCTATGCAAAACACTCCCCTGTAAAGTATAATTAAAATTGATATTGGTAACCCTCCTACAATAGGTCACTACAGTACATTTACTTATATTGAGTTCTAGCATATTTTCATGACACCAATTCTGAAGAACATTCATCCTGCAACACCAGGCAGTCCCTCAATGAGTCTATCCGACAAATTTTTTTTAAGTCGTCAGCATACAGTAAACACCCAGAAGATATACGATCTCAGAGGTCGTTAATGAAAATAATAAATAGTAGAGGACCCAGGTTCGAACCTTGTGGTACGCCCGACACAGGAGTATAGTTTTTGGATTTAATTCCTATATATTCTACATAATGTACACGGTTGGTCAAATATGAGCAGAAAAGTTGAACCAGACCCTCAGCAAAACCGATTGCTGACAACTTGGACAGTAGAACAGAATGATCAACTCTGTCAAATGCTTTGGATATATTCGTATATATAACATCCGACTGTTTGCCTGCGTCAATTGACTCTGCTATGTACTGAGCGAACAACAAGTTTGTCACAGTTGAGCACCAGCAACAAAACCATGCTGCTTGGTTGATATTCTGTTCTTTAAGTTATTGTATATGTGCCCATAAAGCATAGACTCCAATACTTTTGAAATTATTGAAAGAATCGATATGGGCCTATAATTCTCAATCTTGGAACGACAATACGACTTAAATATCGGAACCACTCTGGCTACACGGCCGCACAATCCCTTGCTATAAACGAAGGGACTCCGTCAGGACCAATTGTAAGTTTAGGCTTAACACGCTTTAGGGCTTTAAAAACCTCATCCTCAGTTACTGATGTGAAATTTACATGTGAAGACGAGTAGGATTCGGTCATTGGCCCATGACCAGAAGGGAGAACATAAACAGACAAAATGTGTTGCAAAACCAGCCACTATTGTCTGTGGTGTATCCAGTGGTATCCCATTCAAGGACATAAGACTAGAAATCCTTGAAGATTTCTTCCTATTGTTTATATACGACCAAAATGAAGGACTCGCTACGAGTGTCTCTGTATTTTAGAAGTATAGTTCCTATGCGCTGTCTCTGCTTCCCTTTTCACTTCTTTATGTATATTTTTGAGGCATTCGAGATGATAAACCGAACGGGTCTTTTTATACTTAGACCAGTAGTAATCCTTACTTTTTAACAACATAATGAGTTTGGCTGTGAACCATACCGGAAACCTAGTATGTGGTATTCTTTTATAGGGAACGTATTTATCAAATATGCTATACAGCAACCGGTAAAATACATCGCACGCCTGATCCACAGATGCCGTACTTTCTAATGAGCTCCAATCAACTGTGGCAAGTTGAGAGTACAGACCATGGAAGTCAGCCTTTCTAAAGTTATAAACCCTTGAACTGCAATCGTATGTAGAAGATCCCCTATTCTTAAAGGTTTGACAAAATTTGCAGGTTGATTGGATGAAAAAGCCTTCCAGTGCTAATGCTAGTTGTAAAGATGGGTCAACGTTAAATCAAGTTCAAAAATACAAAACTTTTTTAGGTTTCTACATCAGCTAAGCTCAATTGTAAAATGTCCTGAAATAAACACTGAGTTAACGAGGCAGCTACTGAGTAAAAATTTTGCTACCTTTGGCAGCATTGAACGACTAAAGTTCAATTTCGATGTATTTCTCAGCAACGAACTTCGAACTATTTTGTAGAATTACGTATTTCAAACTTCGAACCACTTTAACATCGCCTAGCACAAATAATTTTCGTACCGAAGGTTTGGTTCGAAATTTCGAAGCTTCACACACTTCTACAAATTAACCTATTTTAATTTAAGATTAATTTTCGTACCGATGGTTTGGTTCGAAATTTCGAAGCTTCGCACACTTCTACAAATTAACCTATTTTAATTTAAGATAATTGTACCGAAAACACGAATAATATTTACTTTCCTGGAAGAAACGAAAAAGGAAAATGCTTCTCTTGTTCAGAAGCATATCACAAAAACCAAGAAATATTTGTGTGTAAACACAGTTACAGTGGATATTTTTTATTAGTTTCTTATTATGTATGCACTGGAGACAGCCGACACAGCTTGTAAAGTGGCGCACGCTAGGCAGCGCTTATGTCGTGCACCCAGCGAATAATAGCAGTATAAAAAACTAAATAAAAATCCCCTATCAAAAATGAGTACTGATGTTAAAAATAATTCAAATAATTGTCACAATCTTATAACAAAAGACTTACGAAGAAGGTTACAAGTTACAAATCCAAAAAAGTTCCCAAAAAATATTGTCTCCCAAAAATTGATAAACCGGGAAAATCAAGGAGACATATTATTTCGGATATAATTTAGCGAAGTGGGTGTGAAATGAGTTTAAAAGCTTGCCTGTTAAAGAAAACAGTTTTTCAGTGTCAAATTCACTTGAATTTATTAATAGAGTTAAAGATGTTAAATTGGTTGAAGGCGGGGTTTTCATATCAATTGACGTAGCGTCTATGTTTCCTAGAGTACTCACGAAACAAACGCTAACGTATTTATAACAATTGTTGAAATTAAACAACATGTGAAGGGGTTTGCAAAGAATATTTAACTTTAACAAACCTATAAAACAAAATATCTTTCATATATATTGTAAGAAGGATGCTGCCTGTTTAAGTATCTATTTATATTTAGACAAAAATTTTCCTACAGATAAAATTTGTCTTCAAGTTGGGGTCAGATGTAAGCAAGGTGCTTACCGTTTAAGTATGTAGTTTTATGATATTTCTCCATACATAAATGTTCAGAGAAAATGCAAGTAAATTACCGGATTTGATCTCAGAAAAGTTTATGAAAAATCGCTACAACAAATAGTTGAACGATCGTAAATAATTCCATGATAAAATATGTAGGCTGCAAAACATGCGGGAATTGAGTGTATTTCATTATGCGTAATTAAAACACCTTACCAAGCGAAAATGCGCGGTACAACAATCAATATGATGCATTTTGTAACTAAAAACCGCACCGTGGATGATAGGACACAAGTAGTTAAACCTCTAAGGGGGTTATTTAGTTTCCACATAGAAAAGTGCAAACTCGTAATTTAATAGGTGGAGTAAAAAAAATACGTGTCTAAAAAGTTAGTGGAGGCTCGGCAGCCTCGGAGCCGAGAAGTAACCGCGCGACAATAATGTAAAGGGTTTTCTTTACGTTATATAATCCGAGAAAAATTGAGAAGGGAAGTTAAAATTTCAGAGAGTGAATTAGGAGTGTTTTAAAACAAAAAAAGGCGATTAACACAGACGCGCGTGGTTAAATGGCCGATGGAAGGGCTGGTAAAGCATGACACAGAGCTGGCGTATTGCCCCAGAGTTTGGTGAGTCCATTCCAAGTTAAACTATTGCTTAAATTGTCTTTTATTTGAGAGGCTAGCTGTCTTGAGTACCGAATTAAATTTTCATAATAAATTTTTATAATAAATTTTTATAGATATTTAAAGATAGAATTAGCATAAATGATTTAGTCGCAGTGTAACACGTTACAGTAGTATAAAAGGTGAAAGTTGTAGGTAGTTTAGAATTTTTGTGTTTATATACTTTTCCATCACTTTAGAGACGACTGAAAGGAGAGAAATAGGCCTAAAGTTGCTAGGAAGCGCTTTGGATCCTTTCTTGGGCACGGGTTGTAAAATAATAAAAGTCTCTTATTGGACAGGCTTATATTTAACAATAATATACATCGTTTACATTTAATTAATAATGCTAAAGGTATCTGATGAAATACTTCACCTGAAATTTTCAAAAAAATAAATTAAATAACACAGTTTTTCTATTTGAAGAATTAGTACTTGGACTGTTTTTGTTTGATGACTGCTTGTACACATTTTGCCATCGTTGGTGAGGCTCGACTTATAGCATCTGTCATATAGTAATCCTGTAGTTCTTTCATCGGAACATCCAGTGGACAGTCAGGATCTACATTCTGGTCTACACCCTGAAATGTAAAATAATCATATTATTTGCCATGCGCAGGGTTATCTAGTAGGATATGCATTATTTATAGGTACATTGTAAATCTTTGCATCTGATGTTAGATTATGGAACATATTCTTTATTACTTCCCCAAAATTCAAAACTTTTTTCCATTTAAATGTAAAAAGTATCAAAACATATATATCAAATAAATATGGCGTCAAAAGGTAAAACCTTCTGAAAAATATTATGTTTGTCACCCAAAATTAAAAGTAACAACAGTGATATGTAGGGTAGATGCGCCAGTATGCCGACCACTACTGGTAGTTGTACAGTTGGCATTTAAAACATAATAACTTAAAATACAAACACCAAATTGTAATTTCATCAAAGCATGAGTAGTCGACCACTAAACGACAATCTCCCACCTAGTTTCGGTTATCTAGGGGATCTTGTTTCTGTCAAAATTTGGCGCTAAAAGTTAGAGTGTATCAGGAACTCGTACAAGTGACGAAAGTTTAGGAAAAGAAGATCGACAAGGTATTTCTTAAAGGTAAGTAAAACTTAGATAATATTGTAATATGGAATCAACGCTTTACCAGCATGTTATACAGTAATTGAATTTCGTCTTTAGCTACCTAGATGATGAAAATTTTAACTTCTAAGGTTATAAAAGCTATGGTCGGTTACTGACGTTACTAAATTACAGCGCGCCGGTGGTCAGGCAGGCTGGACGGCTAGACAACAGTCCGTGTCTCTGGTATCTCGTTTTTTATTTAGTTTATTAAATTCGATATGTTTATTTCACAAAATATTTGCATTAAAATGCACTACACCCTATAAGTACGCTGGTAGTCGTCCACTCAAACTGTCTATATACGTGCATTTATGAATGAAAATTAACTGGTCGATAACCGGGTCAACTGGCAAAAATGTTACTACACCAGAAATCAACCCTATCTTTAACACGGAATTGAAAGGAGTTTTCTGCGATAACTAGCAAAAAATATGTCTTGTGCCAGGTGATGGCGCCGAATAATGAGCCGAACCACAAATATGAGCAGGGGGCACTAGAAAAGGTTTTGCAAGCAGTTATAAATGAAGCATCTATATGTTCAACATGCCGTAGGGATGGTGTACCAAAGACCACTCTCCTGGACCGGCTTAAGTGTCGTGTGTCCAATTGTAGAATGGGTCCGGATCCATTTCTGACCTTACTAAATGAAGCAAAAATTGTTGCATGGGTTATAGAAATTGCCAAGTGTGGATTCCCTATTAAGAAACGAGAGCTTCTGGATACTGTACAAAAAATTGTTAAAGGCAAAAAACTTAAAACTCCGTTTAAAGGTAGACCGGGACAGAATAAGTATTTGGAAATTTTGCGCCGACACCCTGAATTTGGTGCGCGAACTGCAGAAGCTATAAATAAAGCACAGGCTACAGTCTCCGAAGAATATATCCGCAGCTGGTTCACAGAGCTCGAATCTTTTCAAATAAATGTGAACGCTGTTGATCTTCTGGAGGATCCAAGTCGCATCCTTAATGGCGATGAAAGTGGGTTCAGTTTAGCCCAAAAACTGGCAAAGTTCTGGGTCCTATAGGGTATCGTAATTTATACAAAGTGAAGCAAGGTAACGAAAAAGACAATTTAACGATTTTGAGCAGTTTCACAGCCGATGGAAGAACTTGCCCACCAGTGGTAGTTTTTCCATACCTCAAGCCCCAAAGGCATTGGTAGAGAATATGCCAGAATCATGGATTTTGGGAAAGTCAGAATCTGGCTGGATGCGATCCGACATATTCTATGAATATGTTGCAAATGCTTTAAATAATTGGCTTACAGAACAAAAAATTGAGAAGCCAGTCCTTTCTCTTGTGGACAGACATCGGTCACATATGTCATTGGAATTGAGCGAATTCTGTGACCACAACGGGATAATTCTTTACTCATTACCGCCAAATTGTACACACATTCTACAGCTGGCAGACGCGGGCCGGATTGAAGCTAGTGGAGGGCCGGATCTGGCCCGGGGGCTGCCCATATATGCTTTAGAGTAAGCACTACCACCTTGCAAAATTTGTTAAAATTTGACATAAAAAGTATATATAATGTACTGCTAATTTATTTTTTTACAAATCGGGTTTGATGTATGTTAAAACAGGGTTCCCACTCTTCTGAAAAATCAGGAAAAGCGGGAAAAGCCTGGGAATTTGTAGAAGAAATAATTTTGTCACGAAAAATTAGGAAAAATTGTGAAAATTGAGTCAGTCAGGCAATTTTTGTCCCTGTCATGGTGTTCTCCGCGATGACACGAAGACCTACTGTATTCTGCAGTAGTGTGTTACACATCTTGGGGGTAAGTTGTAGAAGATTAGTCAGGGAAATATATTTTGGCATATCAAGGAAAAATCAGGGAAATTTATATGCTGTTTTTAGTGGGAAAACTGTAAAAAAAAAGACAGCTATGTTTTGACAATTGTATATAACCACAGTACATTTAATTACACTGTCAATGGCATATTTCAGTTTGACACCTGAAGAAAGAAAATCACTAGTTCCTAGCGACACCAATTCTACTTTGGCTTTCGGGCTTCCGCATGCGCAGTTATCGGGATAATTACGAGGCGGGTCAATAAGTCCGTGACTTTTTGAATGAAACAGGTTTTTTGACAAAAACAGTCGGCGTCATTTGTGCTAGTACGGCTGCAACGAAATTCAGTAAACCACTTCTTCACCATGGAAACTGATGGTGCAGAGTCTCCATAGTATTTATCAAGCTTAGCCTTGGTTTGAGTGATGGTTTTTTTCCGCAAAAAATAATGTTTGATGAGCACATGAAATTCACTTTTTTCCATTTTCATTATATCTCAAGAGGTTGTCTGCTTTCAATGGCCATCTAACAAAAACTAAATAACGCAGCTTGTTCAAAATTTGAGAGGAGTCAACTGACAGATGTTTGCTGACAGGAGCAGTGTTGCCCTTCTTGTGAAGAGGCCGGAAATTCAAAAAGTCACGGACTTATTGACCTGCCCTCGTAACATGGCTTGCGACTCATGAGTTTTTTGCCGTTTTAACAAAATTAAAGACCTCCCTGACGTACTGTTTACACACAATCCTCCCAACTGACCTTCCTGACCTGCTCTGAAGGAAAAAGGGGAAGAAAAAATCAACCCTGCCATATGTCAATGTCATGTGAGCATAATGTATACTTTTCTTTCCCCTATTTCCTTCTTTTAGTTTTAATTAAGCAAACCGATGTCAGGGCAGGCCAGGAAGGTCAGTTGTGAGGATTGTGTGTAAACAGCACGTCAGGGTGGTCTTTTAATTTGTTAAAACAGCAAAAAACTCATGATTTCAGGCCATGTTAATTATCCTGGTAACTCACTTCACATGCGGAAGCCCGAAAGCCGAAGTAGAATTGGTATCGCTAGAAACTAGTAACAAAATCTAATCATCGTTAACGATATCGTCAAATTCCACCGGTAACTATGGATTTATATTTCATACAACTCACATAGTGAATCTGTGACTGTGGATCATTTGCATTTTATTTAGAAACCTTACCTTTGCAGAATCCTCAGCCTGTTTAAAGAAGTTAGCCTCTTCGATGGATCCATACCTAGTGAGATGTGGAGCCACCTCTTCCAGCCTGTTCCTAACCTCATCCAGATTATCATAGGGCAGCTTAATGCCCACTATTTCCGACAGAGCCCTAATAATTTTCCAGTCTTCTCTGGCCTGGCCTGGGGGTGATACAGCAGGTAGGGTCTCTTGTGCTCGTCCTTCGGTATTTACATAAGTAGCTCGTTTTTCTGTGTATGCCGCACCTGGTAATACAGCATCGGCTATCGAAGCACCATGATCCCCATGATGACCTGCAGATAAAAAATGAACGTAATAAATACAAAAATACTAATATTTACAACAGATAAAACCCTATAACATTCATATACTGCAACATACTTCATTGACAATCCAAATAAGAGATAATAGCAGTCACAGTCGTAGGTTCCACAAGAGTTCATAAACAAAGCATAAAGGTTTACAAAAATAGGTGCCACTTGCTTTTCTTAATTTTAAAACAAAGCTGAATATTTACAATGGCTTTTAAACCATGAAACGTCGGTCAGCAGTAGACCAAGCAACTCGTAAGCATACATGTTCTGTTATTCACTCATGAATCATGACATCAAGGGGAAGGGGTAGTTCAATACGGCATTCGTAAAACCGGATCTATTTAGTGTTTCCATAATTTATGAGCACAGTACAAGTAACAATAGGGAAAAACACATTGATAGTAAAATAAATAAATTTAACGGCACCTGTGCGTTGGTTTGACAGTAAACTGAAAGAAAAAAGACAAGAACTTTCTAATATCAAACTGATTTTTGATGTGACTAAGGATACTAAGGATTTTGAAGCTTATAAGGTGGCCAGGAAAAATTACAGAAAGAAAATAGTTGAAAAAAAAAAAAGAAACTCAGCTACGATAGCTATATATTGAGTTCGAGTAACATAATCAGGGCGGGCTGGCGCATAATTAATTTTGAATGTAACAGAGAAAATCGTTATTTGTCGCCTACTACAATTACGGCCACTGATTTCAATGATTTCTTTAGTGGCATAGCGGACAGTATTGTAAACACCCTACCCCCTCCCGATGTGGATTTCACAGAGTTTTTGAATTGCGTTCCTAAACCTCAATGCTGTTTTGAGCTGGGGCTGGTTTCTGAGGGGCAAGTACTTGAGGCGATACTAAGATTGAGTGATTCAAGCTGCACGGATGTATATGATGTTAACAAGTTGATAAAGTGCTCAACGGATTATCTTGTTGAGCCATTAACATTATTGTTGAATGCGTCTTTTGAGAGGGCTATTTTTCCCAGAGGTTTTTAAATATTCAAAGTCAATTCCCCTACATAAGAAGGAAGACCTTAATGAGCTGGATAATTACAGGTCTTTGGAAATTGTGCCCATGTTTGCTAAGGTGATGGAGATCATTATCGAGGACAGGCTTGCTGATTACTTTGAGAGAAATTCCTTACTCAATCCTAACCAGTTTGGTTTTCGTTGCGGTCGCTCTGCAACCTACGCTGTGCTGAGGGTGGTTGAGGACTTGGTGGATGGCCTTGAGAGACGAGAGCATTCAGCTGTGCTGTTGTGCGATCTCTCGAAGGCTTTTGACTGTGTGTCTCACTCAATACTGTTGAGGAAGTTGGAGTTCTATGGAGTTTCAGGGGGTGCTATTAGATTTTTTGAGTCATATCTTATTCACAGGCGGCAGGCTGTTCCGATGGCGAATGGGGGAAGCACGGAATTTAGGTTGGTTGGGCATGGTGTACCCCAGGGTTCGGTTTTGTCACCACTTTTATTTATTATTTACATTAACGATCTGTATTACTACATGATGCCATTTAGGACTATTTGCTATGCCAACGACACCACTTTTATTAGTTCGCACAAAAACACTATCGATATGACTGACTCAATTGGAGAGGCGACTTGTTCGGCTGAGCTGTGGTTCACTAGTAACAGACTCAAGCTCAACTCTGATAAGACACAACAGCTTATTGTTTATTCAAATCATAACATAGCAGATGATGAACCGGTGGGATTGTTGGGTTTGACTTTGGATGGTGACCTGAATTGGGTGCCTCACGTTGAGCAATTAGGAAAAAAACTTTCTGCTTTATATCTGTTACGTAAATTGAAGCCTCTAGTGAACCCATATGTGTCGAGGGTGGCATATTTTTCATTGTTTAACTCTAGATTGAGTTACAGTGTTATTTTATGGGGTAACTCTACCCACTCCATAGCCATTTTTAGACTTCAGAAGCAGGATATCTGGCTGTTGGTCCCAGGGAGCATTGTCAGCCTCTATTTGTGAAGCATGGGATAATGCCTCTTCCTTCGATGTATATCTATGCCACCCTTCTGAGGTTATATGAGACAGCAGGGAATTATTTTTTGCGGAGTGATATTCACACGTATAACACACGTAATGCCAGTCTACTATCGGTTCCACGTTGTCGTCTAGCTATGTCTTCCAGAAACTCGGTGGAAGTGGATCTATATAATCGTTTACCAGGGAAGATTAGGGCCGTTAACTTGGAAACCTTCAAGTATATGATAAAGTTATTTATTCTGCAGCATTGTTTTTACTCCATCGACAAATATACTAATGTGGCTATGCCAATGTTCTGATCTGTACTGATGTGTTCTTTTATTTTTTTGTCTTTATTATTTTTTTAAAATTAATTTTGTTACAGTGCTTTGACTGCTGGTTAATTGTGTTTTATTGTTAGGATAGATTAATTTTAGGCGTTTTGAATTTGTATTGACATGACTGCTTTTAACTTGTACACTGACTTGCTGTAAACATAACCTAATTATGTAACATGGCCAATATATTATCTATCTATCTATCTATCTATCTATCTATATCGTTGTTCAAGAAGCATGCCCCAGAGCGGGTGGTGAAAGTGACCAAACCAAGGGCGGTGTGGCTGAGAGCGGGACCTCAAGGCACAGATGAGGTTAAGAGACAAAACATTGTAAACATTTAAAAAGTCACGTTTAGATACAGATAGAGAACATCACAAATATCTACGAAATAGAGTAATTTCGTTAGTAATTTTGTATCTCCGAAAATAACAAAGCTATGACAACCAGATTTGGCATATACATTTCTACTATCAAACTTCCCCTACCTACCAAAATTCAGATGTCAGCTTTAAAGTTAATTAAGGAAAATCGCTTAATCAGCATCACAACCTTAAGATGAAAAATGTTATACGAACTACCCCCACTATTTTTTCAAGGGCAACTCACACCCCAATTTTTTTAAAGTATAATCAGGACAGCCTGAATCTAAAATTTTAACATTTAACCGTATCAGATAACAACAATACACTATTACGATATATTATTATTACCTTGATATATTATGAAACAATCTTTTGGCAAATCCTCCTTGTTTACAGCACACTCATCAGCTCCAAGCAAGAAAAGAACTTTCAGCTCGCTATTTCTCACTTTATCAACCCCTGGTGTATAACCAATATCAAGTGCTGCCACCTATTGAAAAAAAAATTAGTAATATAAACATGAATACTTTGCTGTTATATATATATATTGTCACATTTGTCTATGAGAATTAAGTTTATGGACTTTGTTACTTCTATGGTCAGTTGTAGTGTGTGGGTAACAGCGAACACTCTGGAATGATATTTCTAGAACGGACCAGAACTGACAGGTGTAGACAATTGTAGAAAGTCTAGAATCTCTATGGACAGTATAAGTAGGCGAGCGGTACACAGAGTAAGTTAGTTCAGTATTGAATTAGTGTGGTGCAGAGTAAGTGATCATAGAGTATCAGTAAGTGTTGGTGTATAAGAAGCGATCATAGAAGGCGGATCGTTCTATAGACATTTAGTAATAGAGAGAAATATTTTAGTTGGTGTGCTTATGGTGTTGGAAAATAGTTGGTTATAATAAGTTAGTAGTTTGAAAAGCTGTGTTTTCTTAGTCAACAAATCCAGAACCGCGTAGAACGTAACAATATAATGCTGTCTGTCTTTACTATTCTTTTGTCATGAACTTTTCTTTTTTTTTTTACTGAATAAAAATGTAACTTCGTCTCTGGTTTCAATTTTCAGAGAAAATGGCTGAGTTCATCAGGCGCCAGAGGCTGAGATTAAACGCTTATTTGTTGACTACCGATACATTTCAGCGGTTGGAGACTGGTGAACACACTGTTGACTTCTAGCACCATTTGTCTGTCATTCTGCTTTGACAAACTGGCAACAGTTGAGTTCCAGGAGAAATTCAGCGGGACTGCTACGGTGACACAATTATTCAACTACTGGAAACTGTTGGCACCTGGTGAACTCGGCCAATGTCACCACAGCTATATTTAGTATCAAACAGTTTCACCAAGTAAGGGCAAAAACGGTTAATAAATTTTTTATTTCAGTTTATCAAAATGTAGGAAAATGAAAACTTTATATTTACCTGACTGGCTACTTTATGGAGTACATTGATCACCTTCCAGTTATCCACTGTGACCGACAAGGAGTTAGCCAAAGTTCTCGCTGCATTTAAAATGGCCAAACCATCACATCGTTTCAATGTGTCAGCTCCGATTATGATTAGAGGTTTCTTAGAGTCACGGAGTTTCTTGCAGAATGGATGTTTGCCACTTTCCAAGTCTTTCAAAAGAGTAGGAGAGTCACCAATATGAGTGTAGTCATAACGGAGGTCAACCTTGGGACCAATCAACCCCACCTGAAAAATAATAATGTGAAAATCAAAGTATTATCAGCTCATAACACCAGCCTCGCACCCGGCATTGAAAGATCATTTATATAGAGAGAGAACAAAACAGGGCACAGCACTGGAATATGAAAATGGAACAACGAATTTAACTATATATAATATTAATAATAATTTACTGAACCATATATATATATATATATATATATATATATATATATATATATATATATATATATATATATATATATATATATATATATATATATATATATATATATATATATATATATATACATATATATATATATATATATATATATATATATATATATATATATATATATATATATATTACAAAACAACTTACAAGATGAATCAAGAGTCTGGTTGTTCAATAACACCCAAGTCAAGGACGTGTTGGTGATACTAGTATCATCATTCTCTCTAAAAAAAAAGCTAGTGCACAAACTGACATTGTAAAGCAATCCAAAACTGCAGACGAAATCCAGGGATTCGCGGAAAATATAAAAAGTATAATTATCCTTTTTTGACAATAGACAAAATTTTTATTCCCAAATGTTGAGCCACACTGTGGGTAACCTACACACACTTACACATGCGGGGGCTCACAGGTCAGAGGCCAGGCACGAGAAACACAAAATATAAGTTTCTTTCGTAACATGAAAATGGTATATACACTGTCATCGCGGCATTTACAGTTAACAATCGGTTGCAGATTTGAGTATATCCCATGATGTTGTGTTATAAAAAAAGCAGCATCATCCGCGTATCCGACTATCTTTCCTAACGATTTAGCATTAAAAAGATCGTTTATATAACTATTAAATAATAAAGGCCCTAGAAAGGTTCCTTGCAGAACACCACAGTTCATTTTTAACACATCGCACAAAAAACCATTCACACATCCCACCTGATATCTGCCAGACAGGTAGTTCTGCAACAGCTGTTGTTGTCTCCTCCTAAGTCCCATTGTCTCCAACATCTTGCGTGATCAACCATATTGAATTCCTTCTTTCGGTCCATCAAGGCACACAATGATTGTCTGGTGTTTTCCAGACTGATAGATATTGTTCGTCAGTTCAATTATGGCATCCTCCATAGATGTTTTTATCCTGAAGACACACAGCTTCTCAGATAATATTCCATATTTATTTAGATAACTATCGAAGTTTTTTCAGGAGACACTCAACGACTTTAGTAATACAGGAAATCAGTGATATCGGTCTATAGTTAGCGGTATCCAGCACATCGCTTTTTTGAATAAAGGTTTGATAACACCAATTTTAAAAGCTCTAGGGAATATGCTGTCGTCTATTTATAATAAAAGTCAGAGGAGTGACAATCTCACCTATTACCTCTTTCAGTGTCTCTGCCCTTATTCCGTCGTATCCCGGAGCCTTGTGATCCTCCAGTGTCTTCACAATTGATTTACTCTCATCCTCTTCTCTTGGCAACATCACCAAAGACTGGCTTACCCATGCAGACGACACTAATTTATCGGAGACGGATATCCTGCTTACCAAATCTTTTCCTACACATGAAAAATATTTATTAAATTGATTCGCAATCTTAAGATCAGTCTCTAGGGAAGGTCCATGCTCATCTTGGAGCTTAGCGATTCTTGCCTTTGCCGCTGTCTTTCCTCTAATATCATTCACTATATTTTGGTGTGAAGCGTGACTAGTATTTGTATGTGAATTGTTTTGTTTCATATAATGCCTCTGTGGTCTGCTTTTTGTCAGACAACATAAAAAACGATTATATTTAACTCCCACTGGCCATAGGTTTAGAGAATTCAGCCTCTCAAAGTCAACATCAAGAACTGATACCTTAAAAGACGAATATTCATCCGACCTTCTAAAATTAAGCTTCTCACATTAACGTTATTAAAGCCGTTATCTTCCAAATATACTTTCAAATCCTC
The DNA here is from genome assembly GCA_964006375.1 of Tillus elongatus. Lineage (NCBI taxonomy): Eukaryota > Metazoa > Arthropoda > Insecta > Coleoptera > Cleridae > Tillus > Tillus elongatus. The sequence goes on from OZ023268.1 coordinate 10,823,561, forward strand.
AGTAGTTGTCGACTTGTTAAGCCCATACACATGAGGATGATTGTATAACGCTGCAGCTTTAATAGCCACTTTTTTTCCTGTTCATTTTCACCTGTGTTTTCATTTAGCTTAGCTTCACCCTTCATGAAAAAAACTCTCCTTGTGTTGCGTTTTTAATCACTGGTAAATCCCTCTTCAGATTCAGGATTATCGCTCGATATTTTACCAGCTTTATTAGCATATGTATCCGCTGGTGTTTGTTTATTTACATTATTTGGTTTATGTTGAAGACATAAATTATTATCTGTGAGCAACTGTACAGAATTTATCATATCATTTTTAGTCTTATCTTTTGTTTTTTTAACCTTGTTTTTTGATATTTGAAACTTTGTTTTTATCTTTTAGCTGACTGAGTTCTGGTAAATTCCAGTAGCAAATATTCATATATTTACTCAAATGTTATGCTATTATAGTATCTGTTTTAAACTGGAGATATAAATAAATAAATAAATATTAAATATTTGTGTGAAAATTCGCTATTATAAAATAACTATTGCCTTTAATGCCATCAAGGCGAAATGAATAAATAAATATTAATGCCATCAAGTCGATACAGGAAAAGTTTGGAAACGTTAAAAATTCTAATACTTAGCAGTGTATGACAATAGTGGCGTTATACACTAAAGGTTAAAAATTCCTATTTGTAGATTTATAAGAACGTTCGGCGGCAGGGTGTACGTAGTAAACAACTAAGATGACTAAATTTTAGCGGCGGTGTGAACATCACACTCTATACCTCACTCTCTCTAACTAATAAGGAAAGCTTTGCGCGAAAGAGAGACGTCAGATACGGCGCGGATGGTGTCGATCAAGTGGGAAGAGAAAAGCGTTGGGTAAGTGGATATTAAATAATCTGTATATAGTACAATCGACTAAGTGAGATTTATTTAAATTAGGGCTTTCCGGAATCATCTTATAGTCATTACCGTGGACAATTGACCCTCCTGGGCAGAGAAGACAATCAATCGAGCTGGTGCAAGGCATTACAAGACCATTTATATAGATAGAGAACAAAACATGTCACGGCATTGAAACATGTGGAATAGCGAATTGAGCTCTATATGTTTCTGAAAGTCTAATCACTTTTGTTAATCAAAACGGGTTGCTGACGATAAGTTTAATAAGACTTGATGATGTAAGTACTTTCAGAGTCAAAGCATTATATTTCCAGCTTTTCAACCAGAATATTGGAGATATGCGGTTGAAAGCCTTACTGGAACCTCAGAAAGTGACCACAGCCAAGTTTGCCTTATTTCAGCTTTCAACCATTTTCTCAGGACCGAGATTGTAAGCTTTAAGATCTTTTCAATAGTGAAGACATCCAAATACAGAAGTAGAGACTTTTCCCCTGGCCTCACAAGTGCTTGTTTGCTTTTCTGCGATCGGTTTGCCTTTTACAGCATCTCCTGCCTGGCGATGTCATTAGTGATGGGAGATATTTCACGAATAGTGATTTTTTCACGGATATAAAAAAATCACAGGTAGTGACTGATATCGCAGACATCCTTTGTGATTACTTTTCCTATTTCCCCTATCAGCACTTTGCTACCGGTGTATTTTATTCAATGGAACCGCTGGAAATAAATATTGATAATGTATATATCACTCACCTCGAGTTCATTGTGAATGTACGCCTTCCTTAGTCTTGAATTAAGCAAAGGCGCCTCGAATCGTGGATTCGTACCGACCAACAACACACAATCAGCCTCTTCAGTTACTGCAATCTTGTTGTTGAGAAGATAGCTTGATCTAAGATCAGTACCTGATCCTTCCAATGGGAAAGTGTGTTCTGTGCAGAGGACTTCAGAGCCGAGTCTATTGATCAGGTCTTTGAGTGCAACAAGGGCTTCAGCATCGGCCAAACCGCCAGCAATAGCCCCAACGTTGCTACCTGGAATATAACAACATATATTTGAGAAAATACAGAACATATTATAGGACACACCACTTGCTGCAACAATAATGGTATGAGTACACTCCCTTAAGGAAAGCCTAGGTTCACACAACATTTTTTAGATAAAACCCCCACACACAATAATCTGCATCTAAGGCACATAAGACAGAATCCAATAATTTACGGAGCCCCTTGTAATGAAGTCCGAATTTATTAGGGTTAAATAACGAATATTCGCTAGGTAATAAATTCAACTTATTTTAGAAACACTTCAAAGTATGAAAAGTCGCCATGAGCGGAACGTGAATTGTGTATGATGTGAAAGGCATAGCACCTGTCCGTCACGCGCAATGGGATTCATTTAGGTGCGTCGCGAATCGCATGGCAAATAGATCACCGAGAGACGGAACTCCGACGGTAGATGCCTTCAGCTCGCGACCGGGATAAGGGGTTTGGTGGTTGTATTGTAATTTCTAATATCGTGTGAGCGACGGTTAGATAAATTAACTGGGAAGTTTCGCTGTGCTACGTAGTAGTGAAAGCAGCGTGTTATTGTTGGATAGTAACGAACGAGAGTCTGTAACGACTGTGTTCTACTATCATGGTTTGCAAGGTTAGTTATATTTCGGAAATTTGGGGAAGTATAATTGCAAACTGAAATAGATAACTGGGTATTTTATTGATGCTGTTCTATGTGTAATACTAACAGCGTGTTAGGATTGAAAGTGTATACAGGGTGTACTGTATGTAGGAGTGACAAAATTGTTCACGTGTTGACCCATTTAAGGGAAATCGAAATCACATAAAGGATTATACCGTATTATAATGGATCTAGGGTGTTTAGCAAATTGTACTGTGCTGTACTGGGTAGCCCACGTTTATCCTGAGGGACGGACGTCCTTGAGGGAAGCATGAAGCTGTTCTGAATGGTATGTGATCGCTAAACGGGGTGGTTGATTAGCTAGCGTGCCCAGCCTAGATAAGTGACAAGCTGGTCGCGTTTCTTACCCATATAAGGGGCAACGGAAGCACGGGGAGTGCTGATTCAAGGGGTAGTATTTAGTGTGTCCGGCAACCTGTGCTGTACTGGGTAGCCCACGTTTATCCTGAGGGACGGACATCCTTGGGAGAAGCATGGAGCTGCTCGGAATGGTATGTAACCGCTGGATGGGGCTGTTAATTATACAGAGTGTTCGACAGAAATAGGGGACAGGTTACCCGGTTTCATTAGTTAGCAAGTTATAGTCATATGAGAGTAGGAGCCGTTTGCTTACCCACATAGTAGGGTAGGACTGCAGGAAATCACGGGAATAAAGCCCAGGGGAATATAGGACCGCAGACTGAGGTGGAAAAATTTATAGCGGGGCCATTTCCCATTTGATGCATGTGTATGCCGCTTGCCGTTGCTTTCATGTGTCTTGCTAATTGCCGTGCTAATGCTAATATCACGCTTTATTTGTCGCAAATAGAACAAATATTATTCTAGTCGAATATTATTGTATTTTTAAATGTTAACGTATCTGTGTCGTTTACATTATGAAAGAATGTCTTATCAGAGATAATGTTATCTGACCTGAGATATGGTTTCTCTTTAATCGCATGAACTGTAGCGAATTTTTAGTTTCCTAATTTATGTTTTTTTTTATTATTGTCACTTTCGTTTGTAGATATTTTAAATATTATTAGAAGCTTTTAATGCAATTAGTTGCGTTTCACTGCACAGCCTGTAGATAGTTGTACTAGTGTATGTGTGTTTAAGCTAGAATCCTGTGACGGATTGTGACTAGCGGAGGTATATCGTAATTGATATTTACCTGTTTATAATATTTATGCTTCCAACTTTGTAAGCTAGGAAAACAGCCATTATTCGGGAGTAAGTAATTAAAGCCTACTTAACTCCCGAGGACTCTACGGGATATGATAACTTTTGACCCCTGGCTATAGTTTTCTTCTCCACTCGAGCTACCCTAGGACAAGGCTGTTATGAAACAGTAACTTTGTGGTGTTCTACGAGGGCCTTAGCAGAAGTCCTCACGGGGATCTTACCTCCTATTTAATAGGGAATAAAGGTGGCGCCTGAGGATATGTAACTTAGAATATTTAGGTCACGCCCGAACGGATTGGCAACCTATCCGTCGGGCCTCTGCTTAGCCAGGGCATCACACCCTAATTCCTTAAGTATAGTTTTTGAGATGGGAAACTCAGATTCACAATATTGAGGCCTTTGACAGGTCGAAAAACATATCCGCTGTATATTTACTTGCATCATGGCTGTCAAATACCACATTGGAAAGGAGTTGGTCACAGTTTCAGTTGAGAACCCTACTGTGAAACCATCTTTTTTTTAGATCATACATACAGAAGATAAAATATACTACTAAATGCCGTTCAAGTATTTCCACTCACAATGAATAAAAATGTTCGGGACACAGCAAGTGTGTTATAGTAGTGAATTTTCATAAGAATTGTACACTATTAGTAAGGTATATTATTTAAACTAATTCTTTAAATTTAAATGAACCTTGGAGATTGGCTTTAGAGGTTCCAGTTAGCGATTATTTAAATAAGTTTCTATTTTATATGGAGCTAGAAAGTGATTGTTTGGTAGTGTAACATGTCGCATGTATTTAATAAGCGGGACATGTCACACGTGTCAACGCCGTTGACTTTTGAGCTTCGGAATTAACCCCTTTTGTGACGTCAACGTCCAAGTCCCTTCAGTGACGTCAAACTCGGCGGTCGGTTACTCTACCGCATTCGACTCATAGAAACGCGCCTCCGTACGAGCTGATTTTATGACATATCTGCGAGAAGCGAGTCTTTATATACGCTTACAAAGCACTAGTGATGGGAAAAACGGTTATTTTCTGTTAACTGTTGAAGCCGTTAACGTTATTTAATAATAACCGTTGAAAATAACGGCTTCAGTTATTTTAAAGTGGATAGTCGATCCATAGTATCCTACATTCCCAAAGCTGTGAGCGAGAGCGAGCACACTAGTATAAATGCATTGTATTTTTACCCCGTTATTTCACGTAGTGTATAAATCTCAAATTTTGTCGATATGAAAAGGAAACAAAGGGTTAAGAAATTATAATAAGCGTGTCGTAAATCTTTTGCCACTCTGAAGTGAAACTTTTAGAAATCAGAAAGGAGTCTTATATTAGTATTCACTTAGATGTTTTAGGAATTATAAACTATTCATTTCTAACAAATTTATTTTATGAGGGGTCTTTATGTAAATGTCAATGCCACAGCAAGAATCAATAAATATCATTATTTATCACGTCTTGGGACGTTAGACGTTAGAACTTTTATTGCTACACAGGGAGTGATTCTAAGAACTCCATAACATAACGCAGCTCATAAAATTTCGGTAAAGAAATTTGCCTTTATTCTGTACATATGGTTTGTTATTACATTATGCTTTTATTCTTTCTTAGAAAGATCTCTATCTCTAGTTACATTTTCGGTTCACTGGTCATCTTCATCAGTCCACTTTTAAAAACTGTGCAAACAACAGCCAACAGTATAAAAATTTGAGTTTGAGTTTTAAAAAAAATTGGAAGATATATAGTATTAATTGTTTATTTACTTATTTTAATATTCGTTGTTTTAAAATTAGTTTCAAAAATTTCAAAGGGCTGTAACTTGGAGGAGAAGGGGTTTCAAGAAAAACTTAATAAAAAGACACCCCTTATTTTTCTCCAAAGAATCACCTTATATATATATATATATATATATATATATATATATATATATATATATATATATATATATATATATATATATATATATATTTTCATTTAATTTTTTATATTTAAATGTATATAGATATTAAAAAATGTTGTATCATTATATTTTTTTATAAATTTGATAACTATTATCAGACAAACGAAAATGACGTGTTAACTGTTTTCTTAGGTAATGTATATAAATTTAAATAAATAAGTACTTTAATTTCACGTGAAATAACCCTATTTTGCGTTGTCTATAGTGAAAGTAATAACACGTTTTTACAGAAATTCATCTTTTCACCCAACATTTTTTATTATTAAATATTTGGCTTTACATACTAGTGGGAAACTCAACTGTTTCAAAAATAACAGCTTCTCAGTTTAACAGAATAACTCTGTGTAGTAGTGTCCGTATGCTGTATCCCCATCAACAACCGGTTAAAGTTAAAATTAAAATTCAACCGTTTTATTGTACCGAAGATCGTACGTCCCTAAAGCTGTGAGCGAGAGCGAGCACACTAGTATAAATAATAATGTTATGAAGTACAGTCCGCTCTATACTGTATAACCATACATATTTAGCATTCCCAATCTCAAGGCTATTCATCCCGTTAAATGGTTAAATAACAGTTGCCGATGAAAACCGATGTTTATTCATCGAACCTAGTTGCAGTAGAACTGAAACAGACACGACTCCGAATTCTAGTTTAGTGTAAAAAGTGTTACTTTTTAAGCTGTTATTTTTATAAATCCATAACTGGTGGTTACCGTTACGGCTCGGTAACCGTTTAAAAATAGCTGACAGTTAAATAACGACCCATCACTACAAAGCACACCACGCTCTCTTCTCAATCGACCTAAAGATGGAAAAGTGCAGCTAAATTTTAGTCAGAGAACAGCATGTCTAACTAAATGGGTGAGTCTTACATTTATCCAATTACTCATACTTTTTTTTTGCTTGATAATGATGGTGGATTACTTGTTAATATATGTATATCGAAATTACTTTTGATGATTGTTTTCTTTATTATAAATTTCATACTGTTAAACGGTGGCTTGTGGTAGTGTGAGTTCGGTAACTAATTGCTATTATACTGTTTTAAATGCGTGATAAAGAGGTCATTTGAGATTTTGTTTCGCATATGTTAGTTTATTTCCAATCATTGAAACAGATAAATTTTGTAAGTAAACTTAACCTGCTACCAGCCGCCCTATGTAAACCATTAAGCCCTGAACCGTTATTCATGCGCTTGGAATTTTATAGCACCCCGTAAGTAAAGGCCCCTTCAACACAATCGTAAGTGAAGGGCACTACAACAACACCGTGAAGTAGCCCCGAATGATGCATCGTAAGTAAAGGCCCCTTCAACACCATCGTAAGTAAAGGCCCTTTCAACACCATCGTAAGTGAAGGGCACTTCAACAACACCATGAAGGAGCCCCCCTGAATACACCGTAAGTGAAGGGCACTTCAACAACATCATTAAGGAGTCCCCTTCAACACCACCGTTAGTAAAGAGCTCTCTTCAACCACATCATGAAGGAGCCCCCTCAACCACATCATGAAGGAGCCCCCTCAACAACACCAGGAAGGAACCCCTTGGATACAACATCATTCAGGAGTCCCCTTCAGCACCATCGCCAGGGAGGAGCCCCCTCAACCTGAAGCTGAAAGTTAAGTACACTATTTATCTGTGGCTTTCTTTTTCTTTTGTAGAGTGTGCTCCACAATTCATTTTGACAGTGTTACAAATAATCGAGTCATATTTTGTCTTTCATCTAATTATTAAATTCAATCCACTGCATTATATAGTCAATAACTTTTTGAATAAACTGATTTTATTCATAATGCCTAATTTTCTTTGTACCTCTTAAAACCTACCAACTGCAAGTGCCTAAACCCAAGCCCTGAGATAATTTGTATCATGTCATATTACATTGTGTATATTATATTATTTTAGTGTTCAATAAAAACAGAATCCTATTCCATTATACTTGCGCCAAACGTTCAGGCATTTCTTATAGGTATTTTTAAAGTCAATAAAAAATATTTAGTTATAGTAAAGATATATGTAAGTATTGCAAGTCTCTTAAAAAAAAATGTGTTACAAATTTCATTAAAGTTACAAAAGTTTTCTAGAAACAAATTAATTATTTACAAAGGGAATGTACCTGCCAAATCATAAATATGGCAGGTATTTTTCCTTTTAATTGCTTGGATGGTTTTGTTTTAGTCAATCCAATCGAACTAGTTTTTGCAAACAAAACAACAAAAAATGTTTTATTAAAACCAACTTGTAGTTATCCGCAAAGCCCATTATGTTATTTTTCTTTAATTTAGTACCCAGGCGGCCTTTACATAGGTGTTACTATGGTTCAAGATTGAAGATTCTAGCTCAATAGGAAATTGAGTTATCGGATTTCAAATATTCTTACAGAAACTCTCTACCATAATGTGTTTGCTGCACCCATACCTTTTTCAACACTTAGTTTTTAGTCCAATCAATCGAAACAGTTTATGCAAACAAAATAAAAATGGTTTTCTAAAACGAATTTATCGTTGCCTGTAAAGCTCATTGTTATTTTTTAAATTTAGCACCCACGCTGCTTTTATATAGGTTTTAGTATGTATCAAAATTGAACATTCTAGTTTAATCTGAAATTGAATTATCACCATTTGGAATATTTTTACGAAAATTCGTTACCATAACGCACTTGCTGCACCCAAACCCTTTTCAACATTTGTTTACTATTGTTCTATCTATACTCTTTGGAAATGAAATAAATAAATATAAACCATAAAAAAATTTGAAATTAAAATTTTAATAATTTACTCTGAACATGTTTATAGGTGTAGATTAAACTACTGCATGATATTATGTAGTTTCATTTACCTCAAATTTTCCATATACGACATGAAGAGTAAGTAATAATGAAAATTCACTAAAAAATAAAAGTAAACAATAAGTACCTTATTCTCAGATACTAAGGTATTAGCTTAGCCTTATTATTTGTTTATGGCGTCTGTAAACAAAGAAGAAGAAGATAACTTCAAATTCGATCATTTGCAAGTGTGAGCTACACATAGTAGATTATACAAAGTGATAAAAAGGTCTGTGGTCAATGGAATGTAAGTTCCGAAGCCATATTTGCCGACACCACCACCATGATAATATAGGAGGAAAATAAAAACATTTAAAAAATCATACCTGCTTCTTTTATGGTTTTGGCAACAGCTAACAACACAGTTTCCCATTCAACAGGTTTCAATTCACCATTACAGTCTTTCAACATCGGTGTGACCAACCTCTGTCTTTTTAAGCCATCATAGGCAAACCTGGCTTTGTCTGACAACCTAAAAAAAAAACAGTATAAACCAATCACATGGTAAATATGAAAATATTGATAAAAGAGGCACATATCCCCAACCTCTCTCCTGTGATCTAGATAAATAAGATTAGCTGTATAGATAACACTACTATAAGGCAAACAGTTCGTTTCTGAATGGCAGAGCTACATCATTTTTGTAATGACAAGCACAAACTTGGTTTTTTGGAAGCTTTAGAGATAAAGTTTTAGAGGATTGCCGTTGAAGCTAATTTCATCATATTTGCAAGGCAGAACTCAGAGTTAAGTTGTCAAATGATGCCGTTAGTGAAGCAATGCCTATAAGCTTGGGAGTTCCGCAAAGTTATATTTTGGGCCCACTGCTTTACCTGGTGTATACAAATGACCTGTCCCTCTTTCTTAAATGTATTAATAATATTACTACTTGTTATGCGGACGATACTAGTATTCTAATTAAATAAAAAATGATTGCTACCGCTGATTCGGTGCATAATAGGGTAATTTTATGGGCTGATAAAAATAAACTTGATTTATTTTTTATATTTGAACAACACACCACGAGGGCTTACAGCCTAAATACTATCGTATCATGGGTGTCAACAAGGAGGAAAAAGGCAACTTGTTAATTCTAAACTTGAAGGTTTGGAGGTTCGGAGGAGAAAGAAAAACATGTGACGGCAAAGATTTCCACAACTTGGAAGTCCTTGGGACAAATGAGCAGGCATAACAAGATGATCTATGTCTGATGTCCTGGACAGTAAAAGGGTGCATTCGCTCTGTTCCCCTGGTAGATCTGTTGGGGGCGGCAGGTAGAGGAACTATGGAAGAAAGCTCCTCTGAGCAGTGCCGGTGCAGATATTTATAAAACAGACAGAGGTCACCAACGGCACGTCGGTGGGCAAGGGATGGTAGCCTTTGGGTAAGGGTAGGGTCACCGATAAGACATATAGCTCTCTTCTGAATGGAGTCCAGGATAGCGAGTGCAGAAGTGGCAGCGGCACCCCAGATGTGGGAGCAATATTTGAGGTTTGGCCTTATTTGTGAAGTATATAAGGTATAGAGATTAGCTGGTGAAAAGTATTTGCGAGCCCGGAAGAGGAAACCTAATTTCTTAGCAGCCGCTTCTGCAATTGATGTGACATGTTGGTGCCAATTGAGATTTCGATCCACAGAAATGCCAACAAGTGAAAAGGACTCATTACTTTGAATAACTTGGTTGTTCATTGTGATGGGTCTAGGGTTGGTGTATCTCTTATGAGATATAAAGCAAGACTGAGATTTGGTGGAGTTGAATTGTACAAGATTTCTACTTTCCCAGTCTAATATTTTTTGGAGATCCACAGAGACAGAACCCTCCATGAGTCTGCGATCCTCATCTAATTGGGTAAAGAGACAGGCTTAGAATACTGTATATTTGAGTGGAGAGTGCTGTCGTCCACGTAACTGTAAACTGGCTTGGATGTGCTAGAGAGCAGGTCATTGATGTGGAGAAGAAACAAAGTAGGGGCTAAAGCTGAACCTTGAGGGACTCCTGCATTAATTGGATACAGTTTAGAGGAATGGCCATCCACGACAACAGAAATGCTCAGGTTGGAGAGGAAATTTGCTTGTTGTACAGAGTTTTGGTGGTAGGCCATAAGCTGGAAGTTTATTAAGCAGCGCTGCATGCCAGACCTGGTCGAATGCTTTGGATATGTCTAGAGCGACAATCTGGGATTCACCATGTAGTTCCATAGACTTGTTCCAAGAATGGGTGACAAAGGAAAGGATGTCGGCAGTTGATCTGCGCTGACGGAATCCATACTGCCTGTCGTGGATTAGACTGTGTTTTTCAAGAAATTTTAGTAAATTGGTGTTTATATGATAAAAATAAACTTGATTTGAATACTGACAAAACTGTGAGACTCCTCTTTGGGTCAGGGTGCTCAGCAAGTATTTGTAATTTACCAGATAAATTTTCCATGAGTGTAAAGATGTTGGGTGTGGTCCTTGACTGTGATATGAAATGGTTTTCACATGTCGATTTTTTGTGTGGCAAACTGAAAAAGTGTTATTATGCCATAAAATCGGGAGGAGTGTCTGTAGCGCAGGAGTTGTTTTGAATATGTACCATGCATGCTTTCATTCCTTTGTGCAGTATGGAATTTTGTTTTGGGGAGGTGTTTCAAGGACAGAGCGTGTTTTTCACATACAAAAATTTATTGTTAGAATTATTGCTGATGCTGCATTTCGTGATTCTTGTAAACCTTTATACAGGCGTCTCAATATTCTAACTGTCTACGATACATACATCTACTAGTTGTGTTGCTTTGTTTATAGGAATCATGGAATTCTCGGAACAGAGTGATACATGCTTATGATATAAGATGACAGGTTTTGCTACCTGATGCTCATTCAACTGCCTTTTACCAGAAAAATGATTTTTATAATGGTTGTCGTTTCTATAATGCCCTGCCTAGTGAAATTAAAGGATCTAACACATTTAAAAATCTTTGAAATATTACCTCCTTCAGAAGCAATGTTATTTCCCTTGTATAGTGTATGTGTGTGTGTTTTGTTTCTTTAATATCGGCCTATTTCCGCGACTATGGCCAATCACCGACGCCAGGAAGCAGTTTCACCTCACTATCCTGGAAATTTTGCCGAATCCCAGCCTTTCTGTAAGGAGGGTAGGGATCTTTAACGTGCCCAACATCGCATGGACACGGGACCGACGGCTTTACGCCCCCTCCGAAGGGCGGAACGTGCAGACATTCAACTTGCTCAAATACAATGCCAGAACCTCGGTTGATGTTAATATTTCAGTTTGTACTGAAAAAGTGAAAGGAGTACCCTGGGATCGAACCCAGTACCCTTCGGTTCAGAGGTACACGTTCTTACCCCTGAACCATCGAGGTTCTTTATAGTGTATGTGTAGAATGAATATTTGCTTTGTATTTAATTATGATGACTGGTTAATAAATTAAAACCATTTGTATGTATGTACACTTAACTATTTAATTTGCAGGACTAATATACAAATTATACAAATTATTGTATAAAAATATAGAGGCTATTTTGGATGAGGTTGCACCAATTGAAACCAAGGAAGTGAGGGTACAAAATAAATGGATGGATCAAGAAATAAAAAAACAGTTTGAAGTAAGAGATATTGCTTTCAATAGGGTGTGTATTGATGCATCAACAGTTAACTGGAAGACATACAGAAAAGAAAGACATTTGGCAACATCAATGATAAGACAAAAAAAGACGAAATACTATGAAGATATAATAGATAAAAATAAGCATAATAGTAGAAACATGTGGAAACGAATAAAGGAAACAATGGGCCAAAAAAACTGTGAAAATGTTATTAAAGAAATTGATTTTAATGGAATAAAAGTGATAGATGAACAGGAAATAGCTGAGCATTTCAATGATTTTTTTGTTGGGAACATAGAAGAAATAATAGAAGATGGTGTAATTGAAACAAGTAATATACAAATAAATATGATAGAAAATGCAGAGAAACTTGAGAAATTTGGAACATTGAAAGAAGAAGATTTGGAAGAAATAATAAAAAGACTAAAAAAGAAAACATCTACTGATATTATAGATATGCAAATAATTGAGCAAGGGAATAAAAAATAAAAAAGGAAATACTAAACTTAATTAACAAGTCGATTCAAGAAAGTATTACTCCTAAAGAGTGGAAGATATCAAAGGTAGTTCCGGTACCAAAAAAAGCAAATACCAAAAAAAGCAGTGAATTTAGAGCAGTTAACATGATGCCCTTAGCCAAAAAAATAATGGAGATGCATATAAAAAAACAGTTGTTAAATCATATTGATAAAAATAAGATACTGATTGAAAATCAATCTGGATTTAGAGAAAAACATTCGTGTGAAGCTGCATTACAAATTATGTGTCAAGATGGAAGGAACTGCGAGATGATAATAAGATTATCTTGACAGTTTACTTAGATTTTAAAAGAGCATTCGAAACGATAAATGGAGAAATGTTGTTGACTAAACTTGAAGCTTATGGAATAGTGGGACAAGCTAAAGCATGGTTGGCAAACTACTTAACAAACAGAGAACAACAAACTAGAATTAATACAAAGCTATCTAATGTAAGAACAGTAAAATATGTAGTTCCACAAGGAACTGTGCTTGGCCCGTTGTTGTTCATTTTGTATATTAACAACATAGGGGATAATCTAGATGATGAAACAATAATAAGTTTGTTTGCGGATGATACGGTAATATCTGTATGGGCAGATAGCATAGAGGAAGTCATGGAAAAGATGAAAGGTGAACTGAATAAATTAGAAGAATGGTTAAGACAAAATAGTTTGTTTGTAAACGTAGAGAAAACTAAAGTCATGCTGATGGGAAGTAATAGGGAAAATAAAAAAATACAGCTATTTAATCACGACTTAAAATATGTATATGAAACCAAATACTTAGGCATAATTATTGATAAGAAGTTAGAATTCAAGAGCCATCTTGAATACTTGAAGAATAAATTAGATAAAAAAATCAGATATTTCAAAAGAATTGGAAATTATCTGTCTCCCATCACTCATTTAACAGGGTATAAGAGTATGATACTTTGAATATTGTCTGACAATATTGATGTATGTTAATGAGACTGATAAAGAAAAACTTCAGGTACTACAGAATAGGGCCATGAGAATTATTTTAGGTGTTAACAAATATGCTAGAATTAAAGATTGTGGGACACATTGGGATTTATGAGTATTAATCAGAGACTTGTGTTATTGAATTTGATTTTTATTTACAAGATAGTGAATACATTGTTACCGCAATATTTGTGCAATAAAATAAAAAGTGTAAATGATGTACATAGTTATAATACAAGAAATGTTGAGAACATTTATGTAAATAAGGCTAGGAAACAAAGATCAGAAAATTCATTGTTTTATAAGGGCTTAAATATTTATAATAAGTTACCAATAAATGTAAAGAAAAGTAGAAATTTGCAGGTATTTAGAAGAGAAATAGTAGTTTATATTAAAGAAATTTTTTATTAAGGCAAAGAGAATGTAAAGTATATTTTAAAATTGAAAATAGTTTTAGGTTTGACGTAGTGATAAGAATATTTGTATAGCTTGGTTGCTAATAAAGATTATTATTATTATTATTATTATATATCACATAAATTATACGTCTATATTACATTTAATACTGTTCGTATGATATAAGGTACACTGTTTGTGTTTGAATGGATATGTGAGACGTGAACTGTACGCCGTGTGCAATCTGAATGTTAACTTGAGACCAGTACAGCGGTATGCTGAATTATCAGGGGTAAAGGGCTAGTGACACAACTGACCGTTTCTAACGATATCTAACATCCTCGATGAGTTCTTCTCATAATTTATTTGTTGATATATTTTTTATATATGTTGATTTTAGTGTGTGTATAGTTTTTATATCTTACTTGTTTTTATTTATACATTTTGTGCTATAGTTTACACTTTTGTGTATTACATAAAGTACGATTTTCAGAGACTTTAAAAAAGAAACTTGGCGATCTAAGAGGTTTAAATGTGTTGAGAAAGATTGGAAATAATGAAAAAATTAAACAAACCTATCAGACATTAGAAAAGAAAATAAAAGAAAAAGTGAGGATAACAAAACAAGAACATTTTTCAAACATTGTCGAAAATGCAGCTAACAAAACGACAAAGCTATGGGAAATTGTAGGAGATAAAATGGGTAGTGCCAAAGTTGCTAAAGAAATTGGTCAGATAAAAGTAGGAGATAAACTAGTAAGGGACAATAAAAAAAAGTCAGACGTTTGCTAGACATTTCACGACCACCGTAACAGAAAAATTAAATTCTCACTTTAGAGGTGGTGTTGGGAAGCTGCACCACGGGAATTTACAATGATAAAACTTGCTTTATCTCGCCGGTATCGAAAGAAGAGGTCATCGGTTTAAAAAATAAACTTCCTAACAAAAAGTCGTGTGGCTTCGACGATATGCCAGTTTTAATAATAAACAAATGTGCTAGTGAATTATCAGAGACATTAGCTGAGATAACAAATGCATGCATAAGACTAGGTTAGTTTCCAAGGGCACTCAAATTTGCAAACATAATCGCAGCTTTTAAAAAAGGAGACCCAGAAAATTTAGAAAACTATAGGCCCCTATCCGTTTTAAGCATACTATCGAAAATAATAGAGCAGCTAATATGCGACAAGATAATAATATTTTTAAATAGGTATCAAGTAATTACTTATTCTCAGCATGGATTTAGACAAGGTTTCTCGACTGAAACAGCAGTGACTAGCTATATACAAGAAATAAATGATAAACTGGATCAAAACGAAAGCATCGTAACACTGTTTTTTCACCTATCATGTCCATTCGACACCGTGGATATAAAGTTTGTTTCTGATAAGCTGGATATGCTGGGTATACGTGGGGTAGTAAATAGCCTCATAACCTCCTATCTCACCGACAGGCAATTATATGTCAAAGTTGAAGAGGCAGAATGGGATGCTTATAAATTGCCTCTTGGTACCCCACAGGGAAGTGTCATTGGCCCACTTGTATTTCTTTTAAATGTCAACGATCTTCCAAACCACATAACTGGTGGTAGGGTATTTATGTATGCTGACGACACTTCGATTGTTGTGAGTGGTAGGACTGTGGGGGACGTTGAGAAAAAAGCAAACTTGATATTGCAGTGCTTTCAAGAATGGTGTTATAAAAACAGATTAATCATCAATTATCAAAAGACGGTCTATATGGAAACACATAACGTACACTCTAATGAGAAGCTCAAAAGTATTAATCTGCAGATAAATAATGAAGTTATAAGAAACGAAAGCTGTGTAACATTTTTGGGCATAGATGTTGACAGTAGGATGACATTCAGCTACCATATAGGCAACTTATGTAAGAAACTCAATGGGACCTTTTATGTAATTATTAATATTAAAAACAGCCTTAACACCACAAACCTATTAAATATATATTATGCAATGGTATATTCTCGTCTGTCCTACAACATAGTGGTCTGGGGTCAGGCAATAGAGATACATAGAGTCTTCGTTATTCAGAAGCGGATTTTGAGAGTAATATTTAATCTGCCATACGGCCAGTCATGTTGAGATATTTTTAAAAAGAATGGCATTCTGATCGTGGCATCTATATATTTGCTATGTTTACTAACTTATATACATACAAACAGAGACTCATATATAAAAAATTATAATGTGCATCACTACCACACTAGAAGAGAAGGGATGTTTCACTTAAAACTTGCTAGGCATGAATTTTACAACAAGGCACCATATTACTCTGGCTGTTATCTTTATAACAGATTACCAGAGAATCTTAAAGGGGACTCGTCAGATTGGTTTATAAAAAGTTTGAAGAGCTATCAACATTGTTGAAACATTGTTTTTATAGCACCGGTAAATTTTTATCCATGACAAACGGCAAAAAAATTTTAATCTGTATTTATGTGATGTTTGTTTTTGGCGGTGTGATTTGTTTTTTACATTTATTTTATACTTGTATATATTATGTATATATGAATGGCTATTTTTAAGTTTTTTTTTTTTTTTTAATTTAATATTATTGGCTGCGGCATCTCAGGCCATTAGCACATTTTTCCCATCATTCTATATTTTTTAAAATTTTCCAGACAGAGTCAAATTGGCTCGCCCGGGAATCGAACCCGGGACCTCTCGCTTAGCAGGCTGGCACCTATACACCTGCGCCACGAGGGCGTCCTATTTTTAAGTTCTTATTAATTGTATTTTAGATTTTTTAGAGTATATCTCTAAGATATCTCGATTAGTTTATTTTATAATTATATGAACCGGAACTTTTTAAATTGGATTTTAGAGTGTTTTAGGTTTATGAAAAGATTGTTGTTAGGTGATTGAAAATTTTGGACATTGTAAGATTGTGGTTTTTATTTTTGTAGACGAAGATGTCTGTTGTCTGTGATATCTGTGTTTGTTTTGTTATATTCTTGTATTTTTATCTAATCCTGACATGTCTTATCTACTGAATTTTGTAACAAAAAGACCAATAAAGATTATTATTATTATTAGTTGACAGTCATGTAATTTTTTTGACAATATTGCGAACTAGGAACATAATAATTGTGTAACTGGTATCTGTGAAATAAAGATATCTATCTATCTATCTCAAAAAGTAATAACAATTTGACAACTCTGTAAACTTCATATTAAAAGGCTTAAAAAATGACAATCTTTTCCCAATTTAACTGACCTCGAAATTCCTACCATTTCGGAGATAGCAAGAGTCATACATATTATTTGGACCACCTGTATATAGAGACGCACATGAGCTAAAAGTTAATGATTTTTATTACCACAGAAAATGCAAGCCCAACTTTAAAATATATTGAAAAATACATCTTCACTTAGTAATTAATATCTTTTAAAAAGAAAACCCAAGCCACTAAAAATGGATTGCTGGTTGTTGACAGAAAGTTATTCATGCATGAAAGAAAAAGAGTAGAAGCTAAAACCGAACCTCTACCAACACTAATGGTAAACATCTTCACACAACTTACCATTCTTCGTTGATTTCCTCATTAACTCTGGGCAATATACGCATAACCTCACCAGTCCTGGAAGACACGGCTATATTCGAACCCACAGCGTCCGAAACATCAATGGAATCAATTCTTCTCAGTTCCCAAGGTCGAGCCGTGAAACTGTATGGCTTGCTAGTTAATGCTCCAACTGGACACAGGTCAATGATATTACCTGACAGTTCTGATAAGAACATTTTCTCTACGTAAGTCCCTACCTGCAATCAAACAGTTAACATTATTTATTTATGAAAATACACAACCAGCAAACTTGTCTTCTAATTCGAATGTTCTATGGATATTTTGTTTTGTATGTCACTGCGCTGGTAAACACAACAAATAAATTAAGTGAGGCGCTGGACTCTGGCAATATGGCACAATGCATATATTGTGATTTACATAAGGCATTTGACACAGTATCACATGAGATATTACTAACCAAATTGGAACACTATGGCATTAGGGGTTTGCCACTGAGGCTCTTTAAGTCATACCTTACCAACCGATACCAAAGGGTGAAGCTAAATGAACAGTACTCGAGTTGGCAGACACAAACATGCGGTATACCTCAGGGTTCACTGCTAGGGCCTCTCCTATTCATTATATACACAAATGATCTTCCAGAGAACGTTTCGTCTGATGCAGTTTCTCTCTATGCAGACGATACCTCATTTGTTAACATTGGCAGAAATAAAGCTGAACTTAATGAGAGAAGAAATATCACAATGTCGGAAGCAGGAGAATGGTTTAGAAATAATAAACTGAAACTCAATGTAAACAAAACAAAAGTCTAATATCAGCTCCCACCAAACGCAACCAAGACAAAAACAATCTGTGAAATTTCTTGGTGTATATATACAATCAGATTTTCGCTGGTCAATGCACATTGAAAAGCTCCAGGGCACATTGGCGTCGTGTCTGTATCTGTTGAGGCGTCTGATGAACATCAGTAATTACCAGACAGTGTTGACAGCTTATCATGCATGTTTCCAAAGTAGGGCTACCTATGGTATCCTAATATGGGGGAGTAGCCCTGGAGTGTCTGAAATATTTCTGCAACAGAAAGCTGCAGTAAGAATAATCTGTTCTGTAGACAGCCGTACAAGTTGTAGAACCTTATTCACGAAGACAGGCATACTTACCATCTTTTCAGCATATATTTTGGAAAGTGTCTTATATACTTACCAACATCAAGAGGACTACAACCAAAACGGTGATTACCACGAATATGGTACCCGAGGCAGACAGAACATATCCATTCCTTATCATAGAATAAAAAGAGCTGAAACCGGGGTGAATTGCTGGGGTGTCAAGTTCTTCAATAAAATCCCCCAGAATATAAGATCAAAACATAAGCGAGAATTTAGGAGAAATGTGAAAAACACTCTTATGAAGTATGCATTTTATTCTTTAAGTGAATACCTCAATATGGACATTGAGTGGATAGAGTAGAGCCACTAGAGACAACATAAGATGCCATTTTTTTTATGTGTGTAAATTTGTTTCTTTTGTCTTTTGTATTTTTGTTTGTTTTGATGTTTATTTCACAATTTTAGTTCTATAATCTTATATTTGGTATTTGTTTGACAAGGCTGTGTAATTTTTGCCAGAATAATAATAATAATAATAATAATAATAATTATTATTATTATTATTATTTTATTAACACTTCCAGAATGCCGATTCATTATATAAAGCTGCAACAAACCACATCAAACCTCAAGCATTACAAATCGTTAAGCTCGTATTTAAGAGTAGATTGCAAGAATGAAACAATATACAGGATGTTGTATTGATAAAACCACAGTCAAAAGAAAAACGGTAAATCTGGCAACATTGCACATTGTCAAATCTGGAATCGCGGTATCCTAAAATAGGTGTATCCCAAGTTTTGTACATTTCGGACTACCTTCATCTCACAAAACGTCACTGAAATCATCCAAGCTGGCATGGAATTATTTATTCCACGTACACAGAAAACCTCTGCAGCCACTCAAAAGCCCTGGTTCTCTAACTCCTGTGACAAGGCCAGACTTGAAAAGGTCAAAGCTCACAAAAAGCTTCTACACAATCCCAGTCAAGAAAACCGTCAAACATTTAACGACGCAAGAAACCGCTATGTGCGCATTCTTTCTGAGGCAAAAAACTCGTTTAATAACCACATCAAAAACAAAGTCCTCTTAAGCTCCAGTGGCAGCAAACCCTTCTGGACTCTTGCTAAATCTATTGGGAATAATTTCTGCAAGAGCACGTTCCCACCTCTTGTCTCAGGGGAT
Organism: Tillus elongatus; assembly: GCA_964006375.1. Taxonomy (NCBI): domain Eukaryota; kingdom Metazoa; phylum Arthropoda; class Insecta; order Coleoptera; family Cleridae; genus Tillus; species Tillus elongatus. Next base: position 10,843,443 of record OZ023268.1, read on the forward strand.
GAAATTGTTTCTACCGCCCTGGACAAGGCTGAACTTTTTGCCTCGTTGTTTGCCGGCAATTCTACTCTCAACCCACCTCCAAATGTTCAACCACCCACAGTCCCCAATGTCGCGCATAAAATGACGGATATCATTTTCAAAACTAGAAAGGTACGAAAGATGCTCTCTTCTCTTAATACCAGGAAAGCCTCTGGCCTTGACGAGATCCCAGCAATTGTTCTCAAAAAATGCGCACCCGAACTTGCTCCTGTCCTGACTCGTCTGTTTCACACATCTTACAATAGAGGCATATTCCCTAGTAACTGGAAAACTGCTCGAGTACAACCCGTCCCCAAGAAAGGATCGAAAGCGCTTCCTAGCAACTACAGGCCTATTTCTCTCCTTTCAGTCATCTCTAAAGTGATGGAAAAGTATATAAACACCGAATTACTAAAATTTCTTGAAAAACAGTCTAATCCAAGACAGGCAGTATGGATTCCCTCAGCGCAGATCAACTGCCGACCTCCTTTCCTTTGTCACCCATTCTTGGAACAAGTCTATGGAACTACACAGTGAATCCCAAATTGTCGCTCTAGACATATCCAAAGCATTCGACCAGGTCTGGCACGCAGCACTGCTTAATAAACTACCGGCCTATGCCCTACCACCAAAACTCTGTATGTGGACAGCAAATTTCCTCTCCAACCGGAGCATTTCTGTTGTCGTGGATGGCCATTCCTCTAAACTGTATCCAATTAATGCAGGAGTTCCTCAAGGTTCAGCTTTAGCCCCTACTTTGTTTCTTCTCCACATCAATGACCTCCTCTCTAGCACATCCAACCCAGTTCACAGTTACGCGGACGACAGCACCCTCCACTCCAATATACAATATTCTAAGTCTGTCTCTTTAGCCCAACTAGATGAGGATCGCAGACTCATGGAGTGTTCTATCTCCGTGGATCTCCAAAAAATATTAGACTGGGGAAGTAGAAATCTTGAACAATTCAACCCCACCAAATCACAGTCTTGCTTTCTTTCTCATAAGAGATACACCAGCCCTAGACCCATCACAATAAACAACCAAGTTATTCAAAGTAATGAGTCCTTTTCACTTGTTGGCATCTCTGTGGATCGAAATCTCAATTGGCACCAACATGTCAATTCAATTGCAGAAGCGGCTGCTAAGAAATTAGGTTTCCTCTTCCGGGCTCGCAAATACTTTTCACCAGCTAATCTCTATACTTTATATACTTCACAAATAAGACCAAACCTCGAATACTGCTCCCACATCTGTGGTGCTGCTGCTGCTTCTACACTCGCTATCCTGGACTTCGTTCAGAAGAGAGCTATATGTCTCATCGGTTACCCTACCCTCACCCAAAGGCTGCCATCCCTTGCCCACTGACGTGCCGTTGGTGACCTCTCTCTCTCTCTCTCTCTCTGTTATAGATATCTGCACGGGCACTGCTCAGGGTAGCTTTCTTCCATAGTTCCTCCACCTGCTGCCTCCAACAGATCTACCAGGGGAACAGAGCGAATGCACCCTTTTACTGTCCAGGTCACCAGACATAGAACATTGCTATGCCCGCGCTTTTGTCCCGAGGACTTCCAACTTGTGGAACTCTTTGCCGGCACATGTTTTTTCTTCTCCCCCGAACCTCCAAACCTTCAAGTCCAGAATTAATAAGTTGCCTCTTTCCTCCTTGTCGACACCCACGGTACGATAGTATTTAGGCTGTAAGCCCTAGTGGTGTGTTGTTGAAATAAAAAAAATAAATAAAAAAAAACTACCTGTTTGAGAAAAAATTAGGCGTTTCCAGACTTATCTTCAACTCCATATACTATTCCCCAACTTAGATTAATAATGCAATTGAATGTTTATATAGTTATTCTAAAACCCACAACTCACCTGCATACTATTACCACGTCCTGTTGTTCCAAGATCATCTATTCCAGCTACTTCAGAAGCAAATCTGATACATCTGGTGCAATGTATACATCTCGTCATAATGGTCTTAATCAAAGGACCTATATCTTTGTCTTCCACTGCTCTTTTACCAGAGAAGTCGATGTCAGTAAAACGGGATCGATCAGACCCAAACGCCATACTTTGATCTTGAAGGTCACATTCACCACCCTGGTCACAGATGGGACAGTCCAGTGGGTGGTTTACCAATAAAAATTCCATAACACCTTCACGAGCTTTGCGGGTCATTTCAGAGTTGGTTTTTACACGCCATCCTGAAAAAGTATGTTATATACATTTAAATAGATATTAAGGTAATCCTGTCTTGTAGACACCTCTCTAGTAAACAAACAATTCGGGTGAAATCGGAACGTGAAGTGCACGCTGGACGTGTGCACTGTTGCCAGATGAGTATTAGCCAGGGTCATTTTAAATATCGAAGGAAATCAAGGGGTGAACAAATGTTTTTATAATGTAAATAAATTATAATATGGCGTCATCTACATAAATCGATATTTGACATATTTTGCAGAAAGCAGTAGGAAAACAGAAATTATAATATGGCGTCATCTACATAAATCGATATTGACATATTTTGCAGAAAGCAGTAGGAAAATGGAAATGTAAACAGTTAATTTTCAGCTATGGTGGTCCAGCGGGAAAAACGTGGGCCTCTCCTCCCTTTTTAGGTACATCAGTAACATCAACAGAGGTTGTGCCGTTCTGATTGAGCAAGGTAATCTGCACGTTCCGCCCTTCCCAGGGGGTGTAAAGCTGTCGGTCCCGTGCCCATGCGATGTTGGGCACGTTAAAGACCCAAATTTCCCGGATAGTGAGATGAATGAATCACACTTTAGTAAAGTCAATGAAGCAATTTCCGTTGCTGATGATAAATCCAACTGTATATGCTAATAGCAAACAGTATGCAATATATTATTTCGAAAAGTCGCACAATGTTTCACGGTAATGAAGCAATTTCTACTGACAACTGTCAATGATATACATAACCGAGAAAATGGCTCAAAATGGGCTTCCCTTCGAAGTGTTTGTTTATATTTCAGTTTCCAACCCGAAGAGTATGAAAAGTGAATGAAGCAATTTCCGTTGCAAATTGCCCATGATAAATACAACACTGTATGCTAATAGCAAATGGTATCCAATTTATTATTTCGAAAAGTCGCAATGTTTCATGGTAATGAAGCAATTTCTACTAACAACTGTCTATGATAAACACAACCGAGAACATTGCTCTCAATGGGTTTCCCTTCGAAGTGTTTGTTTATATTTTAGTGTCCAACCTTAAATGAGTATGAAAAGTGAATGAAGCAATTTCCGTTAGGAATTACCTATGATAAATACAACTATATGCTAATACCGGACGGTAGCGAATATATTATTGTGAAAAGTTGCAATATTTCATGGTAATGAAGCAATCTCTACTGACAACTGTCGACGATAAACATAACCGAGAAAATGGCTCAAAATGGGCTTCCCTTCGAAGTGTTTGTTTATATTTTAGTTTCCAACCTTAAATGAGTATGAAAAGTGAATTAAGCAATTTCCGTTGCAAATTGCCGATGATAAATACAGCTGTATATGCTAATAGCAAATGGTATCCAATATATTTTTTCGAAGAGTCGCAATGGTTCATGGTAATGAAGAAATTTCTACTGACAACTGTCAAGAAAATGGCTGAAAATGGACTTCCCTCCGAAATGTTTGATTTTGTTTCAGATGAAGGGAAGCATTTTGCATTTTTGCCTGGCCAAATATGAAAGATATCTTACGAGTTATAAAGCAGTATGCATGCAGGCATATATACACATTCTGAGACATTAACTTGCCTTAATACATTAAAAAACACATTTCAACCTCGAATGGCATATAATCTCGGTTATGTTTATCATCGACAGTTTTCAGTAGAAATTGCTTCATTACCGTGAAACATTATGTTTATCATCGACAGTTTTCAGTAGAAATTGCTTCATTACCATGAAACATTGCGACTTTTCAAAATACTATATTGGATACAGCCTGCTATTAGCATACAGAGTTGGATTTATCATCGGCAATTCGCAACGGAAATTGCTTCATTCCTTTTTCATACTCATTTAAGGTTGGAAACTGAAATATAAACAAACACTTCGAAGGGAAGCCCATTTTGAGCCATTTTCTCGGTTATGTATATCATCGACAGTTGTCAGTAGAAATTGCTTCATTACCATGAAACATTGCGCGACTTTTTGAAATAATATATTGCATACCGTTTGCTATTAGCATATACAGTTGGATTTATCATCAGCAATTTGCAACGGAAATTGCTTCATTGACTTTACTAAAGTGTGATTCATTCACCTCATTGTCTGGGAAATTTGGGTCTTTAACGTGCCCAACATCGCATGGGCACGAGACCGACGGCTTTACGCCCTCTGGGAAGGGCGGAACGTGCAGATTACCTTGCTCAATCACAATGGCACAACCTCTGTTGATGTTATGATATACCTAAAAAGGGAAAAGAGGCCCACGTTTTTCCCCCTGGACCACCATGGCTGAAAATTAACTATTTACATTTCGCTTTTCCTACTGCTTTTCGCAAAATATGTCAAATATCAATTTATGTAGATGACGCCATATTATAATTTCCGTTTTCCCACTGCTTTCTGCAAAATATGTCAAATATCGATTTATGTAGATGACGCCATATTATAATTTATTTACATTATAAAAACATTTGTTCACCCCTTGATTTCCTGCTATATACTCAGTAAGTGGTGGACGTGCCGCCACCTAGTTGCGGAACCAAGTAGTATGCTGTCACGCCAGCTCCAAATAACACAAAGTGTTAAAAAAATAAGAGACTGGATACAGCTAACTAATAATTTAGAAAATTGTCAGCCCGGGCCCATGTCTACCCCAATATAGGGACAAAGCATGTAAGACTCGATGCATTTTCGCAACAATTAGAACCGTAGACCAGTTTCGCTCTCATTAGAGCTCTTCAGTACGGCATACTAATTGCAGCAAAAATGCACCAAAAATAATACGGCTATCGTATAGCGTGGCGGCACGTCCACCACTTACTGAGTATTTTGAGACTGGCTATACGATAGCCGTATTATTTTTGGTGCATTTTTGCTGCAATTAGTATGCCGTACTGAAGAGCTCTGAGAGCGCACTGGTCTACAGTTCTAATTGTTGCGAAAATGCATCTAGCCTTACATGCTTTGTCCCTATATTGGGGTAGACATGGGCCCGGGCTGACAATTTTCTAAATTGTTAGTTAGCTGTATCCAGTCTCTATTTTTTTTAACACTTTGTGTTATTTGGAGCTGGCGTGACAGCATACTACTTGGTTCCGCAACTAGGTGGCGGCACGTCCACCACTTACTGAGTATTTTGAGACTGGCTATACGATAGCCGTATTATTTTTGGTGCATTTTTGCTGCAATTAGTATGCCGTACTGAAGAGCTCTAATGAGAGTGAAAGTGGTCTACGGTTCTAATTGTTGCGAAAATGCATCGAATCTTACTTCCTTCTATATTTAAAATGACCCTGGCTAATACTCATCTGGCAACAGTGCACATCGTCCAGGGTCCACTTCATGTTCCGATTTCACCCGAATTGTTTGTTTACTAGAGAGGTGTCTACAAGACAGGATTACCGATATTAACTTTAGTAATTTACATTCGATACAAAACTAAAAACAAATCCAGCAGGTCATAATATTTGCTATCCACAAAGCCATCATAAGAGTATGTGGAATCTTTTAAAATGCTTAGTATGTATCCAGTAAGAAGAATGGAATATTTAATGAGATACAACATGAGTGAATATAATATAATAATATAATATATAGTTGAGATTTTCGATAAGTATTTTATGGAAAACGATAGAGGTATTGAATTTGTCGTCGTGTTCATAGAAACAATAATATACGTAAAAACATACAGGCTCCTAGTGTCTATCAATCTTACTCCTACTGAGTAAAATAAAATATAACTGTACCTTTCATTACAGGCATGGCACAAGCTGCAACGGCTTTGGGTGCTTTCTCCACTTGCACAAGACACATCCTACAGTTTCCAGCAACGGCCAGTCTTTCATGATAACAAAACCTCGGTATTTCTACTCCTGCAATTGCAGCAGCCTGCATAACCGTCGTACCTGGTTCCACCATCACTGGTATGTCATCGATGAATACTTCAATTTTCTGAGGTTTTGGGGGAGCACTACTGTTCTCCACTTTCGGTACTATTGCTGCCACATGTTTGGGGCTCAGCTTGGCCCCGCTTAACACTTTGGTCAGAGTTGTTCGTAACATTGCTGGAAAACAAATATGGATTTATTACATAATTTTTTAAGGTACATAACCCCATTTGGTATTTTGACATAAAATTTTTTTTAACATTTGTAAATTGTTTTTGTGTCGCTTAAATATATTCTAAAGCTTTAGTGTTTAATAAGAAGTCACAAGTATTTACTTGATTATCTGGTATTTATTATTCCGAATGTTGATAATATTAGACTACACTTTTATGTCCATTCGGACATTAAATTTTTGACGTATACGTCAAAGAGTCAAGTAAAAACTCAAAACACAGACATTTGACGTTTGTAATTGACAGTCAATGCTACCAGGCTCTAGAAGACATGTTATGGTGCGTACCCGCTGATAAAAACAAAAGAACGAATACCCCCTAATGAAAAAACAAATCTCTTTATTAGTTTACATTTACAAAAACTATTTAAGTAGAAAAACCGACTTAAAATGGATCTAAATATTATTAGGTAGATGGCTGTGGCGGCGGTTCCGACCGCAGTGTTTCCGTCAACACTACTCTGTGTTTCTCTTGACAGCTAAACGTTGCGTTACGTTATTCGACAGCAAGCTGTCAAGAACTACTATATAAGAGACACCAGGGATCTCTCTCTCTCTCCTCGCTACCAGCCGACACAGTGAAGATACGTCTCTCCACGCTCGGTCAGTTATCTGTTATGTACTGTCTGTGATTGTTTTATAGTTAAATGTATCATATAGTTTATTCAGTTAGTGAAATAATAAAGTATATTAAATGTTTACATATGGATTTAATATCAACAAGTGCAATTAACATCCATATTGGTGACCCCGTGCCGCAAGCCGAAGATGCCCAGCCTGATGTTCCAGCCAACGTCGCCTAACTTCCACGCACGTGCTCATGCCTACAGAAAACGAATATCTAAACAGGTCAGTCTTTTCTAATTTAAAAATTATCTGATTTTTTTCACAATGTCCGAAGATTCTTCAAGCAGCAATATCATGGCAAGGGTTGCAATAAAATTACCTCCTATATGGAGACGTAACGTGAAAATCTGGCAAATGCAGGTTGACGCCCAGTTTGATATATCGCAGATCAGTTCTGAAAAGACAAAATTCAGTCATGTACTCGCTATACTCGATCCTGATGTCGCAGAGTCAATTTCAGATTTTTTAACCCAACCATTATCATCAACCCCCTATTCAGATCTAATGAAACGTCTTTTATTAGAATTTGAAGAGTCCGATAGTCGCAAATTAAATAAACTTTTAACAGAATTAGAATTAGGCGACAGAAAACCATCGCAACTTTTACGCGAAATGAAGTTTTTAGCCGGTAGTCAGATTGGAGAAAATTTCCTTAAAATTTTATTTCTACAACGTTTACCAGTCAATGTTCGTTCAATTTTGGCTTTGAGCAACGATTCTCTAGAAAATTTGTCGGTTACAGCAGACAAAATCGTGGAAATTTCCGGAGATAAATACAACGTGACTGAAATTCAGTCACGCGAGCCCGAAGCGAAGCTAGCTAAGTTAGAAGCGCAATTAGAGAAGCTAACAGCATCAGTCAACGAATTGCGAACGCGTTCCCGATCTACCTCCCGAGAAAGACCCAAGCTTTCTCGAAATTCCATAACCACAAATTCCTCAACCTCCACGTGTTGGTATCATGAACGATTTGGCAACAAGGCCAAACGTTGCATCCAACCTTGCAATTTTAAAGCAAAACATGTGTCGGAAAACTAATAAGGCACTCCCTCCACGCGGCAGGAGACGAGAGCCACCTAACACGCCGCCTTTTTATTTTTGATAGACGCTCCAATATGAAATTTCTAATCGACTCTGGAGCGGATATTTCAGTTATTCCACCCACTCACGACCAACGGAAATTTCAATCGAAACGTACCTTGTATGCTGCAAACGGGACCCCTATTCATACCTATGGCGAACAATTATTAGATTTGGATCTAGGTTTACGCCGTAGGTTCTGCTGGCCCTTCACACTTGCCGATATCAAGCAACCAATTATAGGCGCTGATTTTCTAGCAGAGTTTGCTTTACTTGTGGATATGAAACATAGACGTTTAATCGATACAAAGACAAACCTCTCTAAGGCCGGTGCTAACCCACCACCAGGATTTAATTCTAAAATTCATCTCGTAGACCCGACACACCAGTACTTCAAATTGCTACAACAATTTCCTGACCTTTTTAAGGAAACTTCTTCTAGCAACCTTCCAGAGGTTGAGTTTTTCCATACTATAAGTACGGAAGGACCACCTGTCACTGCAAAAGCTAGAAGATTGCCCCCGGAAAAGCTAGCTCAAGCAAAGCTAGAATTTCAGCACATGATGGACTTGGGAATTTGTAGACCCTCCAAAAGTCCATGGTCAAGCCCCCTCCACATGGTGCAAATAAAGGATGGCTCATGGAGACCATGTGGGGATTACCGAGCACTAAACGCTAAAACAATCCCAGACAAATATCCCATTCCAAATTTGCAGGATTTTAATGCCCAGTTAGAAGGCAATCGTATTTTTTCAAAATTAGATATCATTCGCGCTTTCCATCACATCCCAGTAGCACCTCAAGATATTCCCAAAACAGCAGTCATAACTCCATTTGGGTTATTCGAATTTGTTAAAACCCCATTTGGCCTTCGTAATTCAGCACAAACATTTCAAAGATATTTACATTCAATTTTAAGACATCTTGACTTTGCCTACTCCTATCTTGACGATATTCTCGTTGCATCAGCCTCTGAAAAAGAACATCAAGAGCATCTAGCAAAACTTTTTCAGACACTTCAAGACAACGGCATCCGTATCAATTCATCCAAATGTGAATTCGGAGTGGCCGAAATTTCATTTTTAGGTTTTCGTGTAAATAAATCTGGATTATTTCCACTTCCTGAACGCATCAAAGCTATTACCGACCTACCTCTTCCCGATACCATTGAAAAACTCAGAAGATTTCTAGGTCTCATAAATTTCTACCGTCGTTCTCTTCCACGTGCTGCGGAAATTCAGCAACCACTATTCGACCTCTGCCAGAATCCCAAAAAACGCGACAAACGTAAAATCGAGTGGACTCCTCAGACTCGAGAAGCATTCGAACGTTTGAAAGAGGCACTAAAAAACGCTACACTAATAGCTCATCCGTCTTCTTCGCTACCACTGATTCTCCATGTCGATGCTTCTGATTATGCCGTAGGCGCTTCCCTCCAACAACTACGTAATCAAACTTCCCACCGACTTTTTCAACAGCACACAAGCTCATGATGTTTCACCACTTATATCTCAGCTGAAAGAAGACATAAGGAAACTTCGACCAGTACCTTTTAAACATCATACTGCAAAAAAGGTATTTGTCCATCCTAAGCTTATGGAAGCTCCTTTTGTTTTTGTTCGCATTGATATTCCGCGAAAAACTCTCGAACCAGTTTATGACGGCCCCTTTGAAGTGTTATCCCGAACTGACAAAGTCTTCAAAATCAAGAAATCACACGGAGAAGAGACAATTTCTGTTGACCGTCTTAAACCCGCATTCATTCTTTGTGATAACGAACAGACAACTTTCCAGCCTCAGAGACATCCTAGTGAAACTGACAGTGACAGTGAAAGTCCAACACCTAGTGAAACTGAAAGTGACAGTGAAAGTCCAACACCTAGTGAAACTGAAAGTGACAGTGAAGTTCCCGTTCCCGTTCAAACGACACGCCATGGACGTAGAGTTCGATTTCCACGAAGATACTTGAACTAATAGCGTTGCCACTGAGAGGGGAGTATGTGGCGGCGGTTCCGACCGCAGTGTTTCCGTCAACACTACTCTGTGTTTCTCTTGACAGCTAAACGTTGCGTTACGTTATTCGACAGCAAGCTGTCAAGAACTACTATATAAGAGACACCAGGGATCTCTCTCTCTCTCCTCGCTACCAGCCGACACAGTGAAGATACGTCTCTCCACGCTCGGTCAGTTATCTGTTATGTACTGTCTGTGATTGTTTTATAGTTAAATGTATCATATAGTTTATTCAGTTAGTGAAATAATAAAGTATATTAAATGTTTACATATGGATTTAATATCAACAAGTGCAATTAACATCCATATTGGTGACCCCGTGCCGCAAGCCGAAGATGCCCAGCCTGATGTTCCAGCCAACGTCGCCTAACTTCCACGCACGTGCTCATGCCTACAGAAAACGAATATCTAAACAGGTCAGTCTTTTCTAATTTAAAAATTATCTGATTTTTTTCACAATGTCCGAAGATTCTTCAAGCAGCAATATCATGGCAAGGGTTGCAATAAAATTACCTCCTATATGGAGACGTAACGTGAAAATCTGGCAAATGCAGGTTGACGCCCAGTTTGATATATCGCAGATCAGTTCTGAAAAGACAAAATTCAGTCATGTACTCGCTATACTCGATCCTGATGTCGCAGAGTCAATTTCAGATTTTTTAACCCAACCATTATCATCAACCCCCTATTCAGATCTAATGAAACGTCTTTTATTAGAATTTGAAGAGTCCGATAGTCGCAAATTAAATAAACTTTTAACAGAATTAGAATTAGGCGACAGAAAACCATCGCAACTTTTACTCCTCGCTACCAGCCGACACAGTGAAGATACGTCTCTCCACGCTCGGTCAGTTATCTGTTATGTACTGTCTGTGATTGTTTTATAGTTAAATGTATCATATAGTTTATTCAGTTGGTGAAATAATAAAGTATATTAAATGTTTACATATGGATTTAATATCAACAAGTGCAATTAACATCCATAATGGCTTATTATTAGTTTGATTAATTCTTAAATTTAGCATTACAATAATAAATTATACGTTTTAGGACCTGTTGTAACTTATTAAGTTATATTCCAATTGTTCCTGTTGATGAAAAGCCTCGGTAGTCCAGGGGGTAAGAACGGGTGCCTCTGAACAGAAGGGTACTGGGTTCAATTCCCAGGGTTCTCCTTTCACTCTTCAGAACATACTGCAAAAATTACCAATAACCGAGGTTGTGGCAATGTATTAGAACAAGTTGAATGTCTGCATGTTCCTCCCTTCGGAGGGGACGTAAAGCTGCCATAAGAAGTCAATTACCTTCCGCATCTTGTACTATAGTTCCGTCTCTTCGTTTTAAATTAATATGTGCCTAATTTTCCCTAACTTTATGACTTCTTCCATGTCAATAAGAAAGGCTTGTAAATATAAATAGAAGAAGAAATGTTTGTCTATACCTGACCTGTTTTAATTTAAATTGGGGAGTCTGGTGCAGGGTAGATTGCTACGGACGTATGCGCACACGCCTCCATGCAATCTAAGGGAAGTAAGGAGCTCATACCCCGGGAAATTAAGGTGATTAGTGGCTTTTTGGCACTAATCTGGGTTTCGGTGAGAAAGAGGAGTTCGGGCCTATTAGCCTGGAGGAAATGGTGGATGGAGGTCAGGTTAGAATTTACGCCACATATATTGGAGAAGGATATGTTAAATCTTGATGCTGGCGCCCCCTATACACCCCTCTACCGGAGATACGAATGGAGGGGTATTTTACCTCCGGAATCTTTTGTACAAGGAGGAGCCATCATCATTTTTGCTTATAAGGAAAACCGACTCATACACCAGAACCGGAAACGTCCGTTGGGACTTCACTCCTTGATGCATGGAGTGGTACCTCGTCGGGCGTGAAAAAATCCTTTACCATCACGTAAAGGTAAATTCCACTACCACCTGCTAGACGCGGTGTCCCTAGCCAGGGGCCGTTACAGGGTGCTACCGTCCGGGCCAGACGGACCCAGATTTTCGTATTAAAATTTGATATACAGTTAGCATTCAACAAACCAGCGGTTCGGTTTGTTTTTGGGTAAAATCGCTCCAGGGGGTAGGGGATGAATGGTGAATTATTTGTTGAAAATTGAATTTTTTTGTTAAAACTCGAGTAATATAAGGTTTTAAGGTTTGTTTATTCGAATACTTTCAACTTCATCAAACATCTGGTATTGTGTGGTGAAATTAAAGTAAGGGTTGAATGTATGGGGGTGTAATATTGGTGACAGAAATTTCGATTTTTTTTGCTAAAACGGCGTAAAAAGTTTCAAAACATAAATAACTTGATTTTCGAACAAAATATTTTTTGTCTAACGGTCGTCTGTCGGCCTGTACGTCTGCCTGTTAGGAGGCGCAATAACTTTCGAACGAACTGAGATATCCTCTTCAAATTTGGTATCCAGTTAGCACTCGACAAACGAACGGTTCGAATTCTTTCTGGGTAAGATCGTTTCATGGGGTAGGGGAAAAATGAGGGGTGATGTGGTATAAATTTAGATTTTTTCGTTAAAACTCGAGTAACATAGCGTTTCAGAAGTTTATGGGTACATGAATTTCTTTGTGGTCAAGCCATAGATCCCATATTCATTTGACGAGAATGTCTTTCCAAGGATAGTAGATTATCACAGCTATGTGGAAGTTATGATTCAATTTGCAGCACTACCTTTGTTTATATAGGTATTTACTGTACATATTTTATAACTATACAGAATGTCTGACATAAAAGCCTTTGCTTCTGGATATATACAGATACTATTAAAAATATAATGTCGATGAGAAACAATGCTAGAATAAAATATAGAAAGTCGCTTAGCACTGCTGATTATGAAGCATATAAAAAACTAAGAAATTCTACAACAAATGCGATTCGTGCCGAAAAGAAAGCCTACTTTATGCATAACTTATGCAACAGGGACGCAAGAAACTTATACCGACAACTAAAATCACTCAATATTTGTAGCAAACGAAAGCATAGCAGCTTGCCTTCCCATCTCAATAATCCAAACGGATTAATTAAACTATGCGGACCGAATGTCCCACTTACCTGCGGAGTGAGAAGCAGCAATCGTTGCCTCGAAAGCTTATATAATGCTAACCAAAATAATACAGAGCAAATGAGTTTTGTAACTGTGGATGAGGATATCGTTGCATCATGTTTGCAGGAAATTAAGAGTAGTGCGATTGGAATTGATGAAATATGCATTAAAATGATACACTTGTGCTGCCCCTTTTTACTGAAGTTTTTGGTAAATATTATCAATCCCTGTATTCTTGCGTGCTATTTCCCGGACTTGTGGAAGCGAGCAATTGGTATACCCATTCCAAAGGTTGAGACACCTAAGGACTACAATGACCTCAGAATTTTGAGCATTCTGCCAATCTTTTCAAAGTTATTTGAGAAGATCATATTTAGGCAACTAAGGCAAAACTTAGATAACATACTGCCGGAGGTCCAGTCGGGTTTTCGAAAGGACTACAGCTGCACAACTGCTCTTGCGTCCATCAATGACGACATAATAAATGCAACGGACAAAGGTCTTATTACTGTACTGATACTTCTTGACTATAGCAAAGCGTTTGATACAGTATGTCATGAGACTATGATTGCGATTCTGAAAAGTGTGGGTCTTCAGGACGAGGCATTAAAGCTGCTGAGAAGTTTTTTTCAATCACGTTCACAATGCATAAGAGTTGGAGGAGTTTTATCGGATCCCTCGGAGATGCTGCAGGGCTTGCCGCAGGGATCTATACTTTCACCTCTTCTGTTTACGATATATACCTACAGGTTCCCTGATTGCCTTAAGCATATGAAAATACACATGTATGCTGACGATATTCAGGTCTACTGTTCATTTCCTAAAAATAAGTTGACAGAAGTGTTGATTGAGATCAACGAAGACCTGGAAAACTTAAGAAAGTTTTCAGAGATGCACTCCCTGCATTTGAATCCAAAAAAGACGAATGCAATAATTTTCGGTTACGATAGACATGTACAGGAAATAAAAAAACGATGTGGTGCTGAGGATGGGCACTGACATTATACCGATCGTAGAGTCGATTCGGAACTTAGGATTGGTAATGGATAACACCTTTAGATATCGCGCACATGTCTCGCGTTGTTTGAATCGTGGATATGGCGGTTTGAGACTTTTGTACCCTCACAGGCAATATATACCTACACAGATTAAAAAACACCTATGTGAAACATTAGTGTTATCACAAATAAAATATTGTGCAGAAGTATTCTCATGCTGTTTGGATGTGGAGACTATGGGGAGGGTGCAGAGGCTTCAAAACGCCTGTTTAAGATATATCTATAACATTCGAAAATTTGAGCACATCTCCCATAAGCTCAGGGAGGCACAATGGCTGGACATGAGGGATAGATTTCTATTGTAGAGATCATGTTTCTACCATGGCATCATCAGAAAGGGGACACCGTCTTACCTTTGTAGGAAAATTAGGTATCGCACCGATATACATAACGTGAATATCCGAAGCAAGGATCTTCTCTCTATACCAGCTTTCAAACTTGCTCTATATCGACGGTCTTTCTCATATGACGTCTGCGAGACTTATAATAAAATACCAAATCATATAAAAGAAATGACCATAAGTAAATTTAAGAAACACATGTTTCGGTGGATGCTTGATTAGCAGGTGTTAAATACAGGAGAAATAATATGTGGGTAAGTGGTGGGAGATTCTGGGTATGATTGCGCGAAAGTTTTATGGATACGTGCATATGGGGCTGTGTAGCGGTGTTGGAGTGCATGAAGGTGGATGTCTGAATATATGTATGTGTGTGTGTGGGAGTCTTTACGTATGTTGTGAGAATATTTTGAGCGTATGATGGGCGTGGGGGCTGAGTGGGTATGTGGGTGTCCTTGGGTGTGGGCAGGTGAGTGTATAAGTGTATGAGTGTGAGACTTTATGTGAGAGATTGGGAGTTTTTGGCTATGTGGGCGAGTGTTTTAAATGTACGTTGCGTACAGAGGCTGTGTGAGCAGTGAGCAGGTGTATGTGCATGGACACGTGAAGATAACACCTTGAATGTATGACTATGTGAACGCGTGTGGATGTATGGGTACGAGTGAGTGTCGCCCTGACATGGATCGCTTATAACTTACTCCGTTTTTTTTCAAATCAGAGTTCAGAAAGGTAAATGGCTTGCCACTAATAATTTAATAGGGTTTAAGTGGTAGAACAGCGGATACTACGGTATCGGGCTGAACTTCGCCCTAAGATTTGTTTTGTTTTAGTTAATATGGAAATTTACTTATTGTATATGCTCATGTGAAAGACGACAATACAAATAAAGGAATTATTATTATTATATATATATATATATATATATATATATATATATATATATATATATATATATATATATATAGCATAAAATTTCTAAAGAAAGTGCCTTTTTCAATATATCCAACTAAATAATTCGCTAGAAATGTCACTTATTATATTCGTCTTGCTTCTTCAAGAAATATATAACACCAAGAAAAAAATTGCGCA
Organism: Tillus elongatus; assembly: GCA_964006375.1. Classification (NCBI taxonomy): domain Eukaryota; kingdom Metazoa; phylum Arthropoda; class Insecta; order Coleoptera; family Cleridae; genus Tillus; species Tillus elongatus. The sequence continues at coordinate 10,859,036 of OZ023268.1, forward strand.
GCGAAAACTTCACATTAATCCACTAAAAATTCAGTTTCGTAAAGAAATTAAAGAACACTTCGCTCATTATAAGAATAAGACCATTTTTTAGAACACATCCGTTAAGACTTCAACCACAAATAAAATAAATGTAACAACCATCGATTTGGAGAAAGTGACAAAATAAATAAGTGTAGCGTTTCATGACTAACAAATTGGAATTACTAAATATTTTCAATTTGGTTTTTGTGAGTTATGCAGTGTACACGTGCCTTAACGCTCTCCACAGGGTGTACAACGTAGGCAATTGCACTTTGCCATTTAAATTTGTTTGACGTATTGACATGTTGCCAGCAAATTAGCAACTGTGACGTCTGATGTGTCGATGCTCCTCTTCCTTCATGGTTTATCTTTGTCTTAACGACAACAATATATAATTCTCTTACTCATTTTATTTGTTGTTTCCATTGCTGAAACCAATATTTAAATTTACATTTTCATATATCACCAAAATCCCACACATAAATATAATAATGACTTTTCTTTTGACGTCACCAGAACTAGGAAGTATATAAATATTTAAGGTTAGGTCAAATATGTCAGTTGCAGAAAAACAACACCGTGGGCGGTTTGTATACGTGTGTGTGTGTGATTTTTGTAGATTTGTTGAACAATTTATTTATTTATTTTAGTTTACGCTTCGATTTTGGTTCGCTCTAAGTATATAAGATGAGAGTTCATTTAAATAACTTTCTAACATTAAGTTTTGTTGTCACAACTACATTCAGTTTAAGTCAATTTCAAAACAATAAGGTGAGTGTTTACAAATTATTTGGATCACTTTTTTATATTAAAATCCTCGAGCCAGTATTTTTATTGTTTATTATTTTGTTTTCTTTATGTATTGCTTGTATTTTACACAAAAAAAGTATTACATACAGACTGAATAAATATACTGTTAATTATATATTACTACACACTAAATAAAAAAAATGTATTTGAGCTATATATCTACGTTAATTTAGGGATGTATTTAAAATAAATGTATAATTTTGTAGTTAAATACATATGAACATAGTAAATATATTCATAAGTAGTCATAAATAAATATGTATAAGTCATAAAAATATATAAATCTTTTAAATCATTTTACATCAAAAGGAACCGCCCAGTCAGTGTCTTATTACATATTATACAATAAACAATAACCACAGCATAATGACTATGCTGTGCAATAACTGTTAAATTTAAAAGTAGTTTACACCATTCAATAGGCATGGCATTAATCAATTTCAATTTGATTTTCATCTTAATAAAATTTAGTCCATGAAAACTTGTTATGTACAGGTACTAAAAGTTTAATGTTTATTTATAGTAATAATAAAAATAAAAACAATAAATAATAATGATACTTTATTGACTATTAAAATTTCTCACTGTGTTATACAAAAAAATATCCTTGTGCTAGTATTAAAACACAACTTGACAACTCATCTAAATCCCTGGTCTCCAAATTATTACTGCCATTTAACATTTTTTTTACCCAAATTGAGGTTTTTCAGCAGTCCAGTTTGCTGACTTTTATATGAACACTACAAAAAATAGGCGAACGTCTACGTAACGTTCGTCCAAAAAATATAGGTAAATTTGCAGATTACCTCCCGAACAATTTTTTTCAGAAACATTCTTAGAACCCTCCTTAGATGCACAAACCACAAGAAAAATTCCTTGTGCAAGGGGTGGCGGGGGGTGTGGGAGGTAGGCAAAAAGGCAGTATGAGCAGAAAACGTAAAGAAAACGGCTTGAAAGCTGTCTTTTTCTCATCTTGAAGCCCCATCCCCCTTAAACCCAGCCTACCCCTCACAGCATTCCCATTCGCCTCAGGTCCCGCAACTTTTGAGGACTGCCCTCAGGAAATTTGTCCTGTGGTTTATGCAACAAGGGCGGTTGTATGCATGCGAGAGGGGGAAGGAAAATCACCACGATGAAGCAGCCTTCCCCTCGTCACAAGGGGTGGGGGTGCTTTGTCGTGAGGATTTTCCTTCCCCTATCGCTTGGAACAACCACCCTCGTTGCATAAACCACAATGAAAAATTTCTTGTTCATACTTCCCAAGGAAGTTACAGCACCTGGGGAAATAGGGGTGCTGTGCAGGGTAGGCAGGGTTTAAGGGGGATATGGCTTCAAGATGTGAAAAAGACAGCTTTCAAGCCTTTTTCTTTGCATTTGCTCTTATTTCCTTTTTACTACCTACCCCGCCCAGCATCCCTATTCACTCCTGATCCCGTAACTTGCTTGAGGGGTGTGAACAAGAAATTTTTCTTGTGGTTTGTGCATCCAGCGTGGGGTCCTAGGCGCATGTTTCTGAAAAATAAATAAATTGTAAAGCATTCGGGAGGTAATCTGCAAATTTGCCAAAATATATCATTTAAATCGTTTAAATTTAAATCATTCATCTTCACTTTGAAAGATTCCTTGGTAAATTTGCAGATGACCTACCAGAGGCCTTTTTCAAAAATATTTTCAAAAACATGCTTAGTTGGATGCAGAAACTGCAAACATTTCTTTCGAGGAAGTTACAGAACTAAGAATGAATAAGGGTGCTGGGCGGGGAGGAAGATAAAAAAGTTCTGGACGCAGCAGGTGCGTTATGGTAGCGAATTATCATTAAATGCGTCAAATTTGAATAACTCAATTTTCTATAAACCCAGAAAGTTGAATTTTGGATCTTGTTCTCCCCCACACAGTGCAGGATGGCGTACATTTCGGCATGAAAGACCTTTTCATGGGCTCCGAGGGAAATACTATGACTTACCCTCGGTCCTTTCGAATAAGCACCGGCCCCCGTCCCACGCTCCCCGCCGGATCCGTCCGTGAACCAGACGAGCACGTCCCGTGGTATGCCCGGCGTCTCCTCACGCCATGCCTCGCCCGGTCGGGAATTTCCACTGTAAAGTTGTTTTCCTTGCAGATTCGCGGGCTCGTGAAGTCTGACCTCATTTTAAGCATGGGCTCCTTCACGATCTCCTGAATTTTGCAGTGGCCCCTGAAGCCTGGGTTGATCTTCAGTCTACCATTGCAGGCTGGTCTGTATAGTCCTAGCTTGGCCTCCCCCAGAATAACTAAGTGTAGGGAGGGCAGATCCAGCAACACCTCTATGGCGGCTGTTGGGGTTGAAGTCATGTTGGCTGTTGGGGTTGAAGTCATGACCCCTGTGATGCCTAGGCAAGCCATCCTTTGGATCTTGCCTAGTTTTTGTTTGGCACTGGATTGTGTCACCTTAGGCCACCAGACAGCGCCGCGTATGTTAACGATGGTCTGACCACCCTTGTGTACAGCCAGTGGGCCATACTAGGTTTTAGTCCCTACGTTTTTCAATATAGCCGCCTAGTGACGGCTAAGGTGATGACTGCCTTACGCAGTATTTTTTCAACGTGACCATTCCAGGTTACCTTAGAGTCCAATACGACCCCAAGATCCCACCTCCCTGGCCATTGGAATGTTCCTACCGTATAGAGTGAGAGTTCTGTGGCTCTCCCACTTCCTCCTCGTAAACGGTATGACGGTTGCTTTCTCGGGGCTCACCCTGAGCCCTTGACAAACCGTCCACCCTTCCGCCACTTTCAGTGCTGTCTGCATATGCTCCCACACTGACTGTAACCTTTCCTCGGACTATGATGACAATGTCGTCCGCATAGCCCTTACCTCATACCCCCCTCCATAGAGCTTCCCCAGTAGACCGTCCACGACTAGGCACCAGAGCAAGGGAGACAGAATGCTCCCCTGCGGACACCTCGCTGCAACCCCCGCCAGCAGACTCCCTCCTGCGAGTGAGGTGAACACCGCCCTGTCCCTGAGCATGGAACCGTTCCACCTGCAGCAGGCCTCTATTCCACGCTCCGTGACGGCTGCCAGAACCGATCCGAATGAGGTGTTGCTGAAGGCCCCCTCTATGTCTAGGAAGGGCTCCAGCGCCACCTCCCTGTTCTCCAGCGTTTTCTCCAGTTGGTGCAGTGCTGTTTCTGTTGAGACTCCTGCTCTGTATGCATATTGTCCACAGCGTAGGGCATATGCTTCCAGCACACCGCCCCTAATGTGCCGGTCGAGTAGTTTTTCCACTGTTTTTAGCAAGAAGGACATGAGACTTATTGGCCTCAGGGACTTTGCCTGATCTGTTGGACGCCCAGGTTTAGGAATGAATACAACCCTGGCCAGTCTCCATGCCCTCGGAATGTAACCCAGAGCTAGGCTGACCCTCATAATGAGGATAAGCGTCGGCGCCAGTATATCTATCCCCCTGTTGGAGCAAGATTAATCTTAGTTGAATTTATTTTTGTGATGTCTAAACCTGTAATTTTTTACTGCTTAATTAGTTAATTAGCCTCTCTGCTTAGATCTCATCTCTCTAATACAACAGTTTGTGGCTGGTGGACTTGGCTTTTGAGGCCATACTATAATCATACACACACATGTATCTAATAGAAGCTTATGCCTTTATTTTCAGATAAACCATCAACCACAGCAGCTAAACAGCTCTGGCGTGAGATATTTGGCTGGTCTTTCTGATACGCAGCACATCGACGATGTCTTAGATAATATTCTAATAGAGCGAGTAGTGGGGACACCCAACCATGAAAAAGTGTTCAAATACATCAAACAACAACTGGTCGATCTCGGATGGAACGTGGAAGTTGACGTATTCAAAGACGAAACTCCAGTCTTTGGTGAACTTACGTTCAGAAATATCATCAGCACTTTGAACCAAGATGCCGAGAGGTATTTGGTGTTGGCTTGCCATTATGATAGCAAATATTATGAAAATGAAGTGTTTGTTGGTAAGTATATAAGCCCAGTAAGTAATCTTTTAGTACAACCAGAGCCGGCCTTAGTGAACAAACAATTTTAACTCCATTTTTATCGAAAACTGTACATCCTATGGAATTTCTATCAGTAGGGTGAAGTGGGGAAAGTTGGGGTAAATGCACCATATCTGCTTTACATGCTAACTATTCGAATTCAAAAGTTTTCCTGCCATGTAAGCAACCATTATTCATCTTCACTTCCAATGCATGCAGTTCTTGCGCCAGAAAGTTTCATTCCTAAATCCGAAAAATAGGCAAATGTAAGTACCTATGCTTCTGCACATATTATTGTTGAAATTCACAGACTATGACTTGAAATTAGTTGCATCACATTATTTATGACAAATCTCATGATTTTATTGTTTTGATGGGCATCTTAAATGACAACATAACCTCACTATTGGCCAAATGAAGTGTACAGTGTAAAACAAAAACTATTGTGGGTGGTGCACTTTCCCCGCAAAATTTGTATTTTGGGGAAACTGCACCACGTAACGTGGGGAAACTGCACCACGTAACGTGGGGAAACTGCACCATGGTTAATTATTCATTGTGTTTTTTGTTTGAGATGCCACGAAACTACCAGCGTCTCACAAAGAGAAGATCTTATAAAGAGGACATATTAAATGAAGCTTTACATAAATGTAGAGATGGATTTTTGACAGTGAAGACTTGTGCAGAACGATATGGAATTCCTCGGGAAACTTTACGTGATCACCTTAAGGGTCGTCGAGGGAGAAAAGGTCCTACAGTAGGTGGCGGCGGAGGACCAAAAGCACTCCCAGAAGCAGCGGAAAATGAATTAGCGGAATGTTTACGAACTATGGCCAAGTGGGGATTTGGCTTAAGTCCAACCGAAGTGATGGACTTGGTTAAAATGTATATTAAATGAAACAATATAAAATAACATTTCAAGAATGGACATCCTGGTGAAGACTCGTGGCTTGCATTTAAGAATATGCAACATCTGTCTATTAGAAAACGTGAACCTCTGGAACACACAAGGAATTTATTTATTTATTTATTTATTCATACACCATCCAACAGCTTAAAAGCCAATTTAAGGATGGGCCAATACACAAAACATAATAACTAACAACAATCTAGCTAACAATACAAAAAAGAGTTACAAATTAGATCGCTTTGAAAAACATTTTTATCTCTGATATATTACATGAGAAGATATCTAGGCGGTCCTGCAGTACAGAGTAATCATTGCACATCTGGTAAATTGGAGACGATTGCAGCAATCGCGTACGAGCAGTCGGGAGATAGAATGTGCCTGGAAAACGTGCTGCAATACGAGGCACATTGAAATTAAGTTGCTGAAGCAGACTAGGGCAGTCGAACACAGAATTAACCAGTTTATATAAAAATATAATGAAACTGCACTGCCTGCGCATCGATAGACTCTGCAGACTAAAGCGAAGAAGTAAACCTTCCTGAGGAAAACCAATAGGCGGATATCGACCATCCTCACGAAAGCTAAGAAATTTTAGAAATTTCCTTTGCACTGATTCCAGGCTTGCCACATGTATCTCATAAGTGGGAGCCCACACAACAGAGCCATATTCAAGTCGAGACCTAACCAAACAGCCAAAGAGCAGGAGGAGGGTGTCAGTCTGTGAGAAATTTTTGCTGTTTCTTATCAGAAACCCTAGAGTTTTGTAAGCAGAACTGACAGTCTGCTCATAGTGTGGTTTAAAAGATAGAGTACCATCAAAAACAATTCCAAGGTCCCTAACTGTCCCGGGGCGGTCAAGTGGAAGCCCTCTTATATTGTACCCGAAAGTGATTGCGTGCTTATTTCGAGTAAAGGACATCACACGACACTTGAAAACATTCACAGAAAGACCACTCCAACAACACCATTCAACAAGGATCTGAAGACAGTTCTGGTGCCGCAAACAGTCATCAACACTCGAAATATTTGCGAAAATCTTAATATCGTCTGCATACATTAAAAAAGGAACATGTAAAACATGTTTAACTGGGTCAATAAATATATTAAACAGTAATGGACCGAGTATGGAACCCTGCGGCACTCCCGAAGTTACGTGATAGGTGTTAGATTTGAAGCCCCCAACCTCAACAAATTGCCTCCTTCCATCAAGGTAAGATCTGAACAACCCAAGCAAGCCCTCGGAGAATCCGATAGCCCTCATCCTGTCAATCAGAACAGAGTGATTTAGACAATCAAAAGCCTTAGATAGATCAGTATACACAACATCAACCTGTGAAGAACGGTCTAGAGCGGACGCAATGAACTGTGTAATGTCAACCAAATTCATTACAGTCGATCTACCTGGAATAAAACCATGCTGAGAAATAGAGAGTCTGTTTTTGATGTGAAACAGTATTCGCTGAAAAAGGCAGGCCTTGAAAATTTTACAAAAGACACATAGTATGGCTATTGGTCGATAGTTTGATGGATAACCACTTTCCCCCGCCTTGAAGACAGGGAAAACCCGTGACAGCTTCCAAATCGCGGGGAATGTTCCAGATCTAAGAATCAATTTAAAAATTTTCTTAAGTGGAGCCAGGAAAGCATATAAGCAGTCGCGCACCAAGAAACCAGGAACCAGATCAGGTCCACAGGACATGTTAGCCTTAATTCTCTTAGCGGCTGTAATAATTTCGTCCTCTGTAAAGTCATCAACAAAGAACATTGTGATGTCACCCGAAGCCAGACTGGCGGCTGTAGGCGATGAGGTGGGGGTGGAGCCAGAACATCCCGCAAAATAAGAAGCAAAACTGTCAGCTGCCTGCTGCTGGTTAGATAAATTCCCAATAGAAAAGTTTTGACGGTGTCGAGAAGAGCAGTTCCAGAATTTTTTAGGATTAGACCTAATCTCTCTTTCGACCCTCTGAAAGTAATTGACTCGAGAAAGATAAATGTCTCTCTTAAGTTTTTGTCTCAGCTCCCTAAATCTATCCAGAAACTCCACATTTCCAGACTTCTTAAACTTACACCATAATGAATATTTATATTTTATACTAACCTTAATTTCTTTAGAAAACCACGGGGGATACCTATTACATGCTCTTGGAGCAGTCATGGGAACATACATATCAAACAAGTCGTAAATTCTGGAATAGAAAAAGTCAAGCATAGAATCGACATCCTGAAGCCCATCCATGCCATCCCAGCAAAAGTCGCTGAGCTCCGCATACAATCTGACAAAATCACATTTTCGAAAGTTATATGACCTTTGCCTAGTGTCACCAGCAGGGGAAGAGACCACAGAACCACTGAGCGGAAACTCTACGATTAAGGGGGGATGATGACGATCAGGAATCACGGGCGAATCAGGAGCCTCCCCCACCAAGCAAGTGTCAGTAAACAAAACCACGTCAAGAATTCTGTTGTTAATATTCTCAACATGATTAAACTGTCCAAGGAGTAGTAGATTACAGAAATTTTGAAAAGCAGACACACGAGCGGAGGGGTCGTTCTGACGACAAGAAGCATATTCAGGCATGTCAAAGTCACCAACTAAGAATGTCTCGGAACCATATTTTATGCACAGGGACTCGAGAGCTTCAAACAAGAGGTAGTAGTCATTAGTTGGAGTATTGGGAGGTATATAAACAACAAAAACATTAAGCGAGGCCCGATGATCCGAGACTCTAACCCCCACAATGTCAATCTTAGAAAGAGCATCAAGGCCTCCACAGTCCCTCCGAATATCAAGGCGACGAGTTGCAAAGCGAGCGTGCACAGCAAGCAGAACGCCACCTCCCCTAGTCTTACAAGAGAAAGAAAAATCCCTATCTGATCTGTAGACAATATATTGATCATCAAACAGTTCGCTACTATAGATGTCACTATCCAGCCAAGTCTCAGTGAAAGCAAAACAGTCAAGAGGATATGCCTGCGAGCAAACAAAAGAGTAAACATCATTGGTTCGTGTCCGGAGGCCCCTGACGTTTTGATAAAATATGTTAAATTGCCTCTCCATAGAACAGGCAAAAGAAGAATGATGATTGTGTCCAAAGTTAACGAAAGATCCAACAGGTTTGTTTGGAGACTGGGTTTCCATCCTGATATGGCATTGTGGTAATTGCTATTTGATCTGCAGAATCTCTGCTCTCATCGACTGCAGCTTTTGCCTGTAAACCGCACAGTTATGGTCCCAGGCTGCATGATCATAGGCAACTCCTGCCTTTACCTTAGCCGCATTGAAACAGTTCACACAACAAAGAGTAGTAGCCACACAGTTTTTCACAGGATGGTCACCAGAACATTTAGGGCATGTGGTTTTGCCCCTACAAAATTTAGAAGTATGGTGGAAGCCCGAACAGTTGAAACATCGCGTGATATCGATACCATCGTATACAGAGCAGCGATCATACCCGATAAAAATCTGACCAATATCTAAAGCCGACATATAAGAAACACGATCAAAACCAATCCATGTATCGTTTATGGATTTTTTGATCTGTTAGAGGCAACAATAACCGAACTTAATCTGGCTGGAAAATCCCAAAAAATATGGCACTGCGACAAGACAAGCTTCTGCCATGATCCCAACAAAAGCAAAGTGGTGTCTGAAAAAGGTAAAGTTTGCCATAGATACACTGCAGGCTCAGGCCGAGAAAACACAAGCGTGTTAGCCTGTGTAAACGCCGCTGGAGAAAAACTGGCACCCCTTGTGATATTCAAAGGCAAGAATCTATGGGAATCTTGGATACCTGCTACAAATGATTTTCCAAACACATCATATGCTGCAACTCCAAAAGGCTGGATGACATCCGAGATTTTCGAAACTGGTTTACAAATAGATTCCTGGAAGAAATTAGCAGTGCCAGGCTTGCTCTTCTTATCTTTGATGGGCACTGTAGTCATGTTTCACAGAAATTGATTGCTTCAGCTAAAGATAATAACATTACCATGTTAAAACTTCCTGCCCATACCTTGCATCTTCTCCAGCCTCTGGATGTGTCATGTTTTAGGGTACTAAAAGCCAGGTGGGACCAGAAGCTTATTAAATGGCAACGGACCCATATCGGGCAACGTCCACCAAAACAAGTATTTGATAAAGTATTTGGTGAAACATTCAAATTCAGATTCAAATATAAAAAGTGGATTTAAAAATACAGGCATCTATGATGCATCCTCAAACACTGAAACGAAAGTTAATAGGTATGTTATAAATCAAGATATTTTTAAAACTGAAGACTTGAAAAGGTACAATGCAGCAAAATGCACAGAAACCCAAAGTAGAAGTCTTGAAGTTCCCAATCCAACTCTCCATAGTCCCAAACCAGTAGCTCACAGTTCAAGTTTTGAAGTTCTTCATAGAAGGCTTAAAGATCATAATCTCGAAAAAGGAATCTACCAAGCATTTCCAAGCAGCTCATCACTGGTGGCAACCACCGCCAGTGAAGTTTTTAAATTAAAGAAAAAGTCTCCTAATGAGAAATTGAAACCAAAATCTACTGAAAAAGTTGACATATCTTCCTCTAGAGATTCCGAGATCGACCCGGACAAAGATTCACATTCACCTATGTTAAATATAAAGAGCCAAAACCTTACTAATCTTGACAAGGAAAATATTTCTCAAGAATCTACTACTACCAAGGAGTTTGAAGCCAGCTTCCATAGAAAATAAAATTGTTTCACATTTTCCTATATCCGAAAATATAAATATAGATGACTACCTGCTTGTTCAGTTTTCAACAAATAAAAGAAGTCGTTATTTTGTAGGACTTGTTAAAAACATATCCGAACCTCCAAACCTTCAAGTCCAGAATTAACAAGTTGCCTCTTTCCCCCTTGTCGACACCCACGGTACGATAGTATTTAGGCTGTAAGCCCCCGTGATGTGTTGTTGAAATCTCAAAAAACCGCCATTGTCCTTCATTTGACTAAAATATTTCCAGAAAATTCATTTCAAATAGACCCTTTTTCTGATGCTTTGTCAGTAGTTTTAGTTAACTTTGTAGCTTAACAGTCTATAATTTTTAGCTAAAATTCGTTAATGAGAAGACCGCGACTTTTGAATTTTAAAAAGATTTCTTCAAACGAGTGCAAACTAGGCCCCCTAGAATCCATATCAGAGTTTAGTTTCAGCTTTTATCTGTTTATATATATACAGGGTGATTGCTGAGAAGTGCTCATTAGAAGTTTATGACCTTCTCATCCGATTTGACAGATGAAAATTTGGATTCGGCCATTATACGATATTACCATTCTGATTAAAATAGTTGCACTACTCTAGCACTTCCGGTTATACCGGAAGTCGCTACCAACTTCGTTATTTTAAATGAAACACCCTGTATATTTTTGCATTTTCAGAAAGAAGATCCAATTTGGAATAGATTTTATGTAGTACTTTCTACACCTAACGTTATTAGTTTTTGAAATATTGGCGATTTTTGAAAAATATTTGTTATCACAGCTCTTTTTATAATTTGATATATCCTTGTAAAGTGTAAATCTAGAAAATATATTTTTGGACAACAGATTGCTGGTAACTATGTCTTGCAAAATTATTGGAATGAAAATCTATTTTTTATACAGGGTGTGCGATAACAGCCTGACAAAATATCGAAATTCAAGCGGGTATAACTTGATTTTTTCAAATGGAACACCCTATATATTTCTATTCCAAAGCATTTTACATACATAACTCTACAACTTTTATTAACTATGTCCTATACCTAAATAGCATAATTTCTGAGATATACACCACTCCAACGGGGAATCTATATTGGAATTTATACATGAGTGCGTTTATGGAAATAGGAGACTTTTGTTGCAATGTCAGGTGAGAAAACTGAAATTTGACACATAGTTTAATCTAGTGACAGCAGTAAAATTAGTAACTTGCTTTTGTTAAAGGCGCGATGGGAAGTGCAATACGCTACAGTAATATATTCATTATTCACGGTGACTGCAATAGAATTATTGAAAGAGCATATCGTACATTCAATGAAAAGTTTCCTAACTCGGCACCTTTGGACAGACACCGGTTCAAGAGACTTCAATCAAAGTTTTCAAGGTATGGAAGTATAACATCAAGACGAGTAATTTGTAGAGGCAAACTTGAAGATGAGGAAACATGCCAAGTCACAGTTATTGCATTCTTTCATGCAATGCCAACAAATTCTATAAGAAATGCGTCTAGTGACTTAAACATGCCTTACTAGATCATTCAACGAATATTGAAGAAGCACAAAATGCATAATTTCTCTTTTATTCCCGTGCAACACCTGCGTGTTAGCGACTACGAGATGCGGATAAACTATTGCGAACACCTACTGATACGAGTGCAGGAAGATCCTACATTCTTGAGCAAAATAATCTGGACTGATGAGTCTAACTTTGGCAGAGAGGGTTTGCGAAATATGAAAAATCAGCATTACTGGGCAGCTGAAAATCTGCATATGAGACGAACTAGGAATTTCCAGCAGAGATTTAGTTGTAATGTTTTCTGCATGATAATGGACGACCGAGTGTGTTTTCATATTTACGATGGCACGCTCACGTCTGAGAAGTATATTCAGATCCTGAGAACAGTGGTGATGCCATTTGTGGAGAGTCTGTCTGTAAATTCATCACTCAATTGTTGGTACCAGATGGACGGGGCTCCAGCGCACAATACCATAGGTCCGTATGATGAGTTGAATGCTATATTTGATGACAGATGGATAGACATAAACGGCCCTTGGCACTGGCCAGTAAGATCGCCGGACTTGACACCTTGTGATTTTTATATGTGGAGTATAATAAAGTCCAAGGTTAATGAGGTGCATGTCCAATCTAAAGACGAACTAATCCAACGCATAACGCAAGCTTTTGCCGAGTTAGATCTAGGGGAGATACGAAGAACGACCACCGCTGGAGTACATTAAAGAATTTCAGAGTGTTTGAACCAAAACGGAAGTCACATTGAACAATTACTTTGAATTTTTCAGCTATGGTTCCCTCACAAGTTGTTTTCTTTTCCCCGTTCACTGTACATAATCTAATCTAGCGTAACTTTACTCTGTAAATAAGAATTAAATTCATTTAATGTTAGTGTATGATTGTCATCTTACTTTAATAGTTCTGCTATTACATTTTTACAATGATAATGCCATAATATATTGACGTTCTTTTTTCAACAAAACTTGCTAAATGTTTGAGCTAGGAGGAATCTGACAAGTGCCTTGGACTCTGGAGGACAAATTACACAAGGGTGGGTGGTTTTTAATAAGGGTCGTTGGCCAGAAAACTAGTTTTTTTTGGAACATTTTAAGTTAATTGCGAAACATTTTTGTAAATTTTCAAACAATAAAGTTATTTTGGTGATATATGGTATATTGTTTCTACTATATAGGTCATACTGGTAACCAAATTTAATGCTTGCTTTCTTTTAATAAACAAATATTTGCTATTTAAAATATTTTTATGAAAATTCACTACCATAACGCACTTACTGCGTCCAGACTTTTTAATATTGTTCTCAAATTGTCAGCGTGTCATCATGAATATAAAAAGAAACTGGATAATCCAACGCCATGAAAACATTGGAATTAAAATTCTCTGCTGCGATATTAAATATATCACTTCAGGAAACTAACAATATCTCAGAAATTATGCTATTTAGGTATAGGACATAGTTAATAAAAGTTGTAGAGTTATGTCTGTAAAATGCTTTGGAATAGAAATATATAGGGTGTTCCATTTGAAAAAATCAAGTTATACCCGCTTGAATTTCGATATTTTGTCAGGCTATTATCGCACACCCTGTATAAAAAATAGATTTTCATTCCAATAATTTTGCAAGACATAGTTACCAGCAATCTGTTGTCCAAAAATATATTTTCTAGATTTACACTTTACAAGGATATATCAAATTATAAAAAGAGCTGTGATAACAAATATTTTTCAAAAATCGCCAATATTTCAAAAACTAATAACGCTAGGTGCAGAAAGTACTACATAAAATCTATCCCAAATTGGATCGTCTTGCTGAAAATGAAAAAATATACAGGGTGTTTCATTTAAAATAACGAAGTTGGTAGCGATTTCCGGTATAACCGGAAATGCTAGAGTAGTGCAACTATTTTAATCAGAATGAGAATATCGCATAATGGCCGAATCCAAATTTCCAGCTGTCAAATCGGATGAGAAGGTCATAAACTTCTAATGAGCACTTCTCAGCAATCACCCTGTATACAGGGTGATGCATTTCTACGTTAAAGCTCAATATAATTGTTATTATACAGGATACGAGAAAAATTGTATATGTTAATTACAGTGTCTTGCACTGGATCTTATAAAATTATTTTAACGATCACAGGCTGGCCCAAAAGTCATTAGTGATACCTAAATTTTTTGTTTCGAACAGCCTTATATTTTTGCATTTTTGCATTTTTTATTAAATTATGATTTATTTATTTATTTATTTATTGAATACATGCCCAACAGGATAATCCCATTAATAGGGCACCATACAAAAAGAACAATATGTAATAATATGAACAAAAAATACTCCCAAAAAAAAAAAACTAAATTAAACTAAACTACAAAACTAAAATACTGTGCAAAACATCACAAGGCAGAAATTCTACAAAACAGTACATATAATGGTTCTAATAACCGACAAAGTATGATATAGCCACCCTACGAATAACCGCAGCATTATCCGAATAGAAGTCACACAAGTTTGCAATGTTATTAAAGTCAGAGCTCATTTTATAAACAGGTGATTTCATATACAAGTTAGTCCTTGGTATTGGAGGCTTAAACACTCTCACCACTCTTGATGCAGCCCGTGGAACTGAGAAATTTAATTGCATCAATAAGTCTGGGCAATCAACTTTACCATGAAACAAGTTATGCAGGAACATCACAGATGCAACTTTTCTACGAGAATACAAACTGGGTATGCCAGCTTGCATCAGCAATTGGCCATGATCACATCCTCTCTGTGGGTAGGTACCAGATGCCCTATATACAAGGTGTTTTAAAAACTTACGCTGAACATCTTCCAGAGCACCAATCTGAACACTATAAAAGGGATAAAAAACCAAGCTACAATATTCAAGTCTCGATCGAATATAGGCAAAATAGAGAATTTTCAAGCTATCCAAATTGGAAAATGATCTGCTATTCCTCACAATGAAACCCATCAACTTCAAACAGGATGCTGTAATTGTTTGAATATGTCCAGTGAAACTTAAATGTTGATCATATACAATGCCTAGATCCCTGTGCGTTTCAGTCCTAGCCAATGGTACACCACCCACTTTGTAGGGAAAAGCTATACGGCTGGTTTTTCTAGTGTATGTCATCACTTTGCACTTCGAGACATTTAATTCAAGTCTGTTCTCAACACACCACAGCTGCAAGTTGTCAAGGTCTACCTGGAGTCTTGAACAGTCACCAATATCGTGAACACTGGAGTATAACTTGAGATCATCAGCAAATAATAGATGATTACCAGAAATTACAGAGCTTATGTCGTTGATAAATAACAAAAAGAGGAGTGGGCCAAGATTGGAACCCTGTGGAACGCCGGAGCTAGCAGTGAAGGGTTCAGACTTAAATCCATTATAAAAAACATATTGCACACGGTTAGTCAAGTAGGATCCAAAGAATGCTATCAGCCGTCCATCAAGCCCCGCCAAATGCAGCTTGTACAGAAGTGTTGAGTGGTCAACTCGATCGAACGCTTTGGAAAAGTCTGTATAAATAACATCCACCTGACCCCGTCCATCCAAAGCTTCACTTACATACTGTGTGAACAGGGATAAATTCGTCAGTGTTGAGCGCCCCTCCATAAACCCATGCTGGTATTGTGACAAGCGACACTTCACGGCAGGATAAATACGAGCATACACAACTGCCTCAAAAATTTTAGCAAAATTACATAGGATAGCTATAGGCCTGTAGTTGCTGACCCTCGAACGGTCCCCAGACTTAAAAACAGGACAGATCCGAGCAACCTTCCAAACCACAGGGAAGCAATGTGTGCGCAGCGACAAGTTAAACAGGGTTCTAAGGGGTCTGAGAAGAGCATGCGCACAGTCCTTAATCAAGAAGGAAGGCACCAAATCTGGTCCAGCAGTAAACTTGTTCTTGAGCTTCTTGATGGCTTTAAGAATTTCCTTATCACCAATCACTGTCACACTGACTGCCATATGCGATGGTCCAGAGGTATCTACTAGTTCAGTGATGTATTGAGGACGGTACACACTTTTAAAATAGTTTCCAAAACAGTTAACAATTGTTTGGGGTTCATTATAAACCATGCCATTTTCGTCAGACACAGTACTTGGAATGTTACTTGCTCGCCTCCTTTCCTGCATGTGAGACCAAAATCTAGAGGGATCAATCTTAAGAGACTCTTCAGTTCCACGGACATACTCAGCATATGCCTCCCGTAGCTTGTTTTTAACTATAGATCTAAGAAGACTATACTCTGCATGATCACTATCACGTTTATGCCTCCTATATCTTGCATAGCACCTCTCCTTATTCTTTATATCATTTATTATTTCATTGGTAAACCAGGGAGGAAATTTTCTAGATGACCTCTTGCACTGGGGAACATGTTGTTCAAAGATACTGTAAAGTCTGCCATAAAAGTAACTACAAGCCTCATCAGCGGTAGTAAAGGACTCCAGTTGAGACCAATCTTCATCAAGTATTGCAGCATGATGCATGTTTGCAAGAAAAAAATCAAGACGCAATAAGTGCGTTTTGGTAGGGAATTTACATTCAATGCTTCAAATTTCAACAAGTCAATTTGCTATTAACCTTGGCTAGGAAACCAGTTTTCTCGGAAATATTTTAAGTTTATTTTCGAAAATTTTTTGTACATTTTCAAACAATAAGTTGTTTTGATAAAACATGGTACATTCTTTCTACTCTATATGTTATACTGGTAGGCAAATTGATGCCTGCTTGCATTAAAAAGACATATTCGCTATTAAAAACATTTTAATGAAAATTCACTTCAATAACACACTTGCTGCGTCCAGACTTTTTTCATTTTAATTTTGATATACATGAGTATAGACTTAAAAAAATCAGATTTGAAAAATATTATTTTGCTGGATTAACGTATTTTTTATAGGCGCAATCGATTCAGCAGTGCCATGTGCGATGATGTTGAATTTAGCAAAGGTAATGAAAACCGAACTGGATGCAACAAAAGACCAATCGGATGTTGGTCTGAAGTTTATCTTCTTTGATGGAGAAGAAGCTTTCGACGAATGGGGTCCAAGAGATTCAATCTATGGTGCAAGACATCTGGCCAATATGTACGATCAGAATGTCTCCATAGCTGGGTCAACTGGAGAATATGTAAATGCTCTGGATAGGATGGATGTTCTTGTTTTATTAGATCTTATTGGGGTGTCCAATCCCACTTTTATGAGTTTCTTCACAAATACTGAACGCTGGTAAGTTATTAATGATTTCCGTTAATGTACAGACTGTGACACTACTACGACAAAGTGAGACACAAGATTTGTTTGTATACAATTTTTTCAAAATATAAAACTTAATTATATGATATGCTGTTGTCGCTTTAGACATATACAAAGCATTCGACCAGGTCTGACACGCAGCGCTGCTTAATAAACTTCCGGCCTATAGCCTACCGCCAAAACTCTGTACCTGGACAGCAAATTTCCTCTCCAACCGGAGCATTTCTGTTGTCGTGGATGGCCATTCCTCTAAACTGTATCCAATTAATGCAGGAATCCCTCAGGGTTCAGCGTTAGCCCCTACTTTGTTTCTTCTCCACATCAATGACCTCCTCTCTAGCACATCCAACCCAATTCACAGTTACCCGGACGACAGCACCCTGCACTCAAATATACAATATTCTAAGCCTGTCTCTTTATTTAGCCCAATTAGATGAGGATCGCAAACTCATGGAGGGTTCTGTCTCTGTGGATCTCCAAAAAATATTGGACTGGGGAAGTAGAAATCTTGTACAATTCAACTCCATCAAATCTCAGTCTTGCCTTCTATCTCATAAGAGATACACCAGCCCTAGACCCATCACAATGAACAACCAAGTTATTCAAAGTAATGAGTCCTTTTCACTTGTTGGCATTTCTGTGGATCAAAATCTCAATTGGCACCAACATGTCACATCAATTGCAGAAGCGGCTGCTAAGAAATTAGGTTTCCTTTTCCTAGCTCGCAAATACTTTTCACCAGCTAATCTCTATACCTTATATACTTCACAAATAAGGCCAAACCTGGAATACTGATCCCACATCTGGGGTGCTGCTGCCCCTTGTACGCTCGCTATCCTGGACTCCATTCAGAAGACAGCTATACGTCCCATCATTGACCCTACCCTCACCCAAAGGCTGCCATCTCTTGCCCACCGACGTGCCGTTAATGACCTCCCTTTCTCTTTTATATATCTGCACGGGTACTGCTCAGAGGAGCTTTCTTCCATAGTTCCTCCACCTGCTGCCCCCAACAGATCTACCAGCGAACAGAGCGAATGCACCCCATCTTGTTATGCCCGCTCTTTTGGCCTGAGGACTTCCAAGTTGTGGAATTCCTTGCCGGGACATGTTTTTCCTTCTCCTCCGAACCTGCAAACCTTCGAGTCCAGAATTAACAAGTTGCCTCTTTCCTCCTTGTCGACACCCACAGTATGGTAGTATTTAGGCTGTGAGCCCTCGTGGTGTGTTGTTGAAATAATAAAAAAATGCTTGAGGTTAACTAGTGTGCAGTGTTGACAAGTTTGTGTATTACAAATACATGGAAAATAGTTGTACATATTGTAAAAAAAGTAGTAGGCTATTACAAGTGCAATATTTGTTACTCAACTTTTCACATAAATTGCGATTTACCAGGTAAAGTATTAAACAAGGAATTAAAGCAGTTTGTTACATTGGTGTAAAAAGTGAGGTTAATACAGTTGCAAAAATGAGCAAACTAAGTGCAAATGATATTCAACAGATAATCAGAAAGGAACCTGAAGTACTCCAATGTTGTTGGACGCAAAACTATATAAAACGAATGCAAGAACTCCAAGTCAGCATGAAATACATGTCCGATCATTTTGAAGAACAATGTTATGCCGAACCTGTAAAAACCTACAAAAAACTATAGCGAAAATCAAGAATGATCTGCAAATTGGACACCAAAATTAAACCCCTGGAGCAGTGTGAAAAGGCAAACAATATCGTGATTTCAGGGATACCAACACAAACAGGAAATACAAGGGAAACAGTTGGGCAGCTGCTTACTGCGAGAAATTTGGACATTAAAGAAAATGAAATAACAAGCTGCTATAAAATAAAAACAGGTAAATTGGGTAAAAAAAAATTGCCATTAAATGCGTATCACCAGAATAAAACAAAATGGTACATGGCAGGGGTCTTTTTCAGTTTGTTCTATGCCGTTTGGGCTTAGTAATAGTCCCCAGACGAAGTAGCATGTTATGGACTCTATTCTTATGCCTGAATTAGAACCTTACGGTTTTGTAATTTCGACGATATCATCATTGGAACCAACTCTTTTCAGCAACATATTGATATCCTTTTAGAAGTACATCGACCACTTTCCGCTGCTAGTTTGACAGTAATCTTGGACAAATGTGAGTTTTGCTTATCGTTCTTTTTCTTCTCTTGGTCATGTAATTGATAGACACGGTCTTGGAACCGACCCTAAGAAGGTTACTAGTATTTTGAAAGCTCCTTATCCCAAGAATACTATGTAACAGTATAAATTGAATAGCTAAACAACTAAGCTAGTTTGGACGTATTTGTGGTTCCTCCTCTGCTCTGAACAGATAATTATTGGCGACAATCGTGGTTATTTCTTCTGGCTATCCCTCGTATACGGAATAAAATTGAGATCTTTTGTTAAATCATTTCTATTTGTACTACCCCTGGTATATCGTGTCGGCTGCCACGCTTGCGTGCAGTTAAGTTTGTCGGTGGTTCGAGAATGGTCTGCATGTTGAGAAGGATAGATGGCTGGTGACGTATGGGATGCAAGTGAGAGCGAACGAGTGGCGTTACCTGCTTTCAGGTAGGAAATGTGAATGCTCCGGAAGGTTCGAGAGGGAGATTTTTCGTTGGCAGTTGTTGGAGTTAACACGTGGTTCGTTCTGAGGGGCAAGTTGAATATTAATTATCCCCCTTAGTGGATTTAATTGCACTCAGAACATAATCTGCAGTCTTTTTGGTGATGTTGTAATGTACGGATTTAGTGCTGAAGACTGTAGAGATACCCGTTTGAGGGGATATAAGGACCACATTGAAATTGTCCCGTTGTTGGAGTTTCGTTTCCCTCTTTGGAGGTAAGAAATCATCCTCTCTCGTAACTATAACACTTCTAGCATTCCGTTACTTATTGTTTTTAGGGTTCTTGTGCCGGATAGAAGAATTCTTGTGCTGGATAGAGAAATTTTCGTATGGGGCAATTTTCGTATTGGGCAATTCTTGCGTTAGGCAGAGAGTCCTTGTGCCGGATAGAAGAATCCTTGTGCTGGATGGAAAATTTCTAGTATCGGGTGGAAAGTCCTTGTGCCGGATAGAGCAATCCTTGTACTGGCTGGAAGAAATTTTCGTGTTAGGCAGAAATGTTTGTGTTGGGCAATACCTTTGGCAAATTTACGTATCATAATTTGGAGTGGAATAAGTCTCGCATGGGATAGTGAATTTTCATGTACCGAACGAAGTAGGGCTATTGAAGTAACTGGAGTTTTTATGTGCTAGTCAAGAACAAATTGTTGGTAATTTTATGGTCTAGGAGTCCAGGAATTTCAAGTAAGAATTTTCCGTTTTGTGATAAAGAATAAAGTGATAAGAGAGACAATCTTGATAAGCTAAAGTTTTAAATATTCATCTCTGTTAAATTTGCTAAAATCAAACTGAATTTATTTTATTTAAACTTCACTAAATGTGGTACAGATTTTTATGAGACCATTGTTAATATAATTGCTTCACTTTTGATAGTTACCACCGTTTATCATATATTGTTAGCATTAGTTAAGCTTATCGATTATTCTTGGGACTTGATATGTAATCAGGCCACTGACCGTAATTAACGTGTAATTAATTAATATTTGGGGAAAATAAGTTGTGAGCTTTGCGTGCACGAAAAGTGGGATTTCCCGTAGAACAATTATAGTTGGAGCACATTCATACATACTCATTAAAGATCTTGATTATTTTGTAGTAAGCCATTTTAGTTATATTATAGAGACTTTTTATTTTAGATCAGAATTTTAGAACAGCTTTTAATAAATTCTTGTATGCCAAAGAAGCTTAATAAAAGCCCTTATTTTATCATATTATAGGTGTGTTTTGGTTTTGTGTTTGTGTTTTGTTTTCAGGGCTGTTGATAGATTAGATCCTTACCGTTACCTTTACTTGTGGGTCTATGAGACCATACCGTTCTGAAATTTAGTTGTGTTACCATAATTATAACTCCCTTGTAGCTTCCTGTGCTCGATTGTGGTTGGCTATAATTGCCAGTGTGATCCAAGAATTCTTGGTTGTGTTGGATCTGGGCAAGGAAGCATATTAGTGAACATCTTATTAGAATATCCGGGAGTGGAGGTTAAACAATCAAGTGGCGCCCCTAGTTAACATCTTATTTTGACCCACGCCCATCTCCACTGTATCAAAGCTGGCGGCCCTCTAACTTCCCGGTAACTTAGCTTATGCCAATGACAAATTAGATTTGTGAATAGATTAGGAATTATTTGAGCATTTGTCATCTGGTATAAAAGGAAGTGCGGCGGCGTCATAACTACTGAGGTACGTAGAGTCATAGGTGTTCTCTAATGGTACCGGAGATTTATTAAAGATTTCTCTACTATTAGTGCTCCCATAACTGCATTGTTACATGGTAGTAAGAAAGGTCAACCTATTGTGTGGACAAATGAAGCAGATGAGGCTTTTAATCTGCTAAGGGAACGTTAGTTTCCGCTCCAGTTTTGGCTAGCCCTGATTTTGAAAAACTTTTCGATATGGACCAATGTGTGTATTGGTGCTGTTCTTTTCCAGAAAACCGATGGTTTTGAGCATCCTGTCACTTATGCCAGTCCTGTGTTAACCAGACAGGAAAGAAAATATAGCGCCACCGAAAGGGAATGCCTTGCTGTTTTATTTGGTGTTGAAAATTTTGAGGGGTATGTTGAGGGAACTAACAACCTCACTAGTTTCACCGACCATGCTAATGGAATTCTTTACAAACATGTTTGTTCGCTACACTAGATTGAGTCGAATTTATCCGACTGGAAAATTGTGGTACCTACAGCGAATCGTGAGCAGCTGCTGAATCTTTACCATGACAGTTCTACCGCAGGGCATTTTGGCTTTGCAAAGACTTTGGCAAGGGTGTCGGAATATTATTACTGGCTTAAGATGAGGAAATCAGCTTACCTTCATGTAGGACATTGTACCGTGTCTGGGGAAAATTAATCTTCCAATATAAAATTGATTGACGTTTAATGTCAGTTTTGATCTTATATAAAATTATTAATTTTGGCAAACATATGGTATGTGGAGATAGAGTGATAGTTAAGATGGTGTATTGAAGTGGTTTAGATCTATCATAAATGAAGGCAATGGGTGAAGCATTAGATTAAAGAAATAAAAGTGAAGAAATTTTTTTACCTGGTTTGTCAAAATTTGAAGTTTGCTGAATTTGATATATAATTGTCACATTGCTTTACATATTACTTTTAAAATTATGCAAATGTACACCACAAGTCTCAGACTTATTGTATAGGCATACTGTATAATTTTTATCAATGAATAAATAATAATAATAATAATAATAATAATAATAATAATAATAATAAAATAAACAAATTTCAGATTATAATTTATTGTTATTATCAGTGCATATCTGGTTTGAGCTGGCCTTGGCAAAGCTATCTGGTGGACTTGTGGACACAGCACACTTTGAGTACAATAATTAAAAATCACTATATAATTATTAATACAAACATAAGTATATAATAGGTATATTATACTGTATAATTAATTTTGGTTTTAGGTATTTGAGGTTAGCTGATGCAGAAGATAGATTAAAAAATTTGGGACTTTTGGAAAATCATTCTAGTCGTTATTTTAAGAAAAGAAGGTCTTACGGTCGTATTGAAGATGATCATATACCTTTCCTCAGAAAAAGTAAGTATATCTATCTTGAAACAATTCGGGACGCAGCAAGTGCGTCACGGTAGCGAATTTTTATTAAATGCTTCAAATTTTAATAACTTGATTTGCCATTAACCTAGAAACTTTAATTTTATTACATAGTAAGGTGTCTATTATGGCAATATGTCTACCAAATTTAATTAAAATAGTTTTATTATTTTCGAGATTCAGATTTGTTTTATAGAAACATTTTTTTTTTAACTGGTCCGATTGGGCTGGCTAATTAACTCATCCAAGCTATTAACAAGAGAAAAGACATGTGACAAGTGTCACCAAAATCAGTTAATAATTTTTTGAGTTATCTGTTGGATACACACACACACACACACATATACAGGGTAGTTCAAATTCGAGCCTCACCATTGGGATCTTGTAAATCATAAGAGTTACAAGGATGGTTAAATATGTCATCATATTTTCCAAGGCGTTCTTAATGCAACAGTTACAATACTTAACTTTGATGCTCTTATGGGACCCATATTGGATTTTTGCATTTTTAAAAAGTATTTTTTTCTGATTACAATGATATATCACAAGATATGATTACACCTTACCTGCTATCAAAATTTTTTTAAAAATCATTTCTGCGAAGAGTGCTTTGGAAGGGACTCCAATAAATTTGTTTAATGATCCAAATATTGACAGTTTAGCCAAACCTTGATGTTTATAGGATTTATGTACATTGTCTCTGGCATTTATTCGAATATCATGAGTTTTACAAATGAAGAAAAGAGATTGAAAGAGAGATGAAATCGGGAAAAGCGGCAACCAAGCTATTCTTATTTTAATGGTCTAGCTCGAAATCTGTTACTGTTCCTGTGTTTGTTTAACGTTGATATAAAATATTTTTTAATTTATACAAATCTTGTTTGTGTTATGTTGGCCCGTTGGCCTTTAAACAGGGTCATAATTGTTTCTACACCCCGATAAAGTGTGAATGAAGGCAAGTATTAATAATTCAAAAAGAATAATTCTTTGATGTGATTAGATTAACATAATAGTTTACCTAGGGGTGAACACGCCTTTTTTTCAGACGAGTGTGGAGAGTTCTGCCCAAGCGAAACGAGCAGAAACCGAAGCACTCTTCACAGAAATGATTTTCTCCAAATTTTGATAGCAGGTAAGATGTGATCGTATTGTGTGATATATCATTGCAATCAGAAGAAAAAAAGGCTCTTAACAAATGCAAACATCCAATATGCTGCGTATAAGAAAAATCAAAGTTAAGTATTGTAACTCTTGCATCAGGAACGCTTTGGAAAATATGATGACAGATTTAGATTGCTCATAAAAAAGCGTTTTAACTATGACATTGTTAAAAAGTGTTTTAACAATGTCATAGTTAAAAAACTCTAGTTTTTTCCAAATTCGCATGAAACCAAAAAAAGAAAAATTGAAAACTTCGGTTTCTTTCGAATAATTAAGAAACTAAAAGTGACACAACTTCGCCTCAATTTAACCATCCTCATATCTCTTACGGTTTACAAGATCCCAATGGTGACGCTCAAATTTTAACTACCTATAGACAGATAGATAGATAGATACGTGCTTTATTGTCCAAAGATAAAAATCTTATTGACAAGCAAAGTTTTAACATATAAAAGTAAAAGTTGTCAAAATATAAAAACACAAAAATATAAGTTCACAACAAATAGTAATATAAATGCATAAGTAACTAGTATAACTATAGATAAATAACAATATAAACATAAATACACAGCTAACCAACAATATAATATAAATACACAATATACAGAAAGCAGTCCAAATGAAAACTCCCAAACAACACCAATCGAATCTGTCACAGTAGTGCATCATTACAAAATTCATCTATTGAATAATAACATTTTCCAATTAAAAATTCCTTAAGCTCTTTACAAAAAATTTCAATGTCACCAATCCTCCTCAAGTTTAGTGGTATCTGGTTAAATATATTCTTACCATTATATATTAATGACCTCTTTAACAATGATGTGGACGGTATAGGAAGAGGAATTTAGTTCTTTTGTCTTGTATCACGAGAAGACACTGACCTGATTTCATCTCTATATTTTTCATGCATAAGGCATGCAGTCTCCAAAACAAACAGAGATGGTAGGGTCAATATCCCCTCAGAAACAAATAAAGGTCTACAAGAATCACGGACACTAACCCCACACAAATATCTGATGGCTCTTTACTGCAGAATAAATATAGAATTGAAAAGATAACCTGCACAAGAGCCCCAGTAACAAATGCCATGCCTTAGATGGGACTCCACAAGTGAGAAGTAAACACTTCTAGATGTACTCTTGTACAAGCTTTTTGAAACAACTCTTAGTGTGTGACAACCTGATGAAAGCTTCTTACATAGATGTGTTTAAAATTTTAACGATTGATCAAGAAACCTAACACAGCTCTCCTTCCTAAGTTCCTCAGCTGCTAGAGTCAAAGCAGGCAGACTACATTTGAAATGATATTACTCTTAGAGACATTCAAAGTTAACAGATTTGAAATGAACCAGTTTTCTATCATCTTTATATCCTCTGCCACAGTGCACTCCAGTGCTCCAACACTATCACTACTCCACAAGATGGTTATATCATCAGCATAGATAGTCATATGACCCTTAATTTTCAACATAGACAGGTCATTAATATAAAGTAAAAACAGCAGTGGGGGCCTTTCTAGACATAGAGGGGGCCTTTAGCAACACCTCATTTGAATCGGTTCTGGCAGCTGTTAGGGAACGTGGAATAGAGGAGACTTGCTGCAGGTGGATCGGTTCCATGCTCAGGGACAGGGCGGTGTTCACCTAACTCGCGGGTGGGACTTTGCTGGCGGGGGTAGCGGCGGGGTGACCGCAGGGGAGCGTTCTGTCTCCGTTGCCCTGGTGGCTAGTCGTGGACGGCGTGCTAGGGAGGTACAGGGCTATTCGGACGACATTGTCATCATAGTCCGAGGAAAGGTTACACAGTCAGTGTGGGAGCGCACGCAGACAGCACTGAAAGTGGTGGAAAGGTGGACGATTGGTCAAGGGCTCTGGGTGAACCCTGAGAAAGCAACCGTCATACCGTTTACGAGGAGGAGGAAGTGGGAGAGCCACAGAACTCTTACTCTATACGATAGGAACATTCCAATGGCCAGGGAGGTAAAATATCTTGGGGTCGTATTGGACTCTAAGCTAACCTGGAATGGTCACGTTGAAATACTGCGTAAGGCAGTTACGACCTTAGCCGTCACTAGGCAGCTATATGGAAAAACGTGGGGACTAAAACCTGGTATGGTCCACCGGCTGTACACAAGGATGGTCAGACCATCGTTAACATATGTGGCACTGGTCTGGTGGCCCAAGGTGACACAATGCAGTGCCAAACAAAAACTAGGCAAGACCCAAAGGATGGCTTGCCTAGGCATCACAGGGGCCATGTCTACAACCCCAACAGCCGCCAAGAAGGTGTTGCTGGATCTGCCCCCCTACACTTAGTTATTATGGGGGAGGCCAGGCTAGGACTATACAGACTAGCCTGCAATGATAGACTGAAGAGCAACCCAGGCTTCAGTGGTGACTGCAAAATTCAGGAGATCGTGAAGGAGCCCATGCTTGAAATGAGGTCAGAAACAACTTTACAGTGAAAATCCCCGAACGCGAGGCATGGCGGGAGGAGACGCCGGGCATACCACGGGGCGCGCTCGTCTGGTTCACGGACGGATCCGGCGTAAATCATAGTATTTCCCTCGGAGCCCATGCAACGGTCTTTCAGGCTGAAATGTACACCATCCTGCACTGTGTGTGGGAGAACAAGAGGAGGGGCTACACCAACAAGTGGATCCTCATAGCCACAGACAGCCCTTAGGGCTCTAAGTAACCCACTGGTAAATTCCTGGCTGGTGAGTGAGTGCTGAGACGAGACGAGCGACCTGGCTGGGCAGAATGAGGTCACCCTAATCTGGGTGCTGGATCACTCGGGGGTCAAAGGCAATGAAGAAGCTGACAGTCTCGCGAAGAGAGGGTCAGTAGAACCATTTATGGGACGAGAAGCGGCTCTGGGCGTAACAAAGAGCACTGCCAGGGGAGCCATTAAGTCCTGGGTTAGAAACAAACACAAGGTGTACTGGGCAGACTGTCCAGGGCTTAGACATGGGTAGTCAATAATTGACGAACCCAGTTCAAAGAGAGCTGCGGAGCTGCTAAATCTTAGCAGAGGAGAGCTCAGAAATATAACGGGCCCTTTGATGGGACACATGGCCGTCAAGAAACAACTGCATAAAATGGGGCGGTTCGAGGAGGACCTCGCATGCAGTGTGCGGCGCGGGGGAGGGAATCAGTCCAGCACATCTTGTGCGAGTGTAAGGCTCTGGACTGCAAAAGACAACTGATCTACAGTCACTCTAGACCGGAGACAGAGCATTATAAAACTTCACCCTACCAATCGCTGTGCAGACTAGTTCAAGGCACAGTAATTTTGGAATGGGTGGAGTAAAAAGACTAAGGGCATGCACAATAAGCCAAAGGTTGCAGTGCTATCGGGGCGGCAAGGCCGCGGACGAGCTCTGAGGGAGAAAAAAAAACGTAAATAAGTTTTGGAAAGGGTCTTGGTGCATCCAGAATGTTATGGTAGAAAATTTTAATAAAATTATTTCAAATCCGATAGCTCAATAAATTTCCCGTTAAGTTGGAATCTTCAATCTTGAACCATAGTAACACCACATGTAAACGCACCGTGGGTACTAAATTAAAGAAAAATAACATAATGAGCTTCGCGGATAACTACAAATTTGTTTTAAAAAACTTTTTTCCTTGTTTATTGTTTGCAAAAGCTGGATGGGTTGACTAAAAGAAAACCATCCAAGCAATTAATAAGGAAATATACCTGCCATGTTTTATAATTTGACAGGTACATTCCCTTTGTAAATATTTATTTTTTTTGAAAAACTTTTGTAACTTTAATGAAATTTGTAACACAATTTTTTCAAAGCGACTTGCAATATTTACATATATGTACCAAATTTTAATTTTCTAGCTCTATAGAAAATATAAATTTTTTCAAATAATCGCTAACTGGGACACTAGAACCCATTTCCAAGGTTCCTTTTAGTTCAAAGAGTTAGTTTTAATAATATATCTTACTAATAGTGTACAATTCTTATGAAAATTCACTACTATAACACACTTGCTGCGTCCCGAAATTTTTATTGATTTTGTCCGAAATGGTAGATTTTGCACACCATAATTTTCGGCCGCTCCCCTTATACTTAACTTTTCTCTTTTTATGGTCGCTAACCGCTAAAGCTAAATCAATTTTTTCAGCATTATAATACTTGTAAGGCCTCCCCCAAATATTCTTTTGTGGTTTCTGAACATTTTTAGTTGTCCAAATTTACTCTATAAAAGACACACTATTTATAAATAAATATATTGAGACGGCCACTTGGGGTGGCCAGGAGTTACTACTAGTTTTCCCTAACCTGGGGAATTTCGGGATGACTTCCGGGACACGGCTTTCCTACGGGATCATGCTCGGACGCCAGCGTCTAAGATTCCTCAGAGAGTAGACGCGCTCTCTTTCGGGATATTTATCCCCTTCCCCAGCCACAGTCAGGGTATACACAAGCCCAGGGTAGTTTCCAGTGGAGACAGGGCCCTCCTAAGTCAAGACAAAGTCCCCCGGGACTTCTGGTGCTGGTCTTTATTATAGAGCTGGAGTTGAATTGTATTTGGGTGGATATTCTGGGGAGACTAAATGAAATACCGAGTAAATTAAAATAAAATTCTATTGTCTAATTATATACACACGGTGGTAACGGGGTCCTGTTACCAAGAAGCCTAGCAATAATGGGCGGTGAGAGGCAGAGGTGGTTATTTGGCTTTAAATTATGGTTACGCGCGGATTATACGGGGGCGGTAAAGCGGCAACGACGTTTAAGAGGTGCAGGGTGGTGGCAGGATAGTGGTTAATAGCGGGTGTTCCCAGGCGGGCATGCAACTTACGGGGTGCGTCGAACACCACATCGATCTAAGCTAGCTGCGCACTAATTCGTATGGCACAAACCAGCATTAGCCAGGATACAGGGGGCGGCTTCCCGGAGGGTCGTTTTTGACTGGAACGGAGAGTGCAATCACTCCAACCGTCCCGATACCCTATTCCTCCGCTCGGCCGTTTCCCTTGTGATCCCGGGGGAATCGGAGCCTCGGGACCGTGGCCCTCTAACTACCCAGGTGAAGCCCGCGAGCACTGCCGCTGGCGATGATAGCGTGCAGCGGTTTTCAGCAGGCCCCGTCTCACCGCCCGAAGGCACCCAGCGCTGCGACAGAGCGTTAGACCATTTTACCATGGGCCTGCTAAATAATATTCGACTGTCACGTACCTGGGGCTTTCCTCGGCGGCGACGTTCACACGGCAAACTCTCCTGCGGTGCCCTGCACTGGCCTTGCTCTATGCTCCTTTCGTTAAGCTGATCTTTTCACTCGGCGTATTCTACCACGGCTCCCTCACTGTCGACGTACTAGCTTCTCCACGGCGACACTCGTACTACCGATTCTGTTGCGGTTTCCGACCTCACCGCTATTCCTAGCCCTGCGCTCTCTGCGCGTGTCCGGCCTTCGGCGACTCCCGATGCATTCTCCTCGCGAAAGCAACCTCTGCGGCTTAACGTGTCGGGCTTCGCGTATTATTTTACCGGAGCGTACGCGAATATTCCCACCGTTACAATTGGTAATTGTAGTTTATTACGCGGCTGCGGTTATTGTTGCTGCATTTATTATTGCGGTTTATTATCGAGCTAGATAATCCCTTCAAGATTAGTCACCCCGTGACAATATATATATATATATATATATATATATATATATATATATATATATATATATATATATATATATATATATATATATATATATATATATATATATATAATTGTTGATAATAAAAATTTTAACCTCAAATTTGGCCGGGTTGTAGTTTGTACTTTAGTTTAGAATAATAAATGCTTATTTTAATCTTTATGATTCTTTTATTTATATTTATTAATAAACTCACTTTTACGACTAAATAACACGACCACAACAACGGTTTTCCACCTTGATTCAATGTTTGTGTTACAGTGAACACATTGACAACGATAGACATGCTCAGTACTCGTTATGAGATGGCACTGCCAGTAAATATGATTTTACACCTAGTTTTCCGAAATTACCTGTACTGTCCAAAGTTACCCCACTTGAAGGTACTTTTTAATTTACTATTTTTTCAGATGTTCCTGTACTACACATAATAAATGTTCCATTTCCAAGCGTGTGGCACACACCACGGGACAACAGGGATGCAATCGACATGAAAGCGATCGAGAACATTAACAAGATGCTACGAATATTCGTTGCTGAATATCTTCATCTGTCAGTAAATTAACATTAATTATATTACTTGTCTTCTAGCTTATTGCACTTCTGTATTATAAACTTGCACTTATATTTTTTCATAATCATTTACATTTATTTTAATCTTTATTTTGTCTTTGGTTATTCTTTTTATAAGGAAACACAAATGTTTATTAGAATCTGTTAACAAAATTGGAGCCATGTAATTTCCGTAAATGACTTGCTGTCAAAATGTCATAACAATATTTTATTTCTAGTGTAAGTTAGGTATTTACTATATGTTCACTCCCTAATTTGGACGGAGTGTAAAGCCACTGTGGTTGTTTTACTTAACCATATGGTGTCGGAAACATTGAAGATCGCCAGAATATTATTAAAGTGAGGGAACAGGCAAATTTACATGTGGTGAAGTTAATTACTCATGAAAAAAGACCAACATTAAGTAAGTCAACAGGAAATTATGAACTTTCACTTTTGCACAGTTATTTATTTATTTATTATTTATTTATTTAAACAGAGAGAGAATCTCCATATTACATGATAACAGTAAAAACAAACAACAAACAGCTTATTCTAACAGCTATAAAACATTATTCTAACACCTATAAAGGTATGCGTAATTAACCAAAGGTTGCAGAGCTATCGGGGCGGCAAGGCCGCGGACGAGCCCTGAGGGGAAAAAAACCTATTAAAAATATAAAACAATCATGTTATAGGCCCATATTCTAGATCCTTGTAAACAGCAGCTATAAAAGTTTTGTTCTTTTTGCAAGAGATCTTCTGTTAGCTAGTGAACTCATACTGAAATCTGCCAACAAAATATGTATGGGGATATCCTTGTTAAGGTTAGCTTCCACTCTCAAGGAAGCTCACGTATTTTAGGAATCCCATTCCAGTATCAACACATAACAACTATCATTATTATTATTAATCGCTTTTATTAAATACAATAAAAACAAGAAATTACTGCAAATGAATTAAAATCCACAATTCAAGCTAATCTAAGATAAGCTAAGGTGGAACCGCATGGCGAAGTCTAGCCCTTGGCTAATCTACTAAACCATAAAGTTCCCTCATACAATATTGCAACGTGAGCAGGTATATGATTCGCTATGATACAATAGAGGAGAGTATTGTACCTTGCGCAGCTTTTTTTTCAAAAACACATTAAACCTCGAAAATAATATATAAACAATTTTTTAATATTACTGAAATTAGGATTGAGATAATTTTTGTTAAAGTCGGCAGTATTAATGACATCATGATTTGCGAAGTAATTTTTTTAAGGTCATCAAATTAAATTGACAAATGGCCTGAGGTACAAACCTGCCTTGTACCTTGGGCCATAGGGTATCGTACCTTGGGCCATACCAGAAAAAAATATTTATAAAACTTTAATTCAAAAAACTGAAAAGGATTGCATTAAAAGAAGGTAAAGTAATGAAAATAAATCATTAATGATTATTATTTAGAGGTGGAACCCACCACAATTCCCTCAATAAGCAGGGGAGGCCTAAGCAGAACTCAAGCATGGAGACATCTCAGAGGGGTTCAGGTGTTATATAAACACTCTGAGTTTATCAAAGTCTGAGAGACTTAACTTACTAGGCGCCAGCCACTTTCCGCAACCCGTGGCCAGGTTCAAGGTCTCATTAGTACCCATGCGAACTATGATGACGTGGTGACTTAGAATCAAGATCAATAATACTTCTATAATCCAATAATTTTGCTAATCCGCGAAACACTAGCTCGAACGACACAATGGTATGTTCAGCAAATAATATCACCAGACATAATAATAACCCATATATTGATATTGTAAATACAGCGACGGCATAGAATTTGCTAGGATAACAGTAGGCTGTATGGTAATAGGGGCCGACATATTTTATATTTATGTCGTAATGACCCACAATCACAATTACATGACCCTATAGGTCAGGGGTCATAATGATAACAAATATTGAAGTAACCGGCCCTATAGGTCAGTAATCCTTAAAGGTATTAAGAAATAATAACGTAAGCAACCCTATAGGTCAGTAATCCTGAATAATCATAACAATTAGTGCAGTGTACGACCCTCCATGTCAGTGATCATAAATAATGACAACAATTAATGAAGTTCAATGACTGGCCACAATGGCACTCAGTATATTCACTCAAGCAGTCATGGTACGTGATAAGTGTCAAAATTTATAGAAAAAGTCAACTGCAAAGCCTGTCTTGCTGAGCCTCCCACACTGGTAGGTTTGGGTAACTTCACAATAAAGTCTCTTTCTAAAACCTCATATGTTTTCTCATTTTCATACACAAATTTACTGGCTGCATCCCCAATTTTTTTTTTAATATTTGACTGTAAATTCTTCTTTCTCACTGTCGACTACCTCTGCGACATAATAATATGTTTTCTTCTTTCCGTCTAATTTGGTCAACCAAAAATCACCTTTTCTTATACTTTAGTTACCATTATTCGCATCATTTTCTTGATCACTGTCCACAACAGGAGGCCAATCGACATCATCAGAATCAGACCCTTTCAATCAATCAATTTCTTCATCTGATGTGGATGTGGAGCTTTCTTCTAATATTTTTCTAGTTACATTTTGAACTCCTCTTTTCTTAGCAAGTCTCTTATGTTCTTTTTCAATTTCTTCTTTTTCTGGTGTTTCTGTTAACACCCTTGATATTCCAGGTTTACGTCTACCTCTACCAAACACAAGCCTTGGGCCAGCTTTAGTAAATGGACGTATAATTCCAGGAGAGTGTAAAGTGATTGACCTTGATGAACTGGCTGATGTGTTTGGTAAAGGGTTTGAAAAATCTTGTACTATGTTTTCTGACAAATTCCTGGATATTTCTGTAACATTATTCATATCTTGCAGAGAATCATTGGTTGAAACTCGATCTGTTATGCTTGAAGATAAATATTCGTCTTCGCCAAAGACATGTTCATTAACTGGCCAAATTCCAGACGCTTTAAAACCCGCTTGAATATTAATAGGGCTGAATGCCCTTGGATAGGCCTGTCCAACAATTTCAGCCACGTCATAAATCGTTAGTGGCTTTCCAGGATGTGACTGCAACCACTCAGTAGCTGCTGCATTATAAAATTTCTTAAACGGTCCAAAAACGCCTCTATCGAGTGACTGCAGTTTATGACTTGTGTGAGGTGGAAATCACCTCAGATCTTTTCGCCAGGTCTATAGCTTGAATGGAAATGTGGCTTTCTTGATTATCCATTAGTAGTAAAATCTTATTATACTCGGAAGGTTTTACGTGTTTAATAAAATGCTTCAGGAATTCTAAAAACTTTTCTGAATGCGACCAGCCGCTTACATGTGCCATTTCCAGTGTTCCTGCGGGTGCACCCTTTAGCATATGCTCCTTGAAATGAACTCGTGCGAAAATCATAGCTGGAGGTATGTTATTGCCTATCGCATTGATCCAACCAATAATGGTAGTGTTGACACCTCGTTCTCCAGAGGTGATGCTTCCCACTTGTTTTGTGCCCTTTACAGCTATAGTTTTGGGAGGCGTGTGCACTGTAGTGATGCTTTCAGTTGCAAACTGGTACTTATTTAGTAATTCTTTATATTTATTTAAAAATGAAGAAACATTGTGTTTGTTAAAGCTTGTAGCTCTGGACAGGCTAGTAGCTTGGAGTTTTCTTAAGGACATGTTTTTATGACGACTCATAAATCCATAATACCATGTTTTTCCAGCCAGGCCTCGCCTGTCCCAAGAAGCTGGACAAGTAATGTTGTTAATCTTTGCAAAATTATATGCAAATTTTCGAGCCTCTTTTATAGAAACACCATACAGCATCTTACTGCAAGTAATTAAATATTGGCAAAGCATCTCTTCGTGGTCTGCGGAAAAAACTTTCCAGTTATCACAGTTATTTTTGTAAACAAAAGGCTGATCATCTGGCTTTTTCTTCAAATGGTTTTGCAGTGTAGTTCTTGATACATTGAATTGTTTGGCAGCAGCTTGTGTAGCCATGGTTTCATTTAAAACTGCATTTACGGCATTTGTGAAAGAATCAGTGTTTACTTTTGCACGTTTTACACAGTGTTTGCTTCTGGGCATCTGTGAACAATTAAAAAAATGCAGATGTGCATGTTTCCAGATAAGATAATGTGGAAAGAAAAATTTTCCTGTACCTGGGGCCGGGCATCTTGTATCTTGGGCCGGGCATCTTGTACCTTGGGCCGGGCATCTTGTACCTCGGGCCGGGAATCTTGTACCTTGGACAGGACATTTTGTACCTTGGGCCGGACATCTTGTACCGTGGGCCGGGCATCTTGTACCTTGGGCCGGGC
Organism: Tillus elongatus; assembly: GCA_964006375.1. Taxonomy (NCBI): domain Eukaryota; kingdom Metazoa; phylum Arthropoda; class Insecta; order Coleoptera; family Cleridae; genus Tillus; species Tillus elongatus. The sequence continues at coordinate 10,893,706 of OZ023268.1, forward strand.
CTAACATACAAAACTATTGAGCGGCCAAAGGTACGAGATTGTACCGATTGCTACTAAAATTAATGCAACTTTTTTATTCATGCACTTTTGGCATTTACATTTATTACAACATATTAAGGGATGTCTACAGGTAGAGTTAATAAAAATTTAACTTGAAAATACTACTTACATTGCTAATTAAAATCACTTAACTGAACATATGAATAATTACCCAACATACCACAACAAATGTAACCTTGAACTAAACGTGAAATGCCGCGCATGGAAACTATTGCCTTTGCCACCAGTAATTATACAGTGTTGTCAAGTGTTTACTGCAATATCAACGATTTTAAGTCCTAAGAAGGTTGTCAAATAAAGATGGCCCAAGGTACAATACTCTCCCCTAGCACCAACCACACTCACATCGCAAGCAGTAGCCTTTACAAATTAAGAATCTATTATTAGTACTACTAATATTGTTCACATTGTTCGCACTATCTATTCCACTAATATTGCTGGGAGAGCAAATACCTCTTAAACATGTTATTGAATGCACTGTCGGGGAGAGTCCAATATGCACAAGGTAATGAATTATAAAGTTTAACAGCATTATAAATAAAAGTCCTTTTAAACATAGCAGTCCGATTATAATTAAATTAAGTTTCTGTTTTTTTATTTAACACTAAAATAATATAAGATAAATATAATATGATGACACAAAATATCTCAGGGTTTTCAGTTCAGGCACTAGCGGTTGGTTGGTATTAAGTGGTACAAAAAAAAGTAGGCATTATTAGTAAAATTTGTTTATTTAGAAATTTATTGGCTCTATATAATGCAGATGGTTAAAGTTTACTGAATTATATGAAAGAAAAAGAGATTTAATTTAAATACTGGTGACACTGTAAGGATGTATTGTGGAGCACACTCTATACAAGAAAATGAAAGCCACAGATAAACAGTGTACTTAACTTTCAGCCCTAGGTCAAAGGGGTCCTTGACGATTTTGTTGAAGGAGACTCCTTATTGATGTTGTCCTGGGGGTCCTTGCTAACAGTGGTGTTGAAAGGGCTCCTTGCTGACAGCGTTGTTGTTGAAAGCCTCAACGGTGATGTTTAGGGGTGCTGCCCTACCAACGGGGATGTTGTTGAAGGGGGCTCTGCCCTATGATGGTGTTGCAGGTTCCTCCCTAACGTACGGGTTGTGTGGTTGCTCCCTGACGTACAGTATTGTTGAGAGGGCCCTGCCCTAGCATACGGGTTGTTGAAAGGGCCCTGCCCTAGCATACGGGTTGTTGAAAGTGCCCTAGCGTACGGGTTGTGTTGAGAGGGCTCTGCCCTAGCGTACGGGGTGCTATAAAATTCCAAACGCATGAATAACGGTTCAGGACTTAATGATTGGCATAGTGAGGCTGGTAGCAGGTTGTTTACTTACAAAATTTATCTGTGTTAATGATCAGACACAAATTAACGTATATGAAACAAAATCATAAACGACTTCGCTATAATGCATTTAAAACATTACAATAGCAGTTAAATAAATAAATTACCGACTTAACGCTGCCACAAGCCACCTGTTCAGCAGTATAAAACTTATAACAAAGAAAGCAATAATCAAAAGTAATTTGAACACACATACACTAGCAAACCATCTACCGTTATTACTAAGCAATGAAATGCATGAATAACTGGAAATAAGTCGATATTTAAATATGAAACTCACCCATTTAAGCATGCTGATCTCGGATTGAAATTTAGTGGTGATATTTCATCTTTTAAGGTCGATTTAGAAGAGAGAGCCTGTCATGTGTCGCAGGCGTATTTAATGGTTCACTTATCGCAAATCTGTCATAAATTAGCTTGAACACAGGCGTGCTTCCATGAGTCCAACGTGGTAAAGGAATCAAGCGGAGAGTTTGACGTCACTGAGGGAACTTGAACGCTGACGTCATTAGAGGGGTCGATTCGGAAGCTTAAAAATAAACGGCGTTGACGCGTGTGACATTTTACACATGACATGTTACACGATTTCAAGGAATCGTTAACCGGTATGGGTATCGAATATTGAAGTCATGAGCCCCACCTCTGGAGAAGGATTTTTCCTTCAGAGAAGATGGTGATATGCGACCATTAATCACAGCCAAAACAAATTTTCCAATATGTAGTTTTCTTCTATCAGCCATTCTTAACCAACCCAACTCCGTATAAGTATGTGATGATGATCTCTACCACGCAATCTAAATATAAATCTCGAACTTTATACAAGGGAGACCAGCATTTACTTGCGTATTCTAAAGTACCACAAATACATTGTAGAGTCCATGTGTTGTATCGATATGTCTAAAGCATCTGTAGCTTCTCACTAGCAAGCCAAGGCTTCTCATTGCCGAAAAAACAACATTTGTAATGTGATGGCTTAAGTATCAAAGGTCACACCCAGGTTAGTAATTGTAGACACGTTTTCCAGAGAATGGATAGAGTAAGAATGATTACCAATATTCTAGGGATAAAAAACAACATACTTCTTATTTGAAAAGGTCATTACCCTGCATTTCTTAGCTCTAAGCTCCCGTCCATTGGTGAGGTATCATTCTGCGATCTTGTCTAGGCCTTTGTAACTAATCACAGTCGAGATTTGATTCAATTGACAAGAAGATTTTTATATTATGCACATATAAAATGTGTGGGATGCTGAGATCATTAATGAACAGGTTGAAAAAAAGTGGGCCCAAAATGGAACCTTGAGGAACTCCAGATAAAACAGGGTGGATAACGTTAGAGTTTTTTCAAAAGCAATGAGCGATTGACTATGTCGAATGCCTTTGTTAGATCTTACGAAACTTTTAAATAGTATATGTACTTAATTTTAACAATTATTTTTAAAGTGATATATTTACCAACTTGTATTTTCCTACTTTGTGATTGGTTATTACAGTATCTACTTAATTTTATAAAACATTTGTGTTTCCTTGGTCAAATAACTCTAATTTTTAATACTCTATTTTATTGATGTCCAGTCTCCCAGAAGAAGAGCATATAACAAGAAAAATACCAGAAAAAGAGTTATAGTGTTGACAGACGAACTATCAAAACTCGAAAGTGCGGTTTTAAGTTGTAATGTTAAAGATATAGAGATATTTTAGCGATATATCCAAATTACTAGGTGAAGGGAATATGTGTGATATTTTCGTCAAAGCATTCCATTTTAATTGTATATTTTGTGCAATAAAATATTTTGTTAAGTTTTAATGTGTTTGCAGAATAATTTAAATGTGTTAAAGAAAAAAACAGCAGATAGGGGATATGTAAAACGTAAGTCTTGAATGTCGGACTGTCAATATAGCAAAGAATTTAAAATAAAATGCAGATCTCTAAATAAGTTTTGTATAAGAATCATAATTCCTTTACAAAATGTTTTTTTCCAAATTTTTTTAATAACTAAACCATCTACCTGTTGACTTCACGATTGTTTTTTAATCGCATTAAAAAAATTGGCGTCATTGTTTTTTTCAAGTTCTATAATATGTCTTAAATGCAAGATAAATTAATAAATAAAGCCAACGTTAAATTCATAAGCGTGTGACTTTCTTCTGCTATAAATATAAATCCGAAACCTCTCTTGTCAGCGTTAAAACATATACAAATAGCTCTAAACGCTAGAAGCTGTGAGTCCCACGTTGGGCGCCATAATTAATAGAAACGTGTAAAAGATTACAATCTATTTACAAGAATATGGGTGCCTTCTGGCAATGTTTCAGGAAGTCTAAGTCTACAGCTGATGGCCCAATCCCCAGGTGTTTTGTTTTATCGTGTAAAATGTGCTTTTCCGTGATAAATTTCAAAATAATAAAGTAAGAGTCCATTTGAAACCCCTTACAAATTCCTTATGTGAGCAATGGCCAGAAAAATTGAATCATTTGCGCATCTACTGCTACCGTGTAGGTAGTGATAAGCAACCTTGACGGATTCATTTAATCAGTGGCTTTGAAAAGACGGTCCGACATTTAGGTATTATGAAGTACATTTCAGCATTAGCAACCAAGATGATTTCTAATCGGAAAAAAGGGATCTCTTGTCATAGCTAGGGCAATGGAATTTGCTTTAATAGTTTTAGACCACTACCTTTTGAGTTGAGGGTATTTTAAATATTGGAATCGAAATAGCAACAGAATTTCCTTACTTCTTTCACTGCTATATAGATAGGGTGACTTTTTCTTGAAAATATTTTACATTTGTCTGTGATAGTTTCAAAAACGCTGTCATCAAAATACATTTATAATTTCCACAAAGTTCTTTCCGAAGAGTAGAATCATCGATGTTTGAGGGTGGCATGGTGGGAAGAGGGAACGTTGCTTTCTTCCAACCTAATCGGTTGTTTTATATAGCTTCTTCATAAATTGACTCATTATCTGACGAATCATCTACATCAGAATAATCTGTATTAGATAACGTGGCTATACTATCATCATCTTTACCAAATTCCAGATGTTTCCTGCTGCCGAAATTTCCGAACGCGAAATTAAATGACCAGTCAAGGCCTTTTAAAAGATTGGGGATAAAAACAAAATTACGGAAGTATAACCTGCTGGCCATTTAAATAGACAATTAAACATAAAATAACAGAAGTATCGCCTGCAATCCATTTAGATGAACAACAGTTTTACACTTTGTTAATTTTGTCTATACCTTCCTTTAAACATTTCCTAGCACAACAAAAGCATTTGTCTTGACTACTACATCAATATTTTCATATTCATTTATAAATCAACCAGTATTTATCAGAAATTATGAGCTGAGAAATGATGCCATTGTAACAACACTGTATTATACTTAATGGTATGCAATATTGCATTTGTTACCTCTATGTGTTCCATTTGCAAAGTACATTTGTGTCATTTTTAAGTAACAATGTAGTGTTATGGTGATACTTAACACAATGATGCTATTTTGAACGTTTAAATTTAATAAATTGATAAATAAATGCAATTTTGACTTGCAGTGTATTAATTTTGGTGAATACTGTATTTATATAATTTACTGACTAGGCATTTGGATGTCTTCTATCTGCCGTTTTTTCTTGGAGTCGTCAGCAAACATATCTTGCTGTGAAATACTTTCTCTAAAATACTGAGTATTAATTTCATTTATTCTACTTTTTATTTTATTTTCAATTAATTTTAGAAAGAAAATAGTTATATAAACTTGTTGCTACATTATGTAAGAAACTTGTTACATTATGTAAGAATATTTTCCCCCATAGTCCTAATATTATACATACTTGAATTTAAAAGGTATGTGCGATATAGGAACATTTTTAATATCTTGTTATGTAAAGTTTTTTGTTTGTTAGTCAATATTTTGAATACATCTTCCTTTCATAACGGTGTTTGAAAAGAAATGAACTAGTTTTAATTAACGTATTACAAGTTTTCATTCATCATCATCATACTCTCGATTATTCGTGTGCGGATTATCCGGTTTGCGGATTATCCATGCTGAGAAATCGATCAAAATCTCAAATCGGGGATAGATTGAAATTTCAATTTTTTTCGTTTCCTGTCGCACAAATATAAGGTTTGTTTCAACCAGCAGTTTTTGAATCGCCATAAAACTGATTTAAGAACTTTATGATCAATTTCGCGCACAGGCGTTGACTTTGCACAGTTTAGAAAGGGTACGAAAATAACACGAAGTTGGAACGATTCTCTGATTTGTGATACTGATAGTTTTCTGTACGGGATTTGAATGACGATCGCTGTTTCACAGTTGAGTGCCTGATGAACTACCTAGCTTAATTTAGTTGATTTTTATTTTTGATAAATAACTTATAATTAAGACGTCTTGGGATTAAATTCTTTTGTATTTACGTTAATAATAATAATAATAATAATAATAATAATTATTATTATTATTGCTTAAAATTATACAACATGTTTATTCAATAAGTCTAAGACTTGTGGTGAATATTAACATAATTTTATACATAGTTGCATCCAAAACTGCTTGACAACACTCCAAATTCAACAACCTTAAAATTTTGACATTCCAAAAAATTTATTTTCTCTTCCATTTCGTTCTTCTAATGTTTCACCCGATACCTCCATTTACAATTAATACTAGTCACTCCATAATACTTTTCCAACTGCAAACCTTTCTCAACTACCCATATTTTTGCCGAAATTGTAAATTTTGTACCAGACCAAAAATGACATTTTAATTTGACATACTTCAAATATATAAATATATTATGAATAATAACACAGAAAATAACGTGCATTTCGGTAAGTGTAAAAATTTAAATAATTCTTGTTTCTATCTAGTAGTAGTAGTAGTAGCAGTAGTGGGGAGGCCAACGCCAAGCAAGTAGGCCACCATGGGCCCCTTTTGCTAACCCCAGCAACCATGCTCTACTCCTCGGTTCCGTCTCCAAACCGCCTCGACCTCGAGATGAAGGCCGTGACGGTTTTCAATTGGATGGTACTTACCTGATTCCTCTGCAGAGTCCTTGATCCGAATAATTCTGCTCGAAGACTCCAAAAAGCCACGCATTCGCACAGGTAGTGGTAAGACGTTTCTTCATCCCTGCCGCATTCCTGGCAGATGGTATCCCTCTCTACGCCTATGAATGTGAGGTGTCTTCTAAGAGCGCAGTGGCCTGTGAGCACTGCAAGGATGCGGCGAAGCGTAGGTCGACTCCTTCAGAGTAGCCAGATAGCTTTATCTCTGTCCGGCCCCTCCACGAAGTCCCTCGCCTGCCTGCAGCAACCAACCGACCCCCAGTGCCTCTTCATTGCTTCCTCGGTCCACCTGCCTAAGGCGACAGAGACCGTCTTCCTACTTATACCTATCGCCGGCTCCGGGCCACAGAACAGCCGCCGGGAACCAAGTCTTGCGAGATTATTCGCGACCTCATTCCCCGCTACGCCACAGTGTCCCGGAACCCACACTATCTAGTAAAGCAAAGGAATAGTTAAATTAATTTCTTTTCCTTACTGTCATAGATAAAATTGATTTAAATTTAATAATTTCAGATATGCAAGAGTTTATTGTACTTAATGAACATTTTATAAATAGTGTCCCAAGATCTATGACTACAAATACAGATTTAAATAAAATGGTTATTTTTGGTTGCCCTAGCACCAACAAACCATCATTCTAACTTAATTCAATATTTGATTGCAACTCACTCTCGGTTAAACCTCACATTCTTTAGGAAAAGGGGAAAAAGGGTTATTTACAAAATTTATTATTAAATTTAAAATCACCAAACCACTTAAAAAATTGAGGTTAGCTTAAAAGTAAACAAATTTAAGAAAACAACAAACAGCTGACGAAAGTGACCTACTGCACAAGTCGGCCCACACAGTTTTTGATTTGGAGTAGGTATTGAAATGACCGTCCTGAAACGGTTCGCAAATGAACACAAGTTTAGTTGGAACGCCGCAGTGATCGTCCAATAAAGGATCATCTCCCCGTTGGAACGCGATTTATGTACTGCGCATGATTGTGACCGTTCTTGAAAGGTTTCTTGCGGGGTTGGAACAAACCTATAATAAATATGCCTATTAGAAGCCAATGACCATCTAGTTACGGGTCTGCCTATAGAATCCGTAGGTAATATAGTCGTATGTATATGCAGAATAAACTGTTACAGGATGCTTATTTTTTGTGATGAATTTCTATTTATCTCCAAATGTGTCACTGTCTATAATAGGAACGCCGAGAATGATTTATATGCGGGCATGCTTATGTTAAGATCATACATTTTAATTGTCCCTATGTGTTTACACTTGACCTCATTCGTGATTGCATGGGCGGCAGGGCAGAAAGGAACAAAATAAAGTTTTCTTGAGAAAGACAGCTGTTAAACATTCTGTATGCACTTTCTTTTTAATTCATGAAAGCTACCGAAATTACTTAGTTCGTCAGTTGATTTTCGATCGAAAAGCGAGTTTGTGTGTTATTAAATACATACAGCATGTCGCTGAAAGTGTGTTCATGTTTTTCAATTATTCGTGTTGCTGATCCCCCCCATTACCCCGGATAATCGAGAGTATACTGTATAATATATTTTTAAGTTCTGAGATACATTACATCGTTGTACTGTCTTTTTATGCTTGAAATTTTGTAATGCAGAAGTTGTACTCAATACAGGGTAAACAAGAAATCAAAAGACATCGAATATATAAAATATTGAATAATTTAAAGGTACTTTTCCACCAGAGTGCCTAAATTTAGGCCATTCTTGTGGCCTTTTACTGTCACAAGATATAGAGAAAACGTAATTTTACTTATATTGATAACTAAATAGTTTTAAAGGTATTTATTGTATGTTAGTAATATACTAAAATATAATGACAGTTTTTACTCTCAAAGTTATAAACCGGGCACTAGAAATTAAAATTAAATAATAATAGATCTCTACACATACTGCTGATCTCACTGCTACTCTAGCTCCACCAACTGACTTTTGCCCAGTTTCACAAAGCTCTGTTAAATATTTAACGGACGATTAGTTAATCAATGCTTCCAGACGACCAATCACAGACTATGATGCGGTTTTTGCCATGACTACCAAATATTTTGAAGCTGTGATTGGTTAAGCCTTGATTAACTAACCGGACATTAAATATTTAATCAAGCTTTGTGAAACTGGGCAATAGTCTGCAAGCCTGGACTGCATCCCCACAAAAGCACACCATAACCAGTGACAGCATGGAAAAATATGCCATCTTGCAGGGCTTCCGGCTTACTAAAGATTTCATTCGCCGCATTGTAAAAAGAGCCATAGACCATCTTCTAACCAAGGACGTAACATCAGCAGACTGGGTAAGGCCATCTTTTAGAATTACATCAAGAATTTTAACACTGCCCCATTGCTGTGTCCCACATTTAGCACCAGTCGTTGTCTTATTTAAATTAAGTAAGAGAGTTGACTCTAAACTACTCATCTGCTTGGTCAAAGCAGGCGCCAACAATCATTATTGTTGCTCTGTTAACAAAACTGGTATCATCAGCATAAAGACCAAGTGTATCTGATGCAATGTTGGACGGTAGATCATTTATATAGATTTTAAAGAGTAGGGGACCCAAAATGGAACCCTGCGGAACACAAATACTCTACTGTCATCTCATCAGATAGCTGTGTATCCCAATAAACAATCTGCTATGCTCAAGAGAAGACCCAAAGAGAGAGATGTTTGTACCTTTGACACCATAATGTTCCAGCTTCTCGAACAAAATTTGACACTTTGTATTAAAGGACTTACTCAGATACAAGCCACAATCTCAACATGATATTTATCACCAAGTCTCTCGGCAATGCTCATAACCAGTTTTGTCAAGGTTGTGTCTGTTGAGCATTTGGGTCTAAAGCCATGCAGGTGTGAATCTTTTATTTCCTATTTTTCATTGAAGCCCAGCAACCTTCTCTGTAGGAGCATATTTGAGCCTTTTACAGAACTGAGTCATACAGTCACATAATAAGTGTTTTGATGTTTCTGCTGCTTCAGTGCAGTTTCTGTAGTTTTCGCTGTCCGCCTTGCCCATCTTTATAAGGAGATACCGTACTGGGGAGTGTCGTGTGAAAATACTTGTGATTATTCTCAAGTCGTTCCTGCTCAATCTAAGAAACAGTTCAGACCTCTCTGTTGGTATGGTGATGAACCATTTTGCCTGTCTTAAACCTGGCGTTTTCCTCCAGTATGACAGCATTTGGTTCTTCTCCCAAGCATCAAGTTCGTTTCTTACGTGGTTTTTTGTTAGTCCACAATTGGGTTCTGGTGTTGTTGCTGTCCTTTTTGCAAGGCTACCTGCTTCCTTGTTTCCTTCCATGCCTTGATGCCCTGGTACCCACATCGAAGTTACTTTGTTATTCACAGCCAGTGGCTTCAAGGACTTTTGCATTCCCAGGTCAGTTTAGACTCGGTGTTAAAAGATTTCAGAGTCTTTAGTACTGTTTGTCTGTAGATCTCTCTATTTCTGAGTTTTCTTTGTATGCACTCCTGTACACAAAGATTTATAGCAGGCATTTCTGCTTGGAAGATGGTGGAAGTTTTTCCTAGGTAGTTTGCTGTTTGTGGTGCATCTGCTAACCAAGCTAGTGACTGCCCTGAACCGTTCTATTACAGACTGGTACTATCTTTGCGACATATCTCCACGAGTGTAGAGCTTCTCCTTCTACTTTTTCCCTACTTCCTCCGTCTTATTTAAGCGATTAGGGGTTCGGGCAATCTAGTGAGGTGTTTTCTTCATTTCGCCAGTTCTTGTGTTTCTCAAGCTAGTGGCTTCCCTGAACCACTCTATTACACACTGGTACTATCTTTGAAACATATCTCCACGAGTGTAGAGCTTCTCTTTCTACTTTTTCCCTATTTCCACCATCCTCTTCAAGCGATTAGGGGTTCGAGCAATCTAGTTGGTTGTTTTCTTCGCTTCACCAGTTCTTGTGTCTCTCTCAAGCTAGTGGCTCCCCTCAGCTGCTCAATTACACACTGGTACTATCTTTGCAACATATCTTGACGAGTGTACAGCTGTCTTTTCTTCTTCTCCTTCCACTTTTCCCCTATTATCTCCGTCCTCTTAAAGTGATTAGGTAATCTAGTAGGTTGTTTTCTTCGCTTCGCCAGTTCTTGTGTCTCTCTTTTATGGTTATAGCCTGTGGGTCAAATTCCATGAGCTGTTATCTTTCAACATTACTGGTACCAAGTCGTCAATATTATGCATCCCTACAGAGGTGAGGGTGGTACTTCTCATCTCATTGAACTCTGGGCAAAGAAAAATGCAGTGTTCTAGTGTGTCCTCTTCCCTGCAGTAGAGACATCTGCTGTCGTTTTCGTCTAACTTTCCCATGCGTTTGGCATAGGATCTGAAGTATCCGTGGCCTGTAAGTATTTGTGTGAGTCAGAAATTAATTTTTTTGTGGTCCCATTTCATCCAGCCTGTCAGATTTGGAATTAATTTATTTGTCCACGGTTACAGAAATACTTAACTATTTAGTTATCAATATTAAAATGGCTGATATAACTTAATAAATTTAGTTTCATTTTATGTGGTTTTTATATTTATATCAGTCTAGTTTTTTTTTTTGATTATCATTGTTTTATTTCCATTTTTCTGTGCCTATTTAAAAAATATATAGTCATTTTATAGTTTCAATTTTATTAATTGTTGATACAATTGGGCATATAGTCTATATTCCGTTTTTGTTCACAGAGAATTTGTTATTGTTTTATCAAGTTTTATACAACCTAATTAAGAGACAATGAATAAGATAACTGTATGTGTTCTACCTGTTCTCTATATTCTAATGTAATTATTATAAATATTTAAATGTATTTAAAAATGTACTCTTAATTATATACTCTAATTAAAATGTTATTTCTGCATTTTCTTGTTTTAATTTGTGTTGCAATGCATTCAGATCCAAGCCATTACCAAATATATGTATTTAAACTCACCAAACAACCTGACAGTTTTTTTTACGTAATTTTTTAGTTCTCACCCTTTCTAACAGTTCTTCACTGGTATTGACTGGAGTCACATACACTTTATTTTTATTATAACCCCACAAGTAGAAGTCAAGTGGGGTCAGACCCAGTGATCATGAAGGCCACGATCATGGACCATTATGTCTAATACAATGATCCTCAAACATACTTGTTACTTCTGTCGGCCTGTACGTCCGTCTGTTAGTAGGCGCAATAACTTTCGAACAAATTTGTGGATAAGATTCTGTATCAGCTATTGATTCGAGAACTGGTACTTAAGTGGCCGGTAATAGATTGATACTGGTCAAAAATTGGTTAAAGTCACATTTTTCCGTTGTTTTTTTTTAATAGAGCTATGTGGACAAGAAAAAAAAATATTGGGGATAATTGTAGCTCTCATCGTAATGTTGATAATTTGAAGGCCATCAATTTGTGTTTTCTTCCATCAAATTCAACATCGGTTCTACAACTCCTTGATCAAGGTATAATAAAAAACCTGAAGGTGCATTTCTGAAGAGCTTTAGCTGTGAAAATGATAGAAAATGCAGATAAAAACATTGAGACAAACATAAATCTTCTCGACACAATTATGATGATATCCAAAGCATGGGGTGCTGTTTCACAAAAAAAAATTGACCTGTTTTCGTCATGCTGGGTTTTGTTCTTCAGTATCTCTCCCAGAACAAGTGTATGATTTTGTCAATGAGGATGATATATTTTTGGGCTAATTAATCGGAGAAATGAATGCGGTGAAGAAAAATTTGAATGTTATCCTTGATGATTTCGTTGATGTTGACAAAGATATAACATGGAGAGAATGATTAAGACTTTGTTGCTAGCTGCAATAGTTCACAAATAGAACAAGAGGCACGTGACACGGAAGAATACGAGGATAAACCGAACATATAATTTGAGGCGCCATCAACATTAGAGGCTATTGGAGCTTTAAATGTATGAAACCAGTCGTGATAGTAAAGGATTTTTTTCACCCCCGAGGAAGTCCCAACGGACGTTTCCGGTTCTGGTGTACGAGTCGGTTTCCCTTACAAACAAAAATGATGATGGCTCCTCCTTGTACAAAAGATTCCAGAGATAAAATACCCCTCCATTTGGAACACCAGGAGAGGGGTGTACAGGGGGCGCCGGCATCAAGATTTAACATATCCTTCTCAAATATATGTGGCCTAAATTCTACCCGGACTCCGTCCACCATTTCCTCCAGGTTAATAGGCCCCAACACCTCTTCCTCACCGAAACCCAAATCAGTGCCAAAACAGCCACTAATCATCTTAATTTCCTGAGGTATGAGCTCCTTACTTCTTTTAGATTGCATGGAGGTGTGTGCGCATACGTCCATAGCAATCTACCATGCACCAGACTCCCTAATTTAGAAGCTGGAAGGAAAGACATACTTTGGTTGAAACTCTCTCTCAGGGCTGCAACCAAATTCATCTGTTGCATTTACCGGTCACCTTCTGACAACTTTGTCCAGCTCTTTGACTATCTTTCTGAAAAAACCGACCATCTGATTTCTGAATATCCCTCCTCCGAGGTCACTATTCTTCGTGACTTTAATGTCCATAATAAGGAATGGCTAGGATCTTCAAAAACCGATCCACAAGGGAGAGCAGCGAAGGCCTTTGCAATTCTTTAGCCAATATGGTTCAGCAACCTACTTGCTTTCCTCGCATCCCACACAGCTCAAATCTGTTGGATCTCCTTCTTACTACAAAACCTGAATGCTATAAGACATCAGTCACCGCCCCTTGGTCACTCAGACCACGGCGTGGTCACTGCTTCCTGCACAATGCAACCTGATGTCACACAATATCACACCCACATATCGTTTGGCACTACAACTCCGCGAACTGGGATTCCTTTTCCTCATTTCCATGGGCGTCTGTCTGCTTCTCTAATCCTGACCCCTCTGATATCTCACAAAACGTCACCGAAATTGTCCAAGCTGGCATGGAATTATTTATTCCACGTACACAGAAAACCTCTTCAGCCACTCAAAAGCCCTGGTTCTCTAAATCCTGTGACAAGGCCGGGCTTGAAAAGGTCAAAGCTCACAAAATGCTTCTACACAATCCTAGTCAAGAAAACCGTCAAGCATTTAACAACGCAAGAAACCGCTATGTCCGCATTCTTTCTGAGGCAAAAAACTCGTTTAATAACCACATTAAAAACAAAGTCCTCTCAAGCTATAATGGCAGCAAACCCTTCTGGACTCTTGCTAAATCTATTGGCAATAATTTCTGCAAGACCACGTTCCCACCCCTTGTTTCAGGGGAAGAAATTGTTTCTACTGCCCTGGGCAAGGCTGAACTTTTTGCCTCGTTGTTCGCCGGCAATTCTACTCTCAACCCACCTCCAAAGGTTCAACCACCAAAATTCCCCAATATCACGCATAAAATGACGAATATCATTTTCAAAACTAAAAAGGTACGAAAGATGCTCTCTTCTCTTAATACCAGGAAATCCTCTGGCCTTGATGAAATCCCAGCAATTGTTCTCAAAAAATGCGCACCAGAACTTGCTCCTGTCCTGACTCGTCTGTTTCAGAGATCTTACAACAGAGGCATATTCCCTAGTAACTGGAAAAATGCTCGAGTACAACCCGTCCCAAAGAAAGCATCCAAAGCGCTTCCTAGCAACTACAGGTCTATTTCTCTCCTTTCAGTCGTCTCTAAAGTGATGGAAAAGTATATAAACACCGAATTACAAAAATTTCTTGAAAAACACAGTCTAATCCACGACAGGCAGTATGGATTCCATCAGCGCAGATCAACTGCCGACTTCCTTTCCTTTGTCACCCATTCTTGGAACAAGTCTATGGAACTACACGGTGAATCTCAGATTGTCGCTCTAGACATATCCAAAGCATTCGACCAGGGGTGTTACGCAGCGCTGCTTAATAAACTTCCGGCCTATGGCCTACCACCAAAACTCTGTACCTGGACAGCAAATTTCCTCTCCAACCGGAGCATTTCTGTTGCTGTGGATGGCCATTCCTCTAAGCTGTATCCAATTAATGCAGGAGTCCCTCAAGGTTCAGCTTTAGCCCCTACTTTGTTTCTTCTCCACATCAATGACCCCCTTTCTAGCACATCCAATCCAATTCACAGTTACACGGACGACAGCACCCTCCACTCAAATATATATTCTAAGCCTGCCTCTTTAGCCCAATTAGATGAGGATCGCAGACTCATGGAGGGTTCTGTCTCTGCGGATCTCCAAAAAACAGTGGACTGGGCAAGTAGAAATCTTGTACAATTCAACTCCACCAAATCTCAGTCTTGCCATCTATCTCATAACAGATACACCAGCTCTAGACCCATCACAATGAACAACCAAGTTATTCAAAGTAATGAGTCCTTTACACTTGTTGGCATTTCTGTGGATCGAGATCTCAATTGGCACCAACATGTCACATCAATTGCAGAAGCGGCTGCTAAGAAATTAGGTTTCCTCTTCCGGGCTAGCAAATACTTTTCACCAGCTAATCTCTATACCTTATATACTTCACAAATAAGGCCAAATCTCGAATACTGCTCCCACAACTGGGGTGCCGCTGCCGCTTCTACGCTTGCTATCCCAGACTCCATTCAGAAGAGAGCTATACATCTTATCGGTGACCCTACTCTCACCCAAAGGCTGCCATCCCTTGCCGTTGGTGACCTCTCTCTCTCTTTTACAGATATCTGCACGGGCACTGCTCGGAGTAGCTTTCTTCCATAGTTCCTCCACCTGCTGCCCCCAACAGATCTACCAGGGGAACAGAGCGAATGCGCCCTTTTACTGTCCCGGTCACCAGACAGAACATTTTGTTATGCCCGCTCTTTTGTCCCCAGGACTTCCGAGTTGTGGAATTCCTTGCCGGCACATGTTTTTCCTTCTCCTTCAAACCTTCAAGGCCAGAATTAACAAGTTGCCTCTTTCCTCCTTGTCGACACCCACAGTACGATAGTATTTAGGCTGCGAGCCCTCGTGGTGTGTTGTTGATATATATATATATATATATATATATATATATATATATATATATATATATATATATATATATATATATATATATATATATATATATATATATATATATATATATATATATATATATATATATATATATATATATATATATATACATACACAAGGAAAAAGGGTTAAGGGCAAAGCTGCAAGGAGACAACCGTATACACGTGTTTCAAGCACTGGAAAAGGACTATTTTCTACAATTCCATAAGCAAACAAAAATTACAAAAAATAATATTCATGTATTTACTTAAATTTTGTTTTTCACTTTTGAACTCTTGGATTGTATACCTCTAAACAAACTTGTTATAATATGATTTGTTTTTTTTTATAAAAAAAAAGTCGACCTATATAACATCAGTCTCCAACTACGAAAAGTCGTCAGTCCCCTAATCGTCGTTATGAGTGAACTTCACTGTAGGTCAATATTTAACCTATAGAACTAACCTATAACAGTAATAACTATAATACCAGTTACAACAATCAAATAACTAAACAATAACAGTAATAAAGCAGACTCTATACAATGAAAATATCAACATACTTCAATTCATTTTCTTATTACAACTTTTTTGAAAAAATAGTTAGATTTATTTTGTATCATTTATTTAATCAGGAAGAAGTACATCCAAGAAAGGGGAATTCATTAAATCAGTTTGCTCATTTAAAACAAGGTAGCTATTATTGTGTGTGTGCTTTTTGACTTCTAAAGCCTAGTTTAGGGTTGTGATTACAAAAATGTAGTGGTTTTGTGGTTATTTACTGTGTCTAGAATTCAGAAGGACTACTTATTCCAGTTAGCTTACACGCTGGCTACGTCCTTCACTTACAGAAATGAAACCTAACAATGAAGCCAAAGAAACAGTCTTAAAGTCTGTATGTAGTATGGACCAGTTTCATCAAGTAAGGGCAACAACAATCAATGAATTCGGAAGCCAAAGAAACAGTCTTAAAGTCTGTATGTAGTATGGACCAGTTTCATCAAGTAAGGGCAACAACAATCAATGAATTCGTAACATTACGTTAATGGGTTGACAACCGGCGTTTTTAATCCTATATGTTGTGTTACATCAGATTCTGCTGTAGTACAATAATTACATTGATAACATGTAAAAAGTTATGGTGATGGTCGACTTTACCGCAACTACATTTCAACGTGATTATAATAGAATATGGCATAAAAACAGTTGTACATACCTTAATAAAGTTAAACAATGTGGTATATTTCGTATTTAATAACCTTTCAGTGATAAAAGCAATTAAAACGTTTACATTTACATTAAAAACGTATATTTTTGTACCAGAGGTTATGACTGTTGTTTTGTTGACATATTTAATGCAGATAGGCGTTGTTGTCAGTTTCGAATCTAATTCCTTATTACAGGGTAGTATTTGTCTTCTCTTTTATTTAGGGAAATTTTATGTGGTAACAGTTTCAGCTTTTATTTTGACAAGGTGGTGTATTGTCAGGTCCTGAAAGTCAGATCGGCAGGAGTGTGTGTAAAAAGCATTTAAGATCTTTTGTTGCGTTCAAGCGGCAAAACACTCTTGGAATTTAATATTAAATGTGGCAACACTGTTGAAAAGTGACAGTTTGAAACTTGAAAATAGTGCATTTTTCATAACTTTAATTATCATTTATTCTGCTATTTATGGTTTTTCCGTAAATTTTTTTGCTGATTATTTATCTACATTACGTACTCTTTCTTGTGGTGTGCGCCGTTTTGCTTGATTCCAGTTGCGGCAAAGTCGACCGTCACCAAAGTTATTCTTTAGGATGTTTCAATATTATGTGTTGTGACAAGTTAAAATTTCTGGTAGTATGATAATTACATTGATCGCATTTAAAAGGTTTTTCTTTCATGTGTCTCGACATTGTGTGTTGTGTTAAACTAGACTTTAAAACAGCAGAATAGTCACACTTGTCACATTTAAAAGATTTTTCTTTAGTGTGTTTTGCCAGTGTATGTTGAGTTAAATGAAACTTTCTGCCGGCACGATAATTACATTGATCACATTTGAAAGGTTTCTCTGTTGTGTGTCTCAAGATATTGTGTTTTGTTAAATTGGTCTTTAAATGAGTACAATAATCACACTGATCACATTTAAAAGGTTTTTCTATATCGTGTGCTGAAATTATGTGTTTTTTTAACATAAACTTTCTTACAGTACAATAATCACACTGATCACATTTAAAAGGCCTTACTTTGCTGTGTACTGCCATTACGTGTTGTGTTAACCTAAATTTTCTGACGCTACCATAATCACAGTGATCACATTTAAAACGCTTTTCCTTGGTGTGCGTTATCATTATGTGTTGCGATAACTGAAATTTTCTGACAGTGTGATAATCACACCGATCACATTTAAAACACCTTTCTTTAGTATGTGTTGACATTTTGTGTTCTGTTAAATTAGACTTATAAACAGTACAATAATCACACTGATCACATTTAAAAGGTCTTTCTTTAGTGTGTCTCGACATTATGTGAAGTGTTAACTGATATTTGGTCAGAGTATCATAATCACAATGATCACATTTAAAACGTTTTTCTTGAGTGTGTATTGCAGTGTGTTTTAATTTTGTGGCCTCAATTTTCACTGGGATATCCACATTCTTTAGATCCATGTCATGATAACTGATATCTGCACAGTCATAATCTGGTATCTCACTTTTAAAATCTTCTATATCCATTTCACTGTTAATACACATATTTTCACATTTTTCATCACCTATATGTCCATCTGTAACAGCTCTCGAACCCTTAGCCCTCTCATAGTTTACTTCACACATATTTACATCACCTCTGTAAGGTATTGATTCGTCTGAACATTCTCCTTTGATGTTCTCCACTTTGATGGTGAAAGCAGGGTACTCTGTGTTGTGTTCAGGATCCTCGCTCCGGTGGTGCTCGGAGTTTCTTGTTTAATTACTAATTCTTGTTTAATATCAAAGCTATCTACGGAAATGCTATGCATGTACTTACAGTCACTTGTGTGATTAGTTTCACAATTGCAGTCACAAACCTGGCTTTCCTCTTTCACTCTCATAGTTCACTAGGATTATTTTCTTTAAAACACAAAGTTTAATAAAACGATAGCGGCTGCTTTAGCGAAAAGAAAAACTAATCACTAACTAGAGCTTAAGAAACAATTGCTGTATTCTAACTCTTACTCTTAACTATTTACGTCAGGTACTGTTTACTGTTTCCTCATTGTCTTTGTCTACATGTGTTTACTGTTTATGATTTGTTTTTCGTTTTGTTCATAGCTTTTGGCTTTTGGAAATGACACATAATAGGCGTTTACGAAAAGTCATGATACAAATAAGTCATTATATCATGACGAAAAGTAACCGGGTAGATATCGGTTACACCGCAAGCATTCGAAAATGTAATCGGTTACTCCATGATATAATGACTTAGACTTAGAAGAGATATGATATTGCACATATGCCCCGCCCTCTCCCATGACGTCACGTGGTGAGTAACGTTACAGAAATCCAACTACACACTTAAAACAAAGTCATTCTCAATCAAGAAGTTTCTATACGTCAGTTTAATGCGGTTGAAGTTACGCCTATATTGTCTTTTTCAGATAATATAGATCGCAGCAGTAAATTTAATCTTTTTCATTTTTATTACTTCCAACTGTATGCACTTAAATATTAGTAAAATACGTAATTTGTTAAGAGGTTGTGATGAAACGTCAAACCCCACTGCACGACAGCATATTATTGTTGCATTGGACTCACCATTTGACACCATGCGCGTGACAGGTCTAAAAATAGGTAGTCTGAATCAAGATTTATAAAACATTAGATCTCGAGTCTGAATATCATATCTCTCGTTATTTGTATTATGCGGTTACTCTGTCCATCGTTCGAATATTATACGGTATCTACTATCTACCCGGTGCATCAACCTGGTGCAGGATTTGTGCATTATATAATGACTTATTTGTATCATGGGATTTGTGTACCGAACCAAACAGTCGGTACATTGAGTTATATAGAGAACAAACTTAATTCTCTATACAAATTGTCTAAAGTCTAACCTATAAACTGGATGTAAATAAATAATAATACTAATACCAATACCCTAAGGGCCCTAAGGTTTTTTATTTTCATTCGTTACTTGAAGGAATGTGAAGGTGTTGTATTGGCATTTAGTGGATGTTTATAGTAGTTAGTGTAAAAGTGTGCAACATAAGATACATAATTTTCAATGGCGCGGAGCATCTTTTTGGAATTTTTTAATGTATAATAAGTCGTAACTCCTGTTAATAACTCTTCGTCGCTATCGCTGTCTAATATTTCAGATACAACATTTACTAAAGCTATTTTTTCAAAATCCATACTGATATATTAATATTACTACTTCAAAGTTCAAAGCCAAAATATCATCAAACAACAAAGACGAACCTTTGACAGTTCAGCGTTTGTCATTTAGTTACAGCGCATTTCAAAACGTTCGAAAATTACTGCACCGGATCCATTTACCATAAAGCCACCTGTGTACCATTCGGTAAACGGTAGATATTATAACGCCAAAGTGGGCATGGGCCAAAATTTATATGACCCCGCCGCGCTTCCTTTTATACCAGATGACAAATGCTCAAATAATTCCTAACTTATCCACAATCCTAATCTGTCATTGGCATAAGCTAAGTTACCGGGAAGTTAGAGGGCCGCCAGCTTTTATACAGTGGAGATGGGCGTGGGTTAAAATAAGATCTTAATTAGGGGCGCCACTTGATTGTTTAACCTCTACTCCCGGATATTCTAATAAGATGTTACAAAATATGCTTCCCTGCCCAGATCCAACACAACCAAGAATTCTTGGATCACACTGGCAACTACAGCCAACCACAATCGAGCACAGGAAGCCACAAGGGAGATGTACTTACGATAACACAAATTAAATTTCGGAACGGTATGGTCTCATGGACCCACAAATAAAGATAACGGTACTGATCCAATCTATCAACAGTCCTGAAAAAGAAAACACAAACACACAAAACCAAAACACCTAAAATATGATAAAATATGGGCTTTTATTAAGCTTCCTTGGCATACAGAAATCTAGTAAACGTTGTTTTAAAATTCTGATCTAAAGTAATAAATAAAAAATAAATAAGTCTCTATAATATCACAGAAATGGCTTACTACCAAATAACAAGATCTTTAATGGATATTTATGAAGGTACTACAAATATAGTTGTTCTACGGAAAATTCCACTTTTCGTGCACGCAAAGCTCACAAATTATTTTCCCCAATTATTACTTAATTACATGATAAGTACGGTAAGTGGCTTGATTGAAGATCAAGTCCCAAAAAGTAATCAAAAAAGCTTGACTAACGCTAACAATATGTGACAACTAATGGTACTATCGAAAGTGAAGCAATTATATGAATAATGGTCTTATAAAAATCTGTACCACATTTAGTGAAGTTGAAATAAATAAATTCGGTTTGATTTTATTAAATTTAACACAGATGAATATTTAAAAATGTACCTTATCAAGACTGTCTCTTATCACTTTATGCGTTATCACAAAACGGAAAATTCTTACTTGAATTCCTGGACTTCTAGGCCATCTAATTACCATCAATTTCCAAACCAAATCAAGGCCTTTCGGGATACGGGACGCAACCACGGGAATAATGCAACTACGGGAATGATGCCACCACGGATAGCAATGCGACGACCAAAGGGAAGACCTTCCCACTGAGATCTTAATTCAATTCTCCATTTAATTCAATATCCATATACTTTGTTCGGTACATAAAAATTCGCTCAGCCATGCGAGACTTTTCCACTCCAAATTTACGGGACGTGAATTCACCAAAGATATCGCCCAATGCAATAATGTCAGCCGGTACAAGAAAATCTATCCGGTACGAAAAATTCTTCAGCCGATACAAGCAATTGCTAAACGGTACTTGAAGACGCTAGTCGGTACTTGAAGACAAATCTATCCTGCACTTGAAAACAAATCTATCCTGCACTTGAATAGTTATCCGGTACTAGAAAACAAATCTATCCTGCACTTGAACCCTAAAAACAACAAGTAACGGGATGCTAAAGGTGTTACAGTTAAGAGAGAGACTGATTTCTTACCTCCAGAGAGGGAAACGAAATTCCACACGTGACAACACCAATGTGGTCCTTAAATCCCCTTAACGGGTTTATCTACAGCCTTCAACGTCAATTACGCAACTTCCGATATCCCCAACAAGACTGTAGATGTGTTCTGAGCGCAATTTAAATCCACCAAAGGGGGAATAATTAATATCCAACTTGCCTCCCAGAACGAACCACGTGTTAACTTGCACAATGACCAACCAACCCCTCTCTCGAACCTTCCAGCACATTCACATCTCCGACTCGAAAACACAGGTGCTGCTACATCCTTCGCTCTCTCTCGCATCACATACGTCTCCAGCCATCTATCCTCTTCCACATGCGGACCCTTCCCGAACTACGGCCACGCACGCAAGCGTGTAAGCCGGCCCGATATACCAGGGGTAATACAAATATAAATAATTTACGAAAGATCTAAATTCGATACATTATACGAGGGGTATCCCGAAGAATTAGTCACAGTTGTCGCCAATAATTCTTGTCACAACGCAGGGGAGGAACCACAATCACGTCCAAATTAGCTTAGATGTTTAGCTATCCAATTTATCCTGTTACAAAATCCCCCCCTACTTTAAAAGATTTTACCTAAAATCTTTCAATTCATGCGTCATCTGGCGGATGGGCCTTCAAATCTTTCGCATGCCAAACACCCTTATTGGTCCCACTAGAATCCCTAAGTTCATATGTCCAAGGTGACAAACGCTTAGCAACGGAAAAAGGTCCAACATAACGTGGTGCTAACTTAGCGGTGAAATATTTACTAGCATCTGAAAGGACATAATTCTTCCGCCACACTAACTGATTAGGCAAGAACTCTTCGTCGCGACGACGCAAATCATAATACTTCTTATTATGTTCATATGCCTTAACCAACCTAGATCGAACATCTTGATACACCCTGTGCAATGCTGTTTCTCTTCCTTCCGATCCTCCTCGATCAATGTCAATGGGACCATCCGAAAGAGTGCACGACTTACGATCCGGGACTTCTCTACCAAAGACGATAAAATTAGGTGTCAACTCGGTAACCTCATGTTTGCTAGACCGAATGGCATAACCTACTTGCGACAGATTCTTATCCCAATCTCTATGGTTCTCACACACATAAGACCTCAACATTGTCTTAATAACCCTATTGACCCTTTCACAAGGATTCGCCTGAGCATGATAATTAGCGGTATATCTGACATTAATATCACGAGACCTCATCAACTGAACAAACTCGCGAGAACGGAACTGAACCCCATTATCCACAATAATAGCATCTGGACACCCAAAAACCGACAAAACATGATCGTTAAGTAACTTACAAATGGCTGACGATGTAGCGGAACGCAAAGGATAAATCAACGTAAACTTGCTAAACACATCGGCCACCACAAAGATGTACTGATGACCCGAAGTAGACCTGGGCAAAGGACCCATAATATCGGCACACAACAAGTGAAACGGACGGGATACGGTAGGCTGAACATTTCTCATAAATCCAATAGGCTTACGCTGTTCCGGTTTAACAGCCTGACACACCCTACAACGCCTAACAAATGAAGCTATATCACAACGCATCTTCGGCCAATAATACTGAGCGGCTACCCGATGAAAAGTTTTGTAGACACCCAAATGACAATTAGATATATGTGCCTGCTCAATGATCTTTCGTCTATCACACTTCGGCACCACCTCACGCCAAAAATCGGAACTAGAACTTAATTCTGGGTATCTTGCCTCAACGCGCTTGAAAAGTTTATTACCCTCAACATGCCATTGCGAAAACTTCCTGGGACTACTAATGACTCTATCCCTAAGACGATCCAACCACGGATCTCCCGATAACTGAAGATTTTCCTCAACAGGTGGTCTAACGGAAGCGGAATCTACAACAGGAACTGAACGTGACAACAGATCTGGCACGACATGTTCTTTACCACGCCTGTGGACAATCTCGTAATCATACTGCTGAAGTTTTACAGCCCATCTGGCCAATCTACCGCTGGGTGTCTGCAACCGGTTTAACCACACCAAACTATAATGATCTGTAACAACGGTAAACCTAGAACCTTCAACATATGGCCTTAACTTTTCTATGGCCCACAAGACTGCCAAACATTCACGCTCTGTTGTCGAATAGTTGCGTTCATTGCGAGTCAATGACCTAGACAAATAGCAAATCACTCGCTCAACTCCATCAACCTGTTGAGTGAGGACCGCACCAATCCCGTAACCGGAAGCATCTGTCTGAATCGAAAACGGTACCGAAAAATCAGGACAGGACAACACCGGAGCCTTCACAAGATATTCCTTCGCCAACCTAAAAGATTCCGCACATGCTGCATCCCAACAGAACCGATTATTCTTCTTAAGCAAATTGGTTAAAGGAGCTATCAAAGTCGAAAAATTCGGAAGGAACCTACGATACCAACTAGCCATACCAAGAAACCGCCTAACCTCAGTAACATTCGACGGATTCGGAATATTCAAAATTGCACTAACCTTCTCGGGATCCACATGTAATCCCCTACGATCCACAACATAACCTAAGAAACGTAATTCGGGCCTACAAAAATTACATTTATCTTTCGCAACAGTTAAACCCGCAGCTATTAAACGCCTAAAAACCTCAGACAAAATCTCCATATGTCTCTCAAATGTTGGAGTCACTATCACGATATCGTCCAAATACACAAAACAATGTGGCTCTAAATCGGGACCAAGAACACTATCGATTAAACGTTGAAAAGTCGCTGGACTATTCGCCAATCCCATGGGTAAACGCTTAAACTGATACAGCCCACGACCGGGAACAATAAATGCTGTTAAAGGCCTGGAAGCCTCCGCCAAAGGTACCTGAAAATACGCAGACTTAATGTCTATGGATGACAGAAACTGTGCGTCCCGCAATTTATCCAAAGTGGCTGAAATATAAGGAAGTGGATATGCATCCTTCTCCGTAACGGAATTGAGTTTACGATAGTCCACACAAAATCGGTAAGTATTGTCCTTCTTCTTCACCATGACTATCGGACTAGCCCAAGGACTGGAAGACCTCTCAATTACATCATCCGCCAACAATTGCCTCAACTGCTGATCGATATGACTCTGGATGAATGGACTAACTGGGTAATACCTCTGCTTTATTGGTGGGGAAGATGTTTTGATTTCATGTTCCACCAGACTTGTGCAACCCAACTTATCACCCATTGCCTCAAAAGATTCAGACACTAACTGCTTAAGCTCAGCAGATTGCGCAGACGTCAACGGACTCTGGTCAATAGGAGCAACCTCCAAAGTATCAACCTCACAACTCGAAAACTTCCAATCGCCACGACGCAAATCCGGTACGATACCCATACATCTCCAAAAATCTGCACCCAAAATAAGTGTATGCGGAAAGTCTGGCACCACCAAAACTGACATCAACTTCAACCGATCTCTCAATTGAAATGGCAACTGTATCGAACCCAATGCTCTACACTGATCTCCACTTGCGACTCTACACATAATACTATCACGCTTATCGACAGTCAACCCAAGATCTTTAAGCAATTTCCAACCTGGTCCTCCTAAAATAGTATGCGTGGCCCCTGAATCTAATAAACCCAATAATGTACGACCAAAAACCTTAACCTCCAAATACGGACGCTCATCGCTCTCAGCATGAGCCAAAATAAAATCAATGACGGCTTGGTTCTTCATGTCGACAACATCACAGTCTTTGACCGCTGAAATGCTCGACGAAGACAGGCTGCGGCCGACTACTGCCTTCGATTCCCGTTTGGGGAACTCACGTTACATTTGGGACAAGAAACAACCGTGTGGTCAGGAGTGCCACACCTAAAACAATGTTTCCTAAGAGGACGCCCACAAGCATTAGACCTATGACCAGGTTGCCTACAATTCCAACAAACGATATCTACTCTAGGCGAAGCTGACCTAACGGAACTAGTAACTGAACCGGAATCACTATAAACATAAGCCAAATCTGGTTCCAATAACCCTGTGCGAGAACGAGAAGGTGGAATAAAGGCCTCAATATTTTCCTTACGTGCCTCAAGCTTACGACCCAACTCAAGTAACTGATCCACGGAATCGATATTTACCAAACCTAACTGGTTTTGATAGAACGGAGCCATATTAGACAACAAAATCTTAAGCCGAGTCTTCTCATCAATAGGGACCGTTAATCTACGAAACATATTTTGCATCACTGCAATAAACATCCCCATATTCTCAGATGGACCTTGAGTTCTATGTTTAATCTCCTCAAACAACCTATCATTAAAATTTGAAGGCTGAAACTGCAACCGTAACTCCGATACTAAAGCAGACCAAGACGAAACCTTAGATCTCATTGACCTATACCAAACCAAAGCTTTACCCGTAAAAAGATCTGCGGCAGAATGAAGTAGCTGGTCTTTACTAACATTTCGAGAAATCCTAAGTTCTTCTATTTCCTCCAAGAAAGCATTCAACGAGACTCTCGAACAATCTCCACTAAATTTGGTAAAACGCCATTTTGAAACTGGTACCCCAGTAAACTGAGCACTGACGGCAGAATCTACAACAGATGTATTAACGACAGCAGGAACAGACTCGTCATCTGAGGACTCCTCCGAAGAAGTTTCACCTAACTGCCCTGTCTGCGAAATTATAGTCAAGTCCAAAGGACCTGCAGCTCCCTGTTCAAGAGATCGTCGAAACTTACGAGCCTTTGACTTAAGCTCAGCTTGTAACCCCATAAATTCGACCAGGAAATTTGTTCGGATAGTTTGCTCCGCCTCCTTAGTCGGTACAGACCTATCTGCTCTTCTAAAATAATGTAAAAGCTTAGTAAACATCTTGCGGTAAGTCGCAGAACTCTCAACATCAGAAAAATCAGCAATCAGACTCTTTAATTCAGCCAACTTAGTGGTCAAGACACCATGATCCACGGAAAATGAAATTGGATACTTAGGATACGAAACTTTCGAGGAACTCTCCAACCTAATAAATGATCTTAATTTCTTCCTCATCTCAGACACAGTCAGATCCTGAGAGCATCCACGAATCTCCAACTCATACTGTAATTCGAAACGTTCAAGGCGATTGACCTCCAATTTTCCTTCCATAGTTGTAAATGGCTAAAAATAAAACGAGAGAAATCCAAAATTATGTGACACGAAACAGTTAACCAAATGCCGACACTAAAATCAGAGAAATGTGCTCAACTAGCAAACGGTAAGATGGTAACGATAATATTTTCCACAAAAAAAATAATAAACGGTAGAGCGGTAACGGTAATATTTCCCAAAACGAATAAACGGTAACGGTAATCTTAAAAATTATTCCCAAAATACACTACCAACACCTAAAATCCAAATACATGCAACACTCAATAATCTAACTCCAAAGGACTGCTGAAAAATTTAAACAAGTTGTGCCCAAAATTTAATTCCCTACAAACTCGAGCCAAAATTTTCAGAAAACTCGAAGGCCGAAATCCAGACAACTCGAGTGCAAAAATTCCCAGACAACTCGAATGGTAAAACTTCCAGCAAACTCGAGTGCCCCACGTTGGGCGCCAAAATTTTATAACGCCGCCAAAGTGGGCATGGGCCAAAATTTATATGACCCCGCCGCGCTTCCTTTTATACCAGATGACAAATGCTCAAATAATTCCTAACTTATCCACAATCCTAATCTGTCATTGGCATAAGCTAAGTTACCGGGAAGTTAGAGGGCCGCCAGCTTTTATACAGTGGAGATGGGCGTGGGTTAAAATAAGATCTTAATTAGGGGCGCCACTTGATTGTTTAACCTCTACTCCCGGATATTCTAATAAGATGTTACAAAATATGCTTCCCTGCCCAGATCCAACACAACCAAGAATTCTTGGATCACACTGGCAACTACAGCCAACCACAATCGAGCACAGGAAGCCACAAGGGAGATGTACTTACGATAACACAAATTAAATTTCGGAACGGTATGGTCTCATGGACCCACAAATAAAGATAACGGTACTGATCCAATCTATCAACAGTCCTGAAAAAGAAAACACAAACACACAAAACCAAAACACCTAAAATATGATAAAATATGGGCTTTTATTAAGCTTCCTTGGCATACAGAAATCTAGTAAACGTTGTTTTAAAATTCTGATCTAAAGTAATAAATAAAAAATAAATAAGTCTCTATAATATCACAGAAATGGCTTACTACCAAATAACAAGATCTTTAATGGATATTTATGAAGGTACTACAAATATAGTTGTTCTACGGAAAATTCCACTTTTCGTGCACGCAAAGCTCACAAATTATTTTTCCCAATTATTACTTAATTACATGATAAGTACGGTAAGTGGCTTGATTGAAGATCAAGTCCCAAAAAGTAATCAAAAAAGCTTGACTAACGCTAACAATATGTGACAACTAATGGTACTATCGAAAGTGAAGCAATTATATGAATAATGGTCTTATAAAAATCTGTACCACATTTAGTGAAGTTGAAATAAATAAATTCGGTTTGATTTTATTAAATTTAACACAGATGAATATTTAAAAATGTACCTTATCAAGACTGTCTCTTATCACTTTATGCGTTATCACAAAACGGAAAATTCTTACTTGAATTCCTGGACTTCTATGCCATCTAATTACCATCAATTTCCAAACCAAATCAAGGCCTTTCGGGATACGGGACGCAACCACGGGAATAATGCAACTACGGGAATGATGCCACCACGGATAGCAATGCGACGACGAAAGGGAAGACCTTCCCACTGAGATCTTAATTCAATTCTCCATTTAATTCAATATCCATATACTTTGTTCGGTACATAAAAATTCGCTCAGCCATGCGAGACTTTTCCACTCCAAATTTACGGGACGTGAATTCACCAAAGATATCGCCCAATGCAATAATGTCAGCCGGTACAAGAAAATCTATCCGGTACGGGAAATTCTTCAGCCGATACAAGCAATTGCTAAACGGTACTTGAAGACGCTAGTCGGTACTTGAAGACAAATCTATCCTGCACTTGAAAACAAATCTATCCTGCACTTGAATAGTTATCCGGTACTAGAAAACAAATCTATCCTGCACTTGAACCCTAAAAACAACAAGTAACGGGATGCTAAAGGTGTTACAGTTAAGAGAGAGACTGATTTCTTACCTCCAGAGAGGGAAACGAAATTCCACACGTGACAACACCAATGTGGTCCTTAAATCCCCTTAACGGGTTTATCTACAGCCTTCAACGTCAATTACGCAACTTCCGATATCCCCAACAAGACTGTAGATGTGTTCTGAGCGCAATTTAAATCCACCAAAGGGGGAATAATTAATATCCAACTTGCCTCCCAGAACGAACCACGTGTTAACTTGCACAATGACCAACCAACCCCTCTCTCGAACCTTCCAGCACATTCACATCTCCGACTCGAAAACACAGGTGCTGCTACATCCTTCGCTCTCTCTCGCATCACATACGTCTCCAGCCATCTATCCTCTTCCACATGCGGACCCTTCCCGAACTACGGCCACGCACGCAAGCGTGTAAGCCGGCCCGATATACCAGGGGTAATACAAATATAAATAATTTACGAAAGATCTAAATTCGATACATTATACGAGGGGTATCCCGAAGAATTAGTCACAGTTGTCGCCAATAATTCTTGTCACAACGCAGGGGAGGAACCACAATCACGTCCAAATTAGCTTAGATGTTTAGCTATCCAATTTATCCTGTTACAATATCTATCCGGTTACTTTTCGTAAAGGCCTAACAGTAGATATTTATATATGTCCAATGTTTAATGTTTATGATATATGTCATTGTCATTGGTTTTTGGTTTACATTATACATCTTCAGGGCTCAGGGTTGCTACATTGCCAGTCTATTTGGCTACAACATCGCGAATCACAGAATACAAAGTAACCGAAATAGCTTAAATTTATAAATTTTTGAGTTTTGTTTTAATGATAGTCGGTCGGCTACATGATATCACAAAGTGATTTCCAGAGTTCACAGGTGTCAACAGTTGAATCGTTGTGTCAACATTTGCGTTCGCAAAACCGACTGAGTTTCTGCCGGAACTTAACTGTTGCAACAATGGCCAGGTTCACCAGGCGTCAATAGCTGCAAGCAGGTGAATTGTTATGTCAAAAATTGTTGACAAATATGAACGAAATTTATTGTTAGATTTCTTGATTTGTAACAGTTGTTTTGGTTTAGTAAAATTTGTAATGATAACGTTTCAAATGCGAATATTTCAGAAACTATTCATTTTAAGTATACAGTATGTTATATAAATTATGCTTGGAATTTTACGAGGAATCGAAAAATAAATTCATATATAGAGTGATCCATTGAAAAAAAATGAACTTTTTGGTTTTCCCTGTATACTGATCATTTTTCAAATTTTTTTATACATAGAAAAAAAGTATTTTTTAGCACCTACATAACCCTACGTTCAATTTTTTTGGGACACTTAAAATAACAAAGTTAAAAAATCACCCCGTACTTAATGAACATTTTATAAATAGTGTCCCAAGATCTTTGACTACAAATACAGATTTAAATAAAATGGTTCTTTTTGGTTGCCCTAGCACCAACAAACCATCATTCTAACTTAATTCAATATTTGATTGCAACTCACTCTCGGTTAAACCTCACATTCTTTAGGAAAAGGTGAAAAAGGGTTATTTAAAAAATTTATTATTAAATTTAAAATCACCAAACCACTTAAAAAATTGAGGTTAGCTTAAAAGTAAACAAATTTAAGAAAACAACAAACAGCTGACGAAAGTGACCTACTGTGCAAGACGGTTTTTGATTTGGAGTAGGTATCGAAATGACCGTCCTGAAATCGTTCGCAAATGAACACAAGTTTAGTTGGAACGCCACAATGATCGTCCAATAAAGAATCATCTGCCGGTTGGAACACGATTTATGTACCCCACATGATTGTGATCGTTCTTGAACGGTTTCTTGCGGGGTTGGAACAAACCTATAATAAATATGCCTATTAGAAGCCAACGATCATCTAATTACGGGTCTGCCTATAGAACTGGTAGGTAGTATAGTTGTATGTATATGCACAATAAACTGTCATTTATCTCCAAATGTGTCACTGTCTACAATAGGAACGCCAAGAAAGATTTATATCCGGGCATGCTTATGTTAAGGTCATACATTTTAATTGTCACTATCTGTTTACACTTGACCTCATTCGTGATTGCATGGGCAGCAGGGCAGAAAGGAACAAAATAAAGTTTTCTTGAGAAAGACACAGCTGTTAAACATCCTGTATGCACTTTCTTTTCAATTTATGAAAGCTACTGAAATAATTTGGTTCATCAGTTCATTTTCGATCCAAAAGCGAGTTGGTGTGTGCATGGTCTATTTGTTATTAAATACATGCAGCATGTCGCTGAAAGTGTGTTCGTGTTTTTCAATTATTCGTGTTGGCGATCTCCCCCATTAGCCCGGATAATCGAGAGTATACTGTATAATATATTTTTAAGTTCTGAGATAATAATTGTACTTTGTCTCTTTATGCTTGAAATTTTGTAATGCGTTGTACTCAATACAGGGTAAACAAGAAATCAAAAGACATCGAATAAGTAAAATATTGAATAATTTAAAGGTACTTTTCCACCAGAGTGCCTAAATTTAGGTCATTCTTGTGGCCTTTTACTGTCACAAGATATAGAGAAAACATAATTTTACTTATATTGGTAACTAAATAGTTTTAAAGGTATTTATTGTATGATAGTAATATACTAAAATATAATGACAGTTTTTACTCTCAAGTTATAAACCGGGCACTAGAAATTAAAATTAAGTAATAATAGATCTCTACACATACTGCTGATCTCACTGCTACTCCAGCTCCACCAACTGAATTTGTCTGCAAGCCGCCTGGACTGCATCCCCACAAAAGCACACCATAACCAGCGACAGCATGGAAAAATATGCCATCTTGCAGGCCCTCCGGCTTACCACAGTTTTCATTCGCCGCGTTGTAAAAATAGCCATAGACAACCTTCTAACCAAGGACATAACATCAGCAGACTGAGTAAGGCCATCTTTTAGAATTACACCAAGAAGTTTTAGCACTGCCCCATTGCTGTGTCCCGCATTTAGCACCAGCCGTTGTCTTATTTAAATTAAGTAAGAGGGTTGACTCTAAACCACTCATCTGCTTGGTCTAAGCAGGCACCAGCACAGAGATCCAGATCAATCATTATTGTTGCTCTGTTAACAAAACTGGTATCATCGGCATAAAGACCAAGTGTATCTGATGCAATGTTCGGCTGCAGATCATTTATATAGATTTTAAAGAGCAGGGGACCCAAAATGGAACCCTGTGGAACACCATACTCTACTGTCATCTCATCAGGTAGCTGTGTATCCCAATAAAGAATCTGCTATGCTCAAGAGAAGACCCAAAGAGAGAGATGGTTGTACCTTTGACACCATAATGTTCCAGCTTCTCGAACAAAATTTGACACTTTGTATTAAAGGACTTACTCAGATACAAGCCACAATCTCAACATGATATTTATCACCAAGTCTCTCGGCAATGCTCATAACCAGTTTTGTCAAGGTTGTGTCTGTTGAGCATTTGGGTCTAAAGCCATGCGGGTGTGGAACTATTATTTCCTATTTTTCAATGAATGCTAGCAACCTACTCTGTAGGAGCATATTTGAGCCTTTTACAGAACTGAGTCATACAGTCACATAATAAGTGTTTTGATGCTTCTGCTGCTTCAGTGCAGTTTCTGTAGTTTTCGCTGTCCGCCTTGCCCATCTTTATAAGGAGATACCTTACTGGGGAGTGTCGTGTGAAAATACTTGTGATTATTCTCAAGTCGTTCCTGCTCAATCTAAGAAACAGCACATACCTCTCTGTTGATATGGTGATGAACCGTTTCTGCTGCCTTAAGCCTTGCGTTTTCCTCCAGTATGTCAGCATTTGGTTCTTCTCCCAAGTATCAAGTTCGTTTCTTACGTGGTTTTTTGTTAGTCCACAATTGGGTTCTGGTGTTGTTGCTGTCCTTTTTGCAAGGCTATCCGCTTCCTCGTTTCCTTCCATGCCTTGATGCCCTGGTACCCACATCGAAGTTACTTTGTTATTCACAGCCAGTGGTTTCAAGGATTTTTTGTATTCCCAGGTCAGTTTAGACTCGGTGTTAAAAGATTTCAGAGTCTTTAGAACTGTTTGACTGTCTGTAGATATCTCTATTTTTGAGTTTTCTTTGTATGCACTCCTGTACCTAAAGATTTATAGCAAGCATTTCTGCTTGGAAGATGGTGGAAGTTTTTCCTAGGGAGTTTGTTTTTATTGTGGGGCATAGTTGATGCATCTGATAACCAAGCTAGTGACTCCCCTGAACCGCTCTATTAGACACTGGTACTATATTTGCGACATATCTCCACGAGTGTAGAGCTTCTCCTTCTACTTTTTCCCTACTTCCTCCGTCCACATTAAGTGATTAGGGGTTTGGGCAATCTAGTCGGTTGTTTTCTTCGCTTCACCAGTTGTTTAAGGAGCGGAGGATAATTTAAGGAATAAACTCGTCGAACTAGGCGAATGTTGACATAAGTAACGGTGTAATTATAACTTTAATAAACTCACAAAACTTAACAATGGTACTACTAACTAACTGAATGAATTTTAACTCAGACTGTTTACATCGTGAATCTTAATTGAACAGTGTTTTAATGTTTACATAATTATATCACAAGTGTCGCGTCTTTACATCTTAAGCAATCTAAATTAACTGTCTCTTAATGTTTATCAACAAATACTACTTATAGTTTTTTAATCAGTTTACGTCCTTCCTAAATTGCAGACTTCAGCAGTCCTGCGTTCCTTGTACGCTGCAATTTTACCTTGTTTACTGTTTACATAATACTGTGATAGTTTCAATGCCAATGTTATCGATAAAATTATGACCTCTAATTATGTGCAATATTTACATTACTTAGTGTAGATCATTTTCCTAAAACTAATTTCATTTGTTATTTTACTGATCTTAATAATTATGTTTCTACGATTGCTACTACCCCTCTGCAAACCCTATTGTTCTCTGAACACCAGTTCTTGTGTCTCTCTTTTATGGTCATAGCCTGTGGGGCAAATTCCATTGTCTTTTAACATTATTGGTACCAAGTCGTCGATATTATGTATCTCTACAAAGTTGAGCGTGGTACTTCTCATCTCATTGAACTTTGGGCAAACAAAAATGCAGTGTCCAAGTGTGTCCTCTTCCCTGCAGTAGATACATCTGCTCTCGTTTTCATCTAACTTTCCCATGCGTTTGGCTTAGGATCTGAAGTATCCGTGGCCTGTAAGTATTTGTGTGAGCCAGAATGTTTTTTTTTTGTGGTCGCATTTCATCCAGTCTGTCAGATTTGGAAGCAATCTTTTTGTCCACTGTCCATTCGTGGTGTTTTGTGACCATCTTTGCTGCCATTTCTCCATGGTTCAGCTTCTGGCAACCCGCTTAGCTTCTTCTAGTCTCACTCCCCCTGCCTCATGTAGGAAACATGTTTCTTTCACTAACAGGTCTATGGGGACGACGCCCGTTAACACCGGAATTGCCTGCATAGAGATGATACGGAACCTGCACGCTACCCTTAGTAACATTCTAGGCTGCATGCTCTCCATCATCATTTTATATTTTTGTATCTGTATTGTTTGATGCCATACCGGCGCTCCATACAGTAGAATTGAGTGCATTACTCTGCTGAGAAGTAGCCGTTTTGCTGATATTGGGCCTTCTACGTTGGGCATTATCCTACTTAGTGCTGCTGTTCTTCTTTCAGCCTTTACTTTTGCCATTCGTACATGCTGGTCAAAATTGAGTGACTTGCTGATTGTTATTCCTAGATATACCAGTGTCTTCGCTGGTTTTATCATGGTGTCCTTTATGATGACCATCTCTGTCTTTGCAGGGGCCAGCTGGAGTTCTTTGGCCGTCATCCATCTGTCCCCTCTTCTTAACGTTTCCTTCACTCGAAACCTAAGTGTGTCTTGTTCTGATGCCTCTACTAGGACTGCCGGTGATAAGCATAACCAACGAGAGTAACTCCTTCCATCATTTTTAGCTTGACGATTCCATCATATATTCCAGAGGATAAGTCCCAGGATGGATCATCTCTCCCCTCGCAATTCTGATCTTTCTCCATGAGAAGTAACTGCTTATGATGTTTATCAGGTACACAGAGATGTTTCTTCTTTTCAGTTCTTCTATGATTTTGGCCCAGCTAGCAGCTTTGAAAGCATTTTTCACATCGAGAGTGATTATTGCACACCATTTCTCGCTTGTGTTTTTTGGACTTCTGTGACATATCTTGCAGCATGTATTGTGGATCTTCCGTTGCGAAAACCAAACTGGCTCTCTGAAAATCCCTCTCATACTTCTATTTTCTAGCCTGGCTTTGATCAAGTGTTCTAGTAGTTTTCCTAGCATATCCAGCAGGCATAGAGGTCTGAAGGATGACGCTAGCTCTAAGGGCTTACCGTTTTTCCAAAGCAACACAGCCTTTTGCTATTTTCGATTTTAGGGGAAACTCTTGTCTCTGGAGTAGTTCATTCATCACTTTTAGCAGTACCTGTGGAGCTATTTCGGCCAACTCTTTTATGACCTCTGCTGGTGTCGCGCCTGGGCCGGGATCCTTTCTTTTTTTTTCCCTCAGGGCTCGTCCGCGGCCTTGCCGCCCCGATAGCACCGCAACCCTTGGTTGATTGTGCATACCCTTAGTCTTACTCTACCCATTCCAAAATCACTGTGCCTTGAACTAGTCTGCACAGCGATTGGTAGGGTGAAGTTTTATATTGCTCTGTCTCCGGTCTAGAGTGACCGTAGATCAGTTGTCTTTTCCGGTCCAGAGCTATACACTCACACAAGATGTGCTGGGCTGATTCCTCCCCCTCGCCGCAGAGTCTGCATGCGAGGTCCCCTTCGAACCGCCTCATTTTATGCAGGTGTTTCTTGACGGCCATGTGTCCCGTCAAGAGACCTGTTGTGTTTCTGAGCTGTCCTCTGCTAAGGTTTAGCAGCTCCACAGCTCTCTTTGAACTGGGTCCGTCAATTATTGACTTCCCATGTCTGAGCCCTGGACAGTCCGCCCAGTACACCTTGTGTTGGTTTCTGACCCAGGACTTAATGGCTCCCCTGGCAGTGCTCTTTGACACGCCCAGAGCCGGTTCTGGTCCCATAAATGGTTCTGCTGACCCTCTCTTCGCGAGACTGTCAGCTTCTTCATTGCCTTTGACCCCTGAGTGACCCGGCACCCAGATGAGGGTCACCTCATTCTGCCCAGCCAGGTCGCTCGTCTCGTCTCGGCACTCACTCACCAGCCAGGAATTTACCCGTGGGCTACTTAGTGCCTTAAGGGCTGCCTGGCTGTCTGTGGCTATGAGGATCCGCTTGTTGGTGTAGCCCCTCCTCTTGTTCTCCCGCACACAGTGCAGGATGGCGTACATCTCGGCCTGAAACACCGATGCATGGGCTCCGAGGGAAATACTATGACTTACTTGTATTTCTTAAAATAACATTAAGGTTATACAAAGAATAGTGTGTGTGTGTGTGTGTGTTGTATCATGGGATGGTTTTGAATGTTTTATTCATCAACCACAGACTTTTATAATAAAATTTCGTTTCGAATCATAACCACACCCAGTGCGGCAAACCTACAGGTGATAACTATATTAGCAGATTCTTTGAATTCTAAATGAAATCCAAATGGATACATATATCCACAATCTCACGTAAACACAATCATTACATTAGTGTTACCAATATACGCCTACATGATATCTTAAAAACATACATACCTTCTTTCACCCACTGCTTCACACATACAATCCAAACATACCTACCTAATCTATACATCAAATTAAATATTACAATATAATTTTAATTACTATACTTTTATTTTAAAACTGATTTTCAATTTCTATATAGGCACATAATCTGTTTTTTTTAAATAATTATTCACCTTTTTTTTTGTTTTTTTTGTTTTTTTTGTTTTTTTTTGTTTTTTTAAGTTGGTTTTTTATGTATATATTTTTTTAAATATTTTTTTTCATTTTTTAAATACTTAAATTTAAGGAATGACTGGGACACATTGTCGCCTAGGGACCCGCCAAGGCTCATAGACATACTGAATTGGGCCACGGAAAGGCTGGGTATACAAAAGGACAGACATTAGGATTTATGTTCAGTACATTGATATAATTTTATTTTATTTTAATTTATATATACACATATACACATACATATACATATATACACATATATACATATACATTCTTATAAACCTACATCTATGTTCATGAAAAATCTATCTATTAATTTATACACATCTATGTTATTTAAGCTAAGAATATAGTTTGTGTTTAAAGGAAGCTGGATCTCTGTTACTTGTAAAAATGTGGAACGCTTCACGATTTTGCGTGTCATCCTTGCGCAGGGGCCATGCTAATCTACTCTGTATCGTTCCAATTTTAGTATATGTACCGCCGAAGCGAGTACACAAAGAATAGTGATAATGTGATACTTAAATCTATAGAAGTACAATTATAATATAATAGAATTCTCTGAAAGGAAAGTGACAGTACATGTTGTCAGGATTAACACAAAAGAATTTCACAGTCATTAAGTAGATGTTTAATAAAGGAGAGCTATTGATGTCAAACCAAAAATTTACATTAGCCAAATGGTTAGGGCATTCCCTAAAAGGGTAGCCGAACATCATAATATTAATTCAAATTATGGACAGCATGTTGCATTGGAAAACCATCAGTTTAATGATAACTTTGAAATTTTACATATTGAAAATAAAGGCAAGAAATTAAACTTTTTAGAAGTACTGGAAATTAACAAATATAAGCAATCAGGATTATTACTAAACGACCAGCTAGATATCAATAGCTCTCCTTTATTAAACATATCTACTTAATGATAGCGAAACTATAGTCAGACTAAATAAAGTTGTTTAGTGAAAATCTAACCATGTGTGTTACTCAACCAAATGGAACTATGAAGTCCAGTTTGGCTGGCATTTTGTCTGTTGGTTTGGGGTGTGACTCCAGTGGAATGATTTTCAGGATTTTCAGTGGCCAATCAAGTCTCCTGGTTTGAATTTACCCTAAATCTGCCTATAACTTTTGGGCAAACAATTTTTTTTTGTATCCCTATAAATAACGAAGTTATTTTCAAAGAATAAATTAATATTATAGTTTTTTAAGTTATCTAATTTTACAGAAATAATTAACTACTTAGTTATCAATATCAAAATGGCTGATATAACTTAATAAATTTAATTTCATTCTATGTGGTTTTTATATGTATATCAGTCTAGTTTT
Organism: Tillus elongatus; assembly: GCA_964006375.1. Lineage (NCBI taxonomy): Eukaryota > Metazoa > Arthropoda > Insecta > Coleoptera > Cleridae > Tillus > Tillus elongatus. Next base: position 10,931,720 of record OZ023268.1, read on the forward strand.
TTTTTGATGATCATTGTTTTATCTCCATTTTTCTGTGCCTATTATCTAAAAAAAATAGTCATTTTATAGTTTCAATTCTATTAATTGTTGATACAATTCGGCATATAGTCTATATTCTGTTTTTGTTCACGGAGAATTTGTTATTGTTTTATCAAGTTTAATATAACCTAATTAAGAGACAATGAATAAGATAACTGTATGTGTTCTACATGTTCTCTATATTCTAATGTAATTATTATAAATATTTAAATGTATTTAAAAATGTACTATTAATTATATACTCAAATTAAAATGTTATTTCTGCATTTTGTTGTTTTAATTTGTGTTGCAATGCATTCACATCCAAGCCATTACCAAATATATGTATTTAAACCCACCAAACAACCTGACAGTTTTTTTTACGTAATTTTTTAGTTCTCACCCTTTCTAACAGTTCTTCACTGGTATTGACTGGAGTCGCATACACTTTATTTTTATTATAACGCCACAAGTAGAAGTCAAGTGGGGTCAGACCCGGTGATCATGAAGGCCACGATCATGGACCATTATGTCTAATACAATGATCCTCAAACATACTTGTTACTTCTGTCGGCCTGTACGTCCGTCTGTTAGTAGGCGCAATAACTTTCGAACGAATTTGTTGATAAGATTCTGTATGAGCTATTGATTCGAGAACTGGTACTTAAGTGGCCGATAATAGATTGATACTGGTCAAAAATTGGTTAAAGTCACATTTTTCCATTGTTTTTTTTTTAATAGAGCTATGTGCGACAAGAAAAGAAAATATTGGGGATAATTGTAGCTCTCATCGTAATGTTGATAATTTGAATGCCATCAATTCGTGTTTTCTTCCATCAAATTCAACATCGGTTCTACAACCCCTTGATCAAGGTATAATAAAAAACCTGAAGGTGCATTTCTGAAGAGCTTTAGCTGTGAAAATGATAGAAAATGCAGATAAAAACATTGAGACAAAAATAAATCTTCTCGACAGTATTATGATGATATCCAAAGCATGGGGTGCTGTTTCACAAAAAAAATAATTGGCCTGTTTTCGTCATGCTGGGTTTTGTTCTTCAGTATCTCTCCCAGAACAAGTGTATGATTATGTCAATGAGGATGATATATTTTTGGGCTAATTAATCGGAGAAATGAATGCGGTGAAGAAAAATTTGAATGTTATCTTTGATGATTTCGTTGATGTTGACAAAGATATAACATGGAGAGAATGATTAAGACTTTGTTGCTAGCTGCAATAGTTCACAAATAGAACAAGAGGCACGTGACACGGAAGAATACGAGGATAAACCGAACATATAATTTGAGGCGCCATCAACATTAGAGGCTATTGGAGCTTTAAATGTATGAAACCAGTCGTGATAGTAAAGAATTTTTTTCACGCCCGAGGAAGTCCCAACGGACGTTTCCGGTTCTGGTGTACGAGTCGGTTTCCCTTACAAACAAAAATGGTGATGGCTCCTCCTTGTACAAAAGATTCCAGAGATAAAATACCCCTCCATTTGGAACACCAGGAGAGGGGTGTACAGGGGGCGCCGGCATCAAGATTTAACATATCCTTCTCAAATATATGTGGCCTAAATTCTACCCGAACTCCGTCCACCATTTCCTCCAGGCTAATAGGCCCCAACACCTCTTCCTCACCGAAACCCAAATCAGTGCCAAAACAGCCACTAATCATCTTAATTTCCTGAGGTATGAGCTCCTTACTTCTTTTAGATTGCATGGAGGTGTGTGCGCATACGTCCATAGCAATCTACCATGCACCAGACTCCCTAATTTAGAAGCTGGAAGGAAAGACATACTTTGGTTGAAACTCTCTCTCAGGGCTGCAACCAAATTCATCTGTTGCATTTACCGGTCAGATTCTGACAACTTTGTCCAGCTCTTTGACTATCTTTTTCAAAAAACCGACCATCTGATTTCTGAATATCCCTCCTCCAAGGTCACTATTCTTGGTAACTTCAATGTCCATAATAAGGAATGGCTAGGATCTTCAAAAACCGATCCACAAGGGAGAGCAGCGAAGGCTTTTGCAATTGTTTAGCCAATATGGTTCAGCAACCTACTTGTTTTCCTCGCATCCCACACAGCTCAAATCTGTTGGATCTCCTTCTTACTACAAAGCCTGAATGCTATAAGACATCAGTCACTGCCCCTTGGTCACTCAGACCACAGCGTGGTCACTGCTTCCTGCACAATGCAACCTGAGGTCACACAATCATCACACCCACATATCGTTTGGCACTACAACTCCGCGAACTGGGATTCCTTTTCCTCATTTCCATGGGCGTCTGTCTGCTTCTCTAATCCTGACCCCTCTGATATCTCACAAAACGTCACCGAAATTGTCCAAGCTGGCATGGAATTATTTATTCCACGTACACAGAAAACCTCTTCAGCCACTCAAAAGCCCTGGTTCTCTAAATCCTTTGACAAGGCCGGACTTGAAAAGGTCAAAGTTCACAAAATGCTTCTACACAATCCTAGTCAAGAAAACCGTCAAGCATTTAACAACGCAAGAAACCGCTATGTCCGCATTCTTTCTGAGGCAAAAAACTCGTTTAATAACCACATTAAAAACAAAGTCCTCTCAAGCTATAATGACAGCAAACCCTTCTGGACTCTTGCTAAATCTATTGGCAATAATTTCTGCAAGACCACGTTCCCACCCCTTGTTTCAGGGGAAGAAATTGTTTCTACTGCCCTGGGCAAGGCTGAACTTTTTGCCTTGTTGTTCGCCAGCAATTCTACTCTCAACCCACCTCCAAAGGTTCAACCACCAAAATTCCCCAATATCACGCATAAAATGACGAACATCATTTTCAAAACTAAAAAGGTACGAAAGATGATCTCTTCTCTTAATACCAGGAAATCCTCTGGCTTTGATGAAATCCCAGCAATTGTTCTCAAAAAATGCGCACCAGAATTTGCTCCTGTCCTGACTCGTCTGTTTCAGAGATCTTACAACAGAGGCATATATATAACTGGAAAAATGCTCGAGTACAACCCTTCCCCAAGAAAGGATTCAAAGCACTTCCTAGCAACTACAGGTCTATTTCTCTCCTTTCAGTCGTCTCTAAAGTGATGTAAAAGTATATAAACACCGAATTACAAAATTTTCTTGAAAAACACAGTCTAATCCACGACAGGCAGTATGGATTCCATCAGCGCAGATCAACTGCCGACTTCCTTTCCTTTGTCACCCATTCTTGGAACAAGTCTATGGAACTACACGGTAAATCTCAGATTGTCGCTCTAGACATATCCAAAGCATTCGACCAGGGGTGGCACGCAGCGCTGCTTAATAAACTTCCGGCCTATGGCCTACCACCAAAACTCTGTACCTGGACAGCAAATTTCCTCTCCAACCGGAGCATTTCTGTTGCCGTGGATGGCCATTCCTCTAAGCTGTATCCAATTAATGCAGGAGTCCCTCAAGGCTCAGCTTTAGCCCCTACTTTGTTTCTTCTCCACATCAATGACCCCCTTTCTAGCACATCCAACCCAATTCACAGTTACACGGACGACAGCACCCTCCACTCAAATATATATTCTAAGCCTGCCTCTTTAGCCCAATTAGATGAGGAGGGTTCTGTCTCTGCGGATCTCCAAAAAACATTGGACTGGGCAAGTAGAAATCTTGTACAATTCAACTCCACCAAATCTCAGTCTTGCCGTCTATCTCATAAGAGATACACCAGCTCTAGACCCATCACAATGAACAACTAAGTTATTCAAAGTAATGAGTCCTTTACACTTGTTGGCATTTCTGTGGATCAAGATCTCAATTGGCACCAACATGTCACATCAATTGCAGAAGCAGCTGCTAAGAAATTAGGTTTCCTCTTCCGGGCTAGCAAATACTTTTCACCAGCTAATCTCTATACCTTATATACTTCACAAATAAGGCCAAATCTCGAATACTGCTCCCACATCTGGGGTGCCGCTGCCGCTTCTACGCTCGCTATCCCGGACTCCATTCAGAAGAGAGCTATACATCTCATTGGTGACCCTACCCTCACCCAAAGGCTGCCATCCCTTGCCGTTGGTGACCTCTCTCTCTCTTTTACAGATATCTGCACGGGCACTGCTCGGAGGAGCTTTCTTCCATAGTTCCTCCATTTGTTGCCCCCAACAGATCTACCAGGGGAACAGAGCGAATGCGCCCTTTTACTGTCCCGGTCACCAGACAGAACATTTTGTTATGCCCGCTCTTTTGTCCCCAGGACTTCCAAGTTGTGGAATTCCTTGCCGGCACATGTTTTTCCTTCTCCTTCAAACCTTCAAGGCCAGAATTAACAAGTTGCCTCTTTCTTCCTTGTCGACACCCACAATACGATAGTATTTAGGCTGCGAGCCCTCGTGGTGTGTTGTTGATGTATGTATATATATATATATATATATATATATATATATATATATATATATATATATATATATATATATATATATATATATATATATATATATATATATATACAAGGAAAAAGGATTAAGGGCAAAGCTGCAAGGAGACAACCGTATACACGTGTTTCAAGCACTGGAAAAGGACTATTTTCTACAATTCCATAAGCAAACAAAAATTACAAAAAATAATATTCATGTATTTACTTAAATTTTGTTTTTCACTTTTGAACTCTTGGATTGTATACCTCTAAACAAACTTGTTATAATATGATTTGTTTTTTTTTTATAAAAAAAAAGTCGACCTATATAACATCAGTCTCCAACTACGAAAAGTCGTCAGTCCCCTAATCGTCGTTATGAGTGAACTTCACTGTAGGTCAATATTTAACCTATAGAACTAACCTATAACAGTAATAACTATAATACCAGTTACAACAATCAAATAACTAAACAATAACAGTAATAAAGCAGACTCTATACAATGAAAATATCAACATACATCAATTCATTTTCTTATTACAACTTTTTTGAAAAAATAGTTAGATTTATTTTGTATCATTTATTTAATTAGGAAGAAGAACATCCAAGAAAGGGGCATTTATTAAATCAGTGTGCTCATTTAAAACAAGGTAGCTATTGTCGTGTGTGTGCTTTTTGACTTCTAAAGCCTAGTTTAGGGCTGTCATTACAAAAATGTAGTGGTTTTATGTGGTTATTTACTGTAAGTCTAGAATTCAGAAGGGCTACTTGTTCCAGTTAGCTTACACGCTGGCTACATCCTCCACCTAGAAGCCAGAGAAACAGTCTTCAAGTCTGTATGTGGTATGGACCAGTTTCACCAAGTAAGGGCAACAACAATCACTGAATTCATAACATTACTTTAACTAGTTGACAACCAGCGCATTTACCCTATATGTTGTGTTACATCAGATTCTTCTGCAGTACAATCATTACATTGATAACATGTGTTAAGGTAGCGGAGGATAATTATAGGGATAAAATCGTCGAACTAGGCACATATATAGACATAGGTAACGGGATAATGTAAACTATATTAACTCACACAACTTAACAGTAATATTATTAACTAACAAAATGAACTTACTTAGATTGTAACATGGTGACTATTAATTCAACAGTTTTCATGTTTACATAATTAAATTATAAGTATCGCGGCGTTATATCTGAAACAATCTAATATTAACCGTCTACATTGTAGAAACATATTTAATTAACTGATTCCTTACTAAAATTGATCTCATTTATATTTACAAAACAATAACACTTATGTTGATTCTTAATTAGTTTTACGACCTTCCGAATCGCTGACTGCAACATTCCTGTATATCTTGCAAATTTACTTGTTTATTGTTTACATACTGAATGTGATATTTTCAATGTCAATCGATACAATTTTGACCTCTAATTATTCGCAATATTTACATTCCTTGCTGTAAATAATTAAACTGAACTACTTTTAATTGTTATTTTGGTGTTTTTAACAATTATGTTGGTACGTTTATTACAGCCCTTCTGAGACATATCCTGTTCTCTGAACATTCTGCCGAGTCAACAAAAAATGACGATTCGCTGGATGTCTCTGACCTGAGTGTTTAATTTATCTTTTACCTAAGTTTTTGCCCTAATGATAATGATCGAAAGAATGTTAAATTGTATAGTACCCTAGGATGAGAATTGACATACTAATACTTGAATTAATGTAGACAACTGTAGGTATGTTACTGAACTTAATAATAAAATTAATAATTTTGGATTCAATCCTATGTATGATAATGGAAATCACAATGATAAACATAATATAACTATGCATACCACTCTATGATGGTAATCGTAATAATAATTAAATGAATCTTTTTGACTACAACCTTACGTGAGATAATCGACATGACAATAATTAAAATAATATAACTATGCATACCACTCTATGATGGTAATCTAAATCATAATGATAAAAAATTAATATTTTTTGATACACTCTATGTATCATAATCGGACTAACAATGATAATAGAATTACTAATGATTTACATGATCTAATAATTTATTCCTCCTTTCTGGTGATGGGTTGGATACGTCATTTCGTCTTCCTTCCGGTGTCTCTCCTCCATGTTGTCTTGTGGTTGCTTCCCCTGCTGAATGAGTTGGCGAACTGTCTCTGCTTGCTTGCAGAGCTCTTCCCACTCTACAAAATCCAGCCACGCCGACCCTGAGTCGTTTTGGAGTGCTTTACCATTAACCCATGACTGAACTTGACCACGCAGCGGCCATTGTTTGGTTGTTACCATGTGCCCTGCGTGTTCTTTCTTCCTCTTGAACTTCCATCTAAATCTGTGCTTCCATTGGCGAACATATACCTTATACCCATATACCTTATACTGTTGCTCTGTTCGTGAGCCCTCCATTTTTACTGGATGGCCCTTGTATACTTTGTGGCCTCTGCCCATACTCCACCCCAGTATGTGTAAATCCCTGGGTGGTTGTACTTCTTACTGCTCTTACTTTATACCTCAACTGTTTCGTGGTTTCTTTCCTGGATGAATTGGTCAAACCATTAACTTTTACCCTTGATGTGGTCGCTGTTTCTTCCCCCCTTGGTTGACTTCTCCAAAATTTGGGAATTTTCAGCTTGGCAACCATTTCTGATTTGTTGCTGGACCATTTTCTTAACTTGAACCCACCCCATTTGAACATTTTGTTGGGTTCTGTTAAGGTTACTTTTCTTTGTTGCTTTGGTTCCTTTCCAGATTGAACCTTCTCCATATAACATTCTTTATTTCCTATCTTCGTTTCTATTGGGACTTTTTCTATTTGTACTACTGCTTGTTTTACTTCTTGTAACTCTTTCTTCCCCTTTATCATTGATGCCTAAAAATTTAATAAATTGCTCTTTCTACTTACATTTGATTTCTCCGCCTCTGATTTGGCTCCAGATGAGATTCTGTGGATAATTTTTTAAATTAACTCTTTCCTGCTCGTCTTTGGCTTCTTCTATCTCTGGTACCTCATTGCTTAAATTTAAATTAAATATTTCTTGCTTGTTTGTGGCTTCTTCTACTTCTGGTATTTCTTTACTTAAATTTAAATGAAATCTTTCATGATTGCTTCTTGCTTCTTCAACTTCTGGTATTTCTTTACTTAAATTTAATTTAAATCTTTCTTGTTCGTTTCTTGCTTCTTCAACCTCCGGCATTTCTTTATTTAAATTTAAATTAAATATTTCATGATTGCTTCTTCAACTTCTGGTATTTCTTTACTTAAATTTAAATTAAATCTTTCATGATTGCTTCTTCAACTTCTGGTATTTGTTTACATAAATTTAAATTAAATCTTTCTTGCTCGTCCTGTTCTCTGAACAACATGTAAAAAGTTATTCTTTAGGATGTTTCAATATTATGTGTTGTGACAAGTTAAAATTTCTGGTAGTACGATAAACACACTGATCACACTTGAACGGTTTTTCTTTCGTATGTTTCGACATTGTGTGTTGTGTTAAACTAGACTTTAAAACAGCACAATAATCACACTTGTCACATTTAAAAGATTTTTCTTTAGTGTGTTTTGCCAGTGTATGTTGAGTTAAATGAAACTTTCTGCCGGCACGATAATTACATTGATCACATTTGAAAGGTTTCTCTGTTGTGTGTCTCAAGATCACGTGTTTTGTTAAATTGGTCTTTAAATGAGTACAATAATCACACTGATCACATTTAAAAGGTTTTTCCATATCATGTGCTGAAATTATGTGTCTTGTTAACATAAACTTTCTTACAGTACAATAATCACACTGATCACATTTGAAAGGCCTTACTTTGCTGTGTACTGCCATTACGTGTTGTGTTAACCTAAATTTTCTGACGCTACCATAATCACAGTGATCACATTTAAAACGCTTTTCCTTGGTGTGCGTTATCATTATGTGTTGCGATAACTGAAATTTTCTGACGGTGTGATAATCACACCGATCACATTTAAAACACCTTTCTTTAGTATGTGTTGACATTTTGTGTTCTGTTAAATTAGACTTATAAACAGTAGAATAATCACACTGATCACATTTAAAAGGTCTTTCTTTAGTGTGTCTCGACATTATGTGAAGTGTTAACTGATATTTGGTCAGAGTATGATAATCACAATGATCACATTTAAAACGTTTTTCTTGAGTGTGTATTGCACTGTGTTTTAATTTTGTGGCTTCGATTTTCACTGGGATATCCACATTTTTTAGATCGATGTCATGATAACCGATACCTGCACAGCCATAATCTGGTATCTCACTTTTGAAATCTTCTATATCCATTTCACTGTTAATACACATATTTTCATAACTTGTATGTCCATCTGTAACAGCTCCCGAACCCTTAGCCCTCTCATAGTTTACTTCACTCATATTTACATCACCTCTGTAAAGTCTTGATTCGTCTGAACATTCTCCCTTGATGTTCTCCACTTTGATAGTGAAAGCAGAAGCAGGGTACTCTGTGTTGTGTTCAGGATCCTCGCTCCGGTGGTGCTCGGAGTTGGCTGTTTCGGAGTTTTCTTGTTTAATTACCAATTCTTGTTTAATATCAAAGCCATCTACGGAAATGCTATGCATGTACTTACAGTCACTTGTGTGATTAGTTTCACAATTGCAGTCACAAACCTGGCTTTCCTCTTTCACTCTCATAGTTCACTAGGATTATTTTCTTTAAAACACAAAGTTTAATAAAACGATAGCGGCTGCTTTAGCGAAAAGAAAATTTAATCACTAACCAGAGCTTAAGAAACAATTGCTGTATTCTAACTCTAACTCTTAACTATTTACGTCAGGTACTGTTTCCTCATTCCTCATTGTCTTTGTCTACATGTGTTTACTGTTTATGATTTGTTTCTCGTTTTCGTTTTGTTCATAGCTTTTGGAAATGACACATAATAGGCGTTTACGAAAAGTCATGATACAAATAAGTCATTATATCATGACGAAAAGTAACCGGGTAGATATCGGTTACACCGCAAGCGTTCGTAAATGTAATCGGTTACTCCATGATATAATGACTCTCGTTATTTGTATCATGCGGTTACTCTGTCCATCGTTCGAATATTATACGGTATCTACTATCCATGATATAATTACTTAGAAGAGATATGAAATTGCGCATATGCCCCACCCCCTCACATGACGTCACGCGGTGAGTAACGTTATAGAAGTCCAACTACACACTTAAAACAAAGTCATTCGCAATCAAAAAGTTTATATACGTCAGTTTAATGCGGTTAAAGTTACGCCTATATTGCCTTTTTCAGATAATATAGATCGCAGCATTCAATTTAATCTTTTTCATTTTTATTACTTCCAACTGTATGCACTTAAATATTGGTAAAATACGTAATTTGTTAAGAGGTTGTGATGAAACGTCAAACCCCACTGCACGACAGCAAATTATTGTTGCATTGGACTCACCACTTGACACCATGCCACAGAACACTCCCTATAGAAGTTTCACCTAAATGGAGCTAACCTGGACTTTATTAGGGCTGTAGTTCGGACATCGCATATAGTAGATGTCGCTAGTAGTGCTACAATTCTACTGAACAAGCTGTTCAGTGCGCCATTTTATCATACATTCAAAATTCAAATGTTTTGAATGTAAGAAAGTCTTTGTTTGCTTTTAGTTCTTTCATTGTATAATTATAATACAAGTTTGTTGCTAAACATTCCTTTTAATTAAGTTTTACCTATATTAACTTTTAGTGGATACTTTACAGTGTTTTCATTGTTCGTCGGTTTTGTGTTTTAGAGGTGCGTTTTTTTTTTGTGAATCAAAATATGATCGTTATCATAAGCTTTGTGTTTAAACAATCATGTAATTTCAATTCTATTTTCAGTTTTCTTATCAAAAAAGCAAGGTGCTTTCATAGTTCAAGGTGTTTTGGTGAAACATCATTACAACTGTTTTATGTTTTAGTTTTCAGGCTAGTTTAGAACGTTTTAGTAGTTCATAGGTTACAAGTAAATAACGTTTTCTTACAGAAGCTTTGTGGATATAAATACGATACCAACGGAGAAAACGATTTATTGTTAATTGTGTTCCGGGGTGACTGGAATTATTTAGCAAAAGACATCGTTTTTCGTTGAAATCATCAGAAGAACATTTTGATGACTGGGTGAAAGCTGTACATAACCCTAAGATGCTTGGTTTATATCCACAAGCCATTTACGATAGAGTTTATATTTGTGATCGTCATTTCGTTGATGAGAATAAAGTACCTGAAATGAGAAGAGGCCTGAAGAGAACTGCTGTTCCCATATTACATCTTCCTTTGAGTAAGTATTCATATATTTTAAAGTGCAAATAAAAATTTCTATTTCTATTTATACAACATCTCGGAAGTAAACAATGGATCGGGTGGATTCGGAAGGCGACCAGAAAGCCTGATAGTGTACACTGTTGCCAGATGAATATTACCAAGTGTCATTTTAAATAAAGAAGGAAATTAAAGGGTGCACAAATGTTTTTCTAATAAATGACAATATGACGTCATTTATACATACCATAAAAGAAGGCAAAACCAACCTTGCCATACATTGTGGTCATGTGAGCATATAAATGTAATAGTGTACAAGCACCAGACTGCTGTAATATACTTACCTATCGATAAGGAATGGCAATATATACTTCATCTTACTTTCAGAATTAAAATGGTTTTTAAATAAATGTAATAGGAATACTGTTCTAGGTTTTTAAATAAATGTAATAGTAATACTGTTCTAATAAAACAGAAGTGTATTTTATCTTGTTTGATTTTCCATTAATCATATCGATAGTAAAAACTGAAGCTGCAAGTGTTAGAAGGTGCAAATTGCCAATTTATTTTTCCTATCATTGCAAAGCTTAAAACAGGCATATGTGTGTTATTAAAACATAACTTGTTTTGCTCTCACTATAAAAATCATTAAAAAAATTATTTGACTAATTTAACCTCTTTACTGGCAGTTGTATAAAATTAAATAGAATTTATTTGGATTTGCTAAATGAAAATGAAATCAAATTTCCCGCGGTGGACTAAAATTCATCGCATCCGCCAGAGGCGCTGCAATATTGTTCAAAACGTCAGCATTGGCGTTTCCCTTCTATAGGGTTGTTCTGTGCACCATGCGCATGACAGGTCTAAAAATAGGTAGTCTGAATATCATATATCTCGTTATTTGTATCATGTCTACTATCTACCCGGTGCATCAACCTGGTGCAGGATTTGTGTACCGAACCAAACAGTCGGTACATTGAGTTATATAGAGAACAATCTTAATTCTTTATACAAATTGTCTAAAGTCTAACCTATAAACTGGATGTAAATAAATAATAATATTAATACCAATACCCTAAGGGCCCTAAGGTTTTTTATTTTCATTCTATACTTGAAGGAATGTGAAGTATTGGCATTTAGTAGATGTTTATAGTAGTTAGTGTAAAAGTGTGCAACATAAGATACACAATTTTCAATGGCGCGGCGCTTCTTTTTGGAATTTTTTAATGTATAATAAGTCGTAACTCCTGTTAATAACTCTTTGTCGTTATCGCTGTCTAATATTTCAGATACAACATTTACTAAAGCTATTTTTTCAAAATTCATACTGATATATTAATATTACTACTTCAGAGTTCAAAGTCAAAATATCATCAAACAACAAAGACGAACCATTGACAGTTCAGCGTTTGTCATTTAGTTACAGCGCATTTCAAAGCGTTCGAAAATTACTGCACCGGATCCATTTACCATAAAGCCAGCTGTGTACCATTCGGTAAACGGTAGATATCTATCCGGTTACTTTTCGTAAAGGCCTAACAGTAGATATTTATATATGTCCAATGTTTAATGTTTATGATATATGTCATTGTCATTGGTTTTTGGTTTACATTATACATCTTCAGGGCTCAGGGTTGCTACATTGCCAGTCTATTTGGCTACAACATCGCGAATCACAGAATACAAAGTAACCGAAATAGCTTAAATTTATAAATTTTTGAGTTTTGTTTTAATGATAGTCGGTCGGCTACATGATACCACAAAGTGATTTCCAGAGTTCACAGGTGCCAACAGTTGAATCGTTGTGTCAACATTTGCGTTCGCAAATCCGGCTGAGTTTCTGCCGGAACTTAACTGTTGCAATAATGACCAGCATCACCAGGCGTCAATAGCTGCAAGCAGATGAATTGTTATGTCAAAAATTGTTGACAAATATGAACGTTTTGTTAACATTTTTTGACATATCAATGCAGATTTTTCCGCCGGTGAACTCGCCCATATTGTCAAAGCGGAATGAAAGGCAAACGTCACAAAATAGTTCTTGAAGTCAACAGTTCGTTCATCTTTCTCCAACCTCTGAAATTTATGGGTAGTGAGCAGATAAGCGCTTCAACCCAGCTGTTGGCACCTGGTGAACACGTTATAAACACCATGGGTCATGGGTCGGTTAAAACCTAGGTTCATACACTCGCGAATTGCAAAACTAACTCCTATTGGTCGATTTAAAATAATATTATGATAATATGAAATACTATTTAAAATAAATCAATAAGGATAGGTTCGCTGCGATTTTGCAATTCCTGTATGAACCTATCTTTAAGGCTATGGGCGAGTTCACCAGGCGCCAGTAGCTGAATTGTTAGGTCAAAAAATCTTGACAAGTGAAATAACAATGGATCTGCTGGCAGCACTGGCGTATGGTGAACCCACCCCAAGATCTATACAGTAATAGGTTGGCACAAAACTTTGGCGGGGTATCGGCAAGGGGGTAATTGTGACGTCATCTTTTTCTTAGTCTGTTGATTTTGGCTCGTTGTGTCTTTTATTTAAGTATTTATGTGCTTTCAGTTCATATTTTCATTCGAACATTGTTTGAGACAGTGTTATGGACTATATTTAAAGACTTTTGTTGATATAGTATCTTGTCTGCTGTCCAAAAGGCGTTTAAAAGGCGGTTCCAGTTATTCTAAGTATTTTTGTGTGGTATGCAGTCTAATTAATTAAACTTGGATATTATAATATATTAAATATAAACCTTACCTACCCCGCACAGCACCCCTATTCGTGCCAGGTCCTGTAACTTCCTTAGGGGGTATGAACAAGAACATTTTCTTGTGGTTTATGCAACGAGGGTGGTTGTACGCATGCGAGTGGGGAAGGAAAATCCCTACTGCGAAGTAAACCCCCTCCCCTGGACAAAAGTGGAACGCCAGAGGAAGGAAACCCCATATTACTATATAAGTGGCAATGGCAATGGCAGTGGCAATGCAAAATATAATAATATTTGGTTTGTTTCTCATGATTAATAAAACAAAGTTTCAGTCTTGCGCATATACGTTTGTATATTTAAATGAATACATTTTTACATAATAAATATCCATACTCTGATAAACGGCCTTTTACTCGGCAATCCTGAACCACTGAGATGATTTGTCTATTGCATAAATTCTTGCAGGAGCTCCAGAACCTTCGGACAACTTCATCGGAGATATAATTAGCATGTATCGTTCAACTAAAATTTAAAAGACATAAATAGCAATTAACGTTTGTACAATATTTTGCAAAAACGATAGTACGGAAGCGCTGAAGGGCCAAGTGAAAAAAACGTTTTTGGGTGAAATTAATTTCACCTTCCAGCAGAAAGCTGAAATTATTTTCACATTATCACTGAAACTTGAAATTAATATCACGTTCCCAGTTCAGCACGAAAATTGTATGCCGCCGCTAACCTTACCTGACATTTGTATCTGTTTTCTACTTGCTACTTCTAGGTTAGAACATGGACGTTTTAGATACTAAATTGAGGTGTTAATTAACACGTAATTTGTAAAAAAGGGGTTTTCAATAAGGACATAACAATGTTGTATTTAAATAAAACAGAATAATTGAGGTATTGTGCTGAAACTTGTCATGTGTGCAGTACAAATGTTACATTTAAGTATGGAATTTAATCTCATTCATATGACCACCACGAGCACGTTTGCAAAGATCGTTTCTTTAGAGCCAATTTTCCCTCAGTCTTTCACATATATCGGCTGGAACGTTGGCAATTTCACGTGTGATATTGTTCCTGAGCTCCTCTAACGTTGTTGGCTTGTTGGAATAAACCAAAGACTTAACGTAACCCCATAAAAAGAAATCCAATGGCGTTAAACCATATGAGCGAGGTTGCCATTCGACCGGACAATTTCTCGAGATTACACGGTTACCGAACTTTCCTTTAAATAGATCGATTGTTTGACCAGCTGTGTGGCATGTGACACCATCTTGTTAGAACCACATATCACTGCTGTTAAGTCCATCCAATCCTGTCCAAAAATAGTCTTCCAACATGGCACGATAGCGAACTGCATTGACCATAACATGGCACTCATTATCATCGACAAAAAAATATGGGCCAATCACACCTCCGACATGAAATCCGCACCGCACGGTCACTTTTTGTGGATGCAATGGAGTCTCTTCAAGCACATGTGGGTTTGTTGCTGTCCAATAACGCATATGTTGTTTATTGATAAAGCCATTAAGCCAAAAATGAGCTTCTTCGCTGAAGATGATTTTTCGATGAAATTCAGGATTTTCGTGAAATTTTTGCAGAGCCCAATCGGAGAAGTTTCAGCGCTTCAAATGATCAAGAGGCTTTAATTCATGAGTAAGTTGCATCTTGTAAGGGTGTAGATCAAGATCTTTACTCAAAATTCACCACAATGTAGTTTGAGAGACTCGCAATTCCTGGGAACAGCGTGGAATCGATTAATTTGAATCATTTTCAACTGAAGCCCTTACAGCTGCGATATTTTTGGTATTTTGACAAGTGCGTCGTCTCACTGGCACAGGAACATCCAATAGTGAATAATTTGACTCGAATTTATCCACTATATCCCGTCTGGTGGGACCATTATTACGACAGAAAATTGAAGTAAGCGCTCTTAAAGTTGCGACCACCAAATCATAATTTCGGTAGTAATTTATACCAATTTCCAAACGTTGCTCGTTTGTGAACTTCACCATGATAAAAATGTAGACCTTGCCTGACGTTTTGACAGTGACAGATCCTGAAAAGAGTTTGCGCAAGCGTTGGTATTAAAACAAAAACTTGCTATGTCGCTATTGGAAAACCTATCAGTATAAGATTGCATTGCTACTGCAATATTTTTCAGCCCCTCTTCGACTCTTTTTCGATAAAAGATAAACATAAAGGTAAATAAAGCCGTGAAAGTAAAACGTCGTTCGGTTCAGGCATATTCGCACATCCCACTCAGTGGTGCATATCCTTGATTTTGAGGGTTTATGATTGGCTAATTTCGTCGGGATGCGAATAAAAAGTACGATGGGTATCGGATAATCGGATGTTGATGTTAAATGTTGAATGCACATTTCAATTCGAATCAATGGGAGTGTATGATTGTAATTTGTAATTATTTAAAATTTAACATAAGAAATAATTGTTAGAATAAGTCATATGTCCACACAAATAAGTTAGTTGTTAGTTTGCAACTTGATTTCTTGGTATTAATTGATATACTGCTACACTATTGCCCATTATGATAAACGGTGGTGTGTTGTACAGAGTATAAATAATCTGTAAGAAAATTACACATACACGCCAATCCAGAAGAAAATAAAAATATTGTTTTCTGTATTAGGAAATTAGTTATGAAAATTCGGCGGGGGTAGGTGGAACCATATTGCTTTGTACAACCTTCAAAACTCTTAATTGAATGAATAATCTCGCATAGGTATGGTTAGAAAAGCTCTCTTCATTATCTAAAGTTACTTGGAGAGTTTTAAGAAGGTTTACTACTTCTGGGAATGAAAATATATACCAACTTTGTTTGCATTGTCAAAGTATTCAGTTGAGAAAAGAAGTAAGGGTGAAAGATAGTCTAAAACACAAGCTATCATGCTGAGCTTACAATATAGCGTATTCAAAAATATTTTTGTTTACTTTTGGGGAAAATATGTCCGTTATAGCTGATTGGCGAACTCGTCGAACTCGATTCTAACGAAATGAAGGCATGTGAGCATTTTTTGAGTTATCGCTCGAATATATATATATATATATATATATATATATATATATATATATATATATATATATATATATATATATATATATATATATATATATATATATATATATATATATATATATACATACATACATATATCACACCGATAACTCAAAAAATAAGAGGCCGATTTTGATAAAATTTGGTGAATAAATTCCTTTTGGAAACGGATTGGATAAGTTCGTTAGCCAGGAAAATCTGCCCAGGTTTTCCTGAAAAATTTTGTGTTTTGTTTCGAAAAAAACTATATCTCCAGAATTAATAAAGTAAGTGCAACCAAATTTAATACGCGCGTTTATATCCTTATAGGTAAGCTACCTACCAAAATTTAGCTATGTATCTTAAAAGACAAAAAAGTTATAGGCATTTAAAGAAAAATAAATTGGGGTTTTCCTCAAAACGTCAAAGTGGCGATTTAAAATGTCAAAATTGGCAACATTTAGGCAAATAACTTGAATCTAATACGGGCTATAGAAATAAAATGTTTCAAGAAGGATGTTTTACAAACCCTGAAGTCTTAGTTTCAACCGTCATTGTCCTTCATTTTGCTAAAATACTTCCAGAAAATTCATTTCAAATAGACCCTTTCTCTGATGCTTGGCAGTAGCCTTAGCTATAAAGTTTATCGTTTAATGGTATATAATGTATGTCGAATTTTCGTAAAAAATCAATAAAGCTCAATATATCCGTTATTATACAAGATATGAAAAAATTTGTATATATTAATTAAAGGGTGTCTTGAGCCACATCTTAAAATAATATTGCCCATAAGTCGTTGGTGATACAAATTTCCTTTTTTATGTTATTGCATTTTTGCATTTTCCATCGAAATATAATGCATGTTTGTAAGAAAAGAAATTCTGTACGTAGCAAGTGCGTTATAGTAGCGAATTTTGATGAAATGCTTCATATTTGAACAGATAAATTGGCTATTAACCTATAAGGTTGACCAAGAAACGAGTTTCTTCGGGAACACTTTAAGTTTACTTTTGGAAATTTTTGTTCATTTTCAGACAGTAAAGTTATTTTAATGAAACGTGGCACATTGTTTTTACTATATAGGTTATACTGGTAACCAAATTTCATGCCTACTTTCTTTAAAAAAACACACAGATTTGTTATTAAAAACATTTTAATGAAAATTCACTACCATAACGCACTTGCTGCGTCCAGAATTTATTTATAATTCGAATTTGATGAACAAAAGTTTAAAAGATATAAGAGGAAAAATGATATAAATACTGTGAAAATTGTTCTCTGTCACCTGACTAAGGCCTACTAATGCAGTCTTTCTAAGTGAAAAAAAATGGCGAAAAGGGTTAGTGTCGTTTTAAGGAATAAAATAAGCATGCCACTGCTTTTTGCACCCTTTAAAATAGATATATACCAAATTTAATCAAAAAATAAGAATTATTGCCCATTTCAGAAAGGTTTTGGAAAAATGGCGACTGTTGGCCAACACGTTAGCTGTCAACGCATTAGTTCAGCAAACTTAACAGAAACCGTTAGATAACAAATGAATCAGCGGCAATTGAGTTGTTAAATACAGTGTGTTTATAATTTCCCCAGTATTAACCCACAAATCTCCTAGTTCTTTAAACACCATCTAAGTGGACACTTGTTTGTTGCCTGCTCTTTTTATCAAATATATATTTTCACACCCGTCTCTGTGAGAATTAAGTTTATGAACTTTATTACTTCTATGGTGACAGGCAGGTTGTAAAGTGTGTTGGTAACAGCGAATACTTCAGAGTTATATTTCGAGAACGAACTAGAAATGACAGATATTGAACAATCTAGAAACGAACCTCTCTCGACAGTAAGAACTCGAATGCATTGATCATGCGCACTTGGCAGAATATTTTAAGTAACGAAATAAAAGACCTTCCTGACGCGCTGTTTACATACAATCCTCACAACTGACCTTTTTGGCCTGACCTGACATCCAGTTTGCGTAATTAAAGGTTAAAAGGGGAAGGAAAATTAACCCTGCCATTCATGTGAGCATAATCTACCCCCCTCCCTTTTCCTTCTTTTAGATTCTGATTAGGCAAACTGATGTCAGGGCAGGTCAGGAAGGTCAATTGGGACGATTGTTTGTAAACAGCACGTCAGGGAGGTCTTTTATTTTGCTACTTAATATATTCTGCGAAGTGCACATGATTAATGCAACCGAGTTTTTACTGCCACGAGACGCTCTTATCTAGAAAGGACTAGAACTATTCTGTGGACAATAGAGGACAGAGGGAGTCAGTCAGTAATGAGTTAGTGTTGGTGTATAATAGGCGATCATAGAAGGCATATAGTGAAGATAGTTCTATGGACATTTAGTAATAGAGATAAATATTTTAGTTGATACTGGTGTTGGAAAATAGTTGGTTATAATAAATTAGTAGTTTGATAAGCTGTGTTTTGTTACTCAACAAATCCATATCTATCTATACATATCCCCGAAGAACGCAACAATATGTATATACATACACACATATATATATATATATATATATATATATATATATATATATATATATATATATATATATATATATATATATATATATATATATATATATATATATAATAAATAGATAAACAAACAAATAAATAAATAAAAATAGACATCAAAAACTAGAAAATAACAGGGAACAAGTACAAGTCACGTTACCTTGGATATTGTTTGGTATTCGCTCGACCGTTATCGCTGTCATGGTAACTTAAACTTTTTAGTTAATAACACAGTGGCAGATTACATTTACAATACAAATAAATGAGGTATGGTGGATGGAGTTTCTTGCTTTTTTAAACTGGTAAAAATATGATAATTCTTACATGGAATTTCTGCTTCAAGCTTTACGTTTTCCAACGTGTACAACAGATTGCTATTCAGAATTCGATGGGTCTCGAAGTCGACAGACGTTCCTGGGTCTACACTGGCTGTATCAATGCCCACACCGTAAAACTTTCCAGAATTCACAATCCATTCAGCTGCTGCAGCAGATATTCCTAAAACATAATTTTTATATTTGTGGTCATAGAAAACATACCATTTAAGGCCTGGTTGCCAATATTTCGTTGCAAAAGAAATGATACCCAAGAAATAACCTAACGTCGTTTTTACGTGGATAACGGGCAGTTTTAGGCCAGTGACGTCGTCAAGTGGCCAAATTTTAACGGATCACCAATTTTCAGATGAATACCTATATGAACAAATTCAACTTATAAGCCATGTTGACGTTGATATAAACTTTTCTGTAACGCAGTGATGTCAGGTCCTTAATGCATGTCTCAATGACGTCATATTTGGAAGTGATATAAAAACTGAGATAAAAATATATGTATTTTACTTTTACAATTTTAATAGTCGTGCAGGCTTTTTTGGGTGTGTTTCGAGGGTAGTATCACCTACCTTATAATACTTAAAACTGGCTGTCCAGCTACTTACATGGCTCGACGCATGCGCTACCGGTTTTGTTATATGCGATGGACGAACCATCATAATACGATAGGTGTTAACATGTGTAGGGTGCGTGCTTTAATTAATTTGCTTTGCTTCATGTATTCGTGGCTAAGAGTTAGATTTACTAAGGTGTCATTAGTAGTGGGATATATTAAAACAATTAGATGATTCAGTAAGTATTATAGACAGGTAGTTTTGCATCAAGCAAGAAAGGGAATTCCGCATTGTAAGATGGATGGAGTCAATGCTAAAAAGCCGTGTTATCACAGCCACTACGAATGAAACCAAAGCACCAGTGACGACGGCAAGACGTTGTTCCCAGGGAGACGTGCTATCACCTCTGCTGTAAAAGAACCTTAGTTTAAAAGCTCCTACTCTGAATGGAACACAAATATAATTTTACAAAGAAGTTATATATTTAGGGATCTTCTTAGACCAAAAACTGAGAGATGCACAATGGCAATCTGGACTTGCTGTTGACCAGTAGGAAAGACATGGGGTTGGAAACAGGGATGGTATTGTGATGAACTTCGGCTACGCAGATGGCCTTCGGATATTACCAATCCGTCCTTCGGGCGTGACCTTAAATATTATAACTTATATTTCCTCGGGCGCCATCTTTTTTCCTATCAATAGGACGAGGTTAGATCCCCGCGAGGACTTCTGCTAATGCCCTAGTAGAACACAAACTTAATACGTTTTAAGGAAACATTAAACCCTTGCCTAACGCCATTACAATTCAGGTTTTTAAATTATCGGAATGAAACTAAACTTATTACAGGACACGAAGAGAATATCTGAACACGTCAGTAGCAGACCCTCGTACAATTCTTTCGTAACAGACCTAACACGCTGATATTACCAGAAATAGAAACATCGAATCAAACCAGGTTAACTTACTACTCCCCACAACCCTTGACCCGCTGGCTAAACAATAAATTCACGGCAAGACCCTGTTCCGTTTGGGAGCTAAAGGCTCCTGTCTCTCTACCTTCTGTCTGCTAGCAGCGCTTCTAACTTGCGCCGTGCGCCGTGTCCTAATAAACACTATTGCGCGAGTTACAGCACCCTGTATAATGCTGTACTGATATCTCGTGTTAGTATAGTAATAGGATCGAAGCAGACGTTCAACGCGGAAATACTAAAACCGCTGATTAATCATAGACATCATAATTATTTAGTTTAAGTTGTTTTATTTTATAATGTTAGCTAAGCAGATTCGACTTTATATATACAAGTAAGATACAATATTATGTTAGAATTTATTACGAGTGTTTCCACATTAAACATCGTGTATATCTCCTTTCTTTTAAAATTATAATTAAACTTGTTGTAATTTCGAAAAAAAGTTTTTTTGTTTTGAAGTGCCAAAAAGGCACTATCCAAACTCCCGTGACCGGCTGGCAATTATTATATGCACGGTTCATTGCTAGCCAGCAGCGAATATTCATATTCTGAATATGTTTTCCAAATGACTCGAATTTATTTTTCTTGTTAATTGTTCGCTATTTAAATAGCCTAAATAAATTCGAACTTCATTACTGTATATTGGATATACCAAACTGTGGTTAACCTTGAAATGCATACAGTTGCAAATTTGCAACAACTACAATATCTACATAATTTTACTCTAAAAATGAAATAGTAGGTAGCTGCACATTGTTGCAGATTCACAACAATCTGCTTTAACATTTAGGTTACAGTTTTGTATCATAGATGGCAGCATGTCAGTAATTACTGTTTAGTTGCTGGTTAGGTGCCATGAAAATTAAGACATGTCTTTGTTGTTGCATTGAAGTCGTTTGTATTTTACGTATTTTTGTGACAAATTGAATTGAAAACTTGTGTCAGTGTGTGCTAAGGTATGTAGTTTTCATGTATATAGGGTAGATAGAAAAAAAATTGGATTAGTCATGTATTTTTGTTATATTATCGTTGTTGCAAATATGCAACATCATGCAAATTTATATAATTTTAACATTCTAATTGTGTTGCAGATTTCCAACATTCTGCTTTTGGAGGGTTGTAAAACATGAATAAAAAATATGGATAGAATCGTCCATTGACTCAAAAAGAGTTAGAAGGGATTGCAGAAAATTTTCAAAATTGGTCAGAAAGCGGAGACGGACTAGATTTTTCAGATACAAATAGTATAGCTGACCCAACGTATATACCGGACTCACCTAACCCTACTGAGTATTTTTCCTCTGAAGATATAGAAAATCCATTTTCTGAGGATGAAAATGAAGAAGACACTGCAGAAAATGAAGAAAATGAGGAAAACAATATAGAAAATGATACTGCGAATCCAGAAAGTAATGGAGAAAATGCGAGAAAGAGTAATTCTAGGAAAAATAAGAGTTTGTCGAAGAGGAACGTGTTATGGAGACATCGAGGTTTACATTTAAATGAGCTACAATTATAATTTCATGGAAATAATCAATTACCACCTGATTCCATGTATCTGGATACACCATATAGCTTTCTTAAATATTTTTCTCAAACGAACTCATTGACAGAATTGCAGAAGTATCAAACTCATATGCAACACAACAGAACCCAAACAACAGTGCTCATTTACTGCGGAGGATATCAAACACTACATGGGTATCTGCTCCTACATGTCGATAGTCCATTTTCCAAATGTAAGGGCATACTGGAGTGTAGATTTAGGATACGATCCTGTTAGGAAGGTGATGCCTGTTAACAAATTCGAAAAGATGCGGAGGTATATACACTTCAATGATAACTCGAAGCATTTTGCTCGTGAAAATCCAGATTACGACTGGCTACACAAACTACGACCTCTGATAGACCACTTTAATGAAAAAATTTGTAGCATCCCTTTGGAACAATTTCTCGCAGTTGATGAGTAGATGTGTGCTACCAAAGTGAAATACTTTATGAAGCAATATCTCCCAATGAAGCCTCACAAAGACATCCGGGTAGATCAAAGAGGTTGTAAGGGATAGAGGTAACAAAGGTGCAGTTTTGCAATACAAGAAGCCTGTACACTTTTCCTAACTGGGCGGAGTTCGGTGACTTAAGTGGGAGAAACGTCAGGGACGTATTTAGGAATTTTTAGTTTGGTTAGAAATAAAACTGAAATTATTCAATCATTGAAATGTAATGCTTATTCATGAATTTCTTAAGCTTTTGTATAAATAGGTAACCTAAAAAGGTTCGGAACGCAGCAAGTGCGTTATGATAGTGAATTTTCATAACAATATTAAATAATATATTTATATAAGCTGTAAGATTTAGCCTTATATTAAAAGTTATGAAAATTAATTAATTTAATTAGGAACAGTAAAACAAGGTAAAGAAGGACAAGCAAAAACATGATCTATGACATATATTTATAGAGTAATTTGGATACAAAACTCAAACAAAGCAATTGATAAACAGGAAATATACTCTAGAAAAATAAACTAGAAAGCTGGAAAAAAAATCCTTTGGTTGATGCATTGAGGGTGATTGTGTGCATGCAGGAGAAGAACCCCAGGAGGAAGAGGGTTTCTGCTCCTCACCCAAAAATTCGGGGGGTTCTCCTTCCCCTTGTGCATGCATACAACTACCTTCAAAGCATAAAGCACAAGAAAAATTTCTTGTGAGCAACCCCCAAGAAGGTTGCTGGACCTGGGCGAATATGGGGTAGACAGGGTTTAAAGGAGGTATTGCTGTAAAATGTGAAAAACGCATGTTTTCAAAGTCCCTTAATTTTCTTGGGGGTTGTTTGCCAGAAAATTTGCCTTGTGGGCGAGGAAGGTTTTAAGCATGTTGCTGGAAAAAAATATCTAAAACCCTCATGCAGTCAACTGCAAATTTACCGAAATTACATTCTACTTCGTCGCCTATAATGTCTTTCTCAGATAATGTAGAATACAGAGCTAAATTAAATAGGTTCACTTGCATTTTCATTTTTTTTTTTTTATATTACATTTATACGCACAATATGCGTATAATTAAGGGAACCCTTAATTAACATTGCAGCAACACAAACTTGAAAAGTGGAGAAATTATTTACAGTATGTTAACAGTTATAAACTTGATTTCATCATGTTACAGTAGTATTCTGATAATAAAAAATTACATCTAACTGTATGCACACAACAGCTGGTGTGTTACGAGATGTGATGAAACGCCAAACTGACTGTACCACAGCATTAGCATAATATTATTATGCTGCCACATTATCATATCTCTCTAGTAATGGTATCATGTCAAAAACCTACACTAGAGGCTAAATTTCCAATTTCTTCTTTGTTTATGGTGTCTGTTTCTACTGTCCTAAATTTCCAATTTGATATTGTCAATAAATAACACTACCACACAATGACAAATGACAGCTGAGCTTCAGCACATACGCAGTCTAACAAAGTTGTCGGATAGAGTAAATTATGATCGGAGGGATACCTAAGTTGAAAATCATGAGAAATGGGTAATTCGAAATTTGCAGGTATTAAACACAGTATTTTTTAACTGACTGATAAAATTAAATTTTATAAAATGTTTTCTTTATTATCAGAAGTTGTAAAAATTTCATATGTTTATACATGAAAGGTTTAACTACATGAAATTTCTGAAGATCGGGCAACCCCGGTCAGCAACATCTTGACATCTGGCAATGGTTGTGACTTCCATTATTTAGATTTTATCTACAATTTATTTAAATAGCATAACAGTACAGGTAGCTGTATTGCTCTGCCTTTGTCCAACATTGTAGATATTGCATTACAGAATTTGAAGTGATGTCGAGGATTATTTTATTATTAATTTCGAATAACTTCATTTTTCTTTGATCAAAAGACTTGAAAATTGGTACACAACCACATCTCTGTATGTTCTTTTAAGTTGTAAATTTTCGTTCCAATCACTTAAACAATTTGAAAGCTATTGCGTTTAAAAAAATATATTTAATTTTCTGTTAGGAAAAACTATGTGTTAAGATCTGATGAACGAACTCATCCAAGCCATTAGCAAAATAAGCATAATTCCAAAATTTTCTCCAAATCAGTGAAATATTTTTTGGGTTATTGGTTGGATAAATTGTTGGATGAATATATTGGATAAAGTTTTATATTCAAAAGGTTAGATAAATAATAATAGTTTTTATTTCAACAACAGAAGAAAATACAACATAAAGTACATTGTACTGTTTACAAATTAATGTTAACATTCCTTGTCTTTTTTAAAGAAATAGAGATTAATTTCATTGATTGCTGTTGCCCTTACTTCGTGAAACTGGTCCATACTTCATACAGACTTGGAGACTACTTCTCTGGCTTCACTGTTGGTTTTCGTTTTTGTAGGTGAAGGACGTAGCCAGCGCGTAAGCTAACTGAAGCAAGTGGCCCTTCTGAATTCTAGATGTTCTTCAACGTCTCTGTTACTGGTTTTGCTGCTTGATAGTATCCTCAGACAGAAAAAAATTGAATTAATACGAAATCATGACAATTACAAATAAAGATCTGTTGCTATTTTATGATGTTATAATCAAAAAAATCTTTAAAAGTGAAAATAAAGTAAAACAAATATGACGGATGACGCCTTTAAAATGTCTACGTGATGTATATCAATATTTAACATAAAGATAGAAGAAACCTATAACAGTAATAACTATAATAACAATTACAACAATAAAATAACTAAACAAACACATTAATAAAGCAGACTATACAATGAAAATATCGACACACATCATGTCTTATAACAACTTTTTGGAAAAAATAGTTAGATTTATGTTGTCTGATTTATTTAATTAGGAAGAAGAATATCTCAGAAATCCTAAATATTGTCGTGTATATGCTTTTTTACTTCTAAAGCTTAAAACAAGTCTAGTTTACACTTGTCATGACAAAAATGTTGTGGTTTTATGCCGTTATTTACTGTGGGTCTATGTTGGGTATCAATAATATGTTTTGCAAATGTAGATTTGTCAGCATGGTTATTTCTAAATGCAAAAATATGTTCTTTGTATTGGGTGTTAAAATTTCTAGAAGTTTGATCGATGTAGATTGCGTTACGTGTGCATTTCACAAATTTTGAATACCTATACAAATACAAAAGTAGCTTTTAAATCTTAGAACATGACGCTTGATTTATTAGATTATTTCAAATAATTGATTGGAAGTATTATCACAGATGATGGTAAGTGTAGGAAAGGTCTGAAGAGGATCGCGATGGCAAAACAAGCATTCAATAACCACAGTACTGTTCTCACTAATAAACATTTTAACCTGTACATGAGGAACAAATGCAAGTCGTACGTGTATGGAGTATGGTAATGTATGGGGCGGAAACTTGGGCTGTAGTTAAGCAGGATATGAAGAGAATATAAGCTTTTGAAATGTAGACAAGAAAAATTTCAAAGACAGTGCAGGTTGATAGAAAGACGCTTCAAAGTGTGCTAGGAGAGGTGAAAGAATAAAGAGGGTTGCTCAAAGAAATAGAGAGGAAGCTAAAATTTATTGGTCATATTATAAGACATAATAACTTTCCGATAACATTATTTGAAGGACATACGAGTACTTGAAATGTACACTGAATTATTGGCCCTTAAATAAGAGAAGTTTGTTATAAACAGCCCTTAAACTTCTACTTTTATCAAATAGATTTTTGTTATAATGATGTATTCTAATAGAAACATACATAGAAGATATTAGTTTAATTAGATGGCCATAATGGCAAGTCAAAAGATTTTGTTCTCGAAAGTGAACTTCAAGTTTTTTAAATATGCTGTTTTGGTTTATTATAGTTTTTAATATTCGCATGTTTATTTCCTTTACATTTATAATCACCGCAGATTCATTTAAGTATGCTTGAAGAACTTTTTCTGCAATAGTGCAAATAGATATTACATCGTCAGATGGGTATGTGAGGAGTTGACCTTTGTCTTTCTGATCTATAAACGATGTTAATAACACAGACCTCTCCCCAACAAGTTCACCCGCGCATTCTTCGCATCTCAGAGCTTTTGTTATTTTCCTTACTACATAGCCAGATATATATGTCACGACTTCTTTCTTAAACTCTGATATATTCATATCTAATATTTGAAGAACTGTGTCGTTGTCAAAATTATCTATTTGACTCATGTCTTCATCTGGTTCTTCAGATATTCGTTCTCGCCCACAAGTTTTATTTATTACCTCAATGGGTGACAGAATAGGAATTGCTTCCAAAGGGATACAATTTCCTTTAAATGAATCTTTTAATTCAAGATGCACCATCATCCTTTTATATGCACTTTTAAATTGCTTTGCTGATGGGTTATTGTTATAGCCTCCCATGGATCTAATTTGCCCAAAAAAAAGCTCAATATGATCCTGACTGATTTTGTAAGTGGGAAAATACAGCAAAAAATTATTGTCGGCAATTAAAGTTTTATAAACAAATTGCAAACTTTGTATGCAAAATAAAAAGCCAATTATACCCATTTTTCTACCACTCTCACACAGAAGCGGTCCATCAATTATCCTAAGTGACGTTAAATATTGTGATAGCTCTTTTAAAAATACATTAATGTTTTCAAAATTTTCTGCGTTTATTGCTTTCTTAAAATCTGAATTGTTTAAATTTCTAGAATTAAGAATGTCAAATAAATTGTTTATAAGTCGGATAAATTTCACAGTTCCCTCACATTCTTTGAACTCCTCAAGATGTAAAACTTCATTGCAATATTCCAAAGAATGTGCCACTGAGTGGCTAAAAAGTTGTGTGGCTAATTTAACCATCATTTTTTGGTTTGTATAAAATATATGCGATTTTCTTAATTTATTTGCCAAATGAACGCCCTCCTGATCCTGTAACTCATTTAATTTTACTAAATAATCCCACTTTATATTTTCCCCATTCTCATCAATTATTAATTTTTTATCGCCTAATGTGTTTCTTATCAGTTTGATCATATGACATGGATCAAAAAAGACTGCAATTTTCCTACCTGAACTAGGATCAACAAACGTAGAGTTAATGTTCCTCCAATTCAAATCGCAGCCAAGTTCTTTTGCTAACGTTAGGTTATTTGTTGCCCCATCAAAAGTTATTGAGACCACGTATATGCCCGACTCATTTAGTAGCGTTAAACACTGTAATACCAAATTTTGTTTTTGTGTACCCCTTAAAGAGTCGATTAAAAAATATCCAAGAGGAAGCTTCCATGATTGATTAATGCTAACAAGCATAAAAACAAGAGCTTCTTTGGCTACAGGGTTACAATCGGTCTCAAGATTTATACCAAAATCTACAAACCCATAATATTTTACCCCATCCCATTCTATATGTTGGCGAATTGCCATCTCATCTATGACTAAAGAACATATAAGTTTTCCATTTGTGCTTTCTGATTTTGACTTTAATAAGTTGAACACCTCTGACGTAAAACCAGCTTCCCCATTAACGCTTTGATACCATCTAGATATAGTTTTTGGATGAGGAAGAGCCGAGTTAAATGTGTTTCTGACAAAACTGTAAGCTTTGGGAGAGTAATAATGCAGCGTAAGAGAAAAAGCTTTAAGTTGATTTTCATACTTATGTTTACGACCTAATTGTCTTTGTAAAATTTCTTCATTAGGTCCTATTTGCATTAATGTTTCTAATGTTTCGTCGGTTACTTTACCTTTTAGTTGTTTGATTATATTCGCAAGGGTTGCTGTTCTCTTCTTATAATGATGAACACTACTGCTGAGCCGTTTAATTTTTTTTCGTGCATCGAATAACTGCTTCTTCAGTTTACGTTTGCGCGGTGTAACAACCTATAAAAAAAGTTCAGTGATAAACCATTTATTTTCTCAAGTAAAATGAATATATAAACAAAATTTCCAACAACACATTTTGGTTAATAGTGGTTGAGATAAATTGCAAAACAGTTGTTTCTAACTTATTTAATCATGGACTATACAAACTTAAACACCATATAAAATGTGATGGAATAACATATTAGGTTTTTTAAAATTATACTGATTTCATAAACGGCAAAAACTGAATTTAACTCACCATGTCCTTCAAAGTGGGTGGCATTGAAGGTGTTTTCATTTCAGCAAATCCTAAACTACTAAACGATCTTTGCGGTACCTCTACAACAGTTTTCTCTTCATAAAAACCAGCACTTGTTGATGGCCGAGAATAATCCATTACAGGTACATTGCTACCAGACCAAGTACTAGTTGACGGGTTAGCTGCAAATGGCACATTGATAGCAGTTATATCAGTCATTGGCTGCTCGCCAAAAACGACTTGTGTTGATGGCTTGTTTGTTACCTGCATAAATAAATTTGAAACGAATACCATTAATGTAAATTTGCAGGGCTAATTAAATTACGATAAATATCATAACAATATATTACGTGAATGTAATTAGTAGCATAGTTACTAGAGATGAGCGATATATAGCTACCGGTGATTTAATCGCTTCTATTAAAAGATCGCTGTTAGTAGCTGTTATTAAAACACAAAACAACAGCGATTGTGAAAACCGAGATTTACACAAATCATTAGAGTAATTATTTCTATGAAATTCATCTTATACTAAAAACTCCATGACAAACAGCAATTGCTGTATTCATAATACACGCAATCGCAGTTTGTGCGAGCGAGTAGAAGTATCTGTATACTTTCCTTCTCGCCATTATTAGAATACAACATTTCTCCTTTTCTTATAGGTAGAAAACGAAAAACTCATGATACAAATAACGCGAGATATGATAATGAGACTATCTATTTTTAGAACCGTCACGCGCATGGCGTCATGTGGTGAGTCCAATGCAATAATAATATGCTGTCGTACAGTGGAGTTTGACGGTTCATCACAACCCCTTAACAAATTAGGTATTTTACTGATATTTGAGTGCATACAGTTGGAATTAACTTTTTAAGATCAGAATACTATACTATGATTATGTGACATGATGATCAAATCAAGTTTATGAATGTTAAGGCCCCCTGTAAATGTCTACGAACGTCTTCTCTACTTTTTAAGTTTGTGTATCACCAATGCTAATTCAGGGCCCCCCTTAATTATTATACTTCACTTGTGCATATATATATATATATATATATATATATATATATATATATATATATATATATATATATATATATATATATATATATATATATACATATATATATATATATATATATATATATATATATATATATATATATATATATATATATATATATATATATATGTAATATAAAAATGGAATGGAATGTAACTTCAACCACATTAAAGTGACGTATAGAAACTTTTTGATTGCGAATGACTTTGTGTTAAGTGTGTAGTTGGCCTTCTATAACGTTACTCACCATGTGATGTCATAGGAGGGGACGGGGCATATGCGCAATATCATATATCTTGTAAGTCATTATATCATGGAAAAACCTGCTGAATCTAGAATTAAAGCAGCACCGAACTGTAGCATATATATGCCTTCCAACTTTTTCATTATATTAAAATAAAAATAATATGTAGATTTCTCTCATCGTATATTCTTGTAATATGCTAATTTTATAGAACTTCTATTAATAGTAAAAATCTGAGTAGTTTTAAAATTAATATATAATTTAAAAGTTATCTGAAGATCATATTGTGGTTTCAATTAAGCGGTTAACACTAACACCTTGTAAGTGTTTAAAATAATAGCATACGCACATGCAGCATTGTAAATGGCTAAACCACAATCGCAGTAGCTGTTTAAAGTCCCTGTTATTTAAAAATAGCCATCACTGATATCAGTGCCATTGAAAAACCGCTGTTTGGCTATATATATATATATATATATATATATATATATATATATATATATATATATATATATATATATACATATATATATATATATATATATATATATATATATATATATATATATATATATATATATATATATATCACTAATAGTTACATAAATTAATAACCTTGATTCAGTACTTACCAATACAGGTATAGAACTTTTTTTTAAGTATACTGCAAAAGGTGATTTTTCTAAATCATAAGATTCCTCGGTAAAATGTAAATTGCACACATTTGAGTTCATAAAAATATCTTCATCGCTTAAATTTAATGCTCGTTTCCAAGCCTCGTATCTTTCACCAGCTTTGGGAAATCTGAAAATAATATCTCAAATTATCTACTTTATCAGTGACTGAACCTCTAGAAAGATGCAGTAATAGATAAAACAAAACTATTCTACTTTTTTTCTGCTTCTACTGGAACTACATAGGTAAATACATCTAATTCAAATAATAATTGCCAAACAAAATGCCTAATTTCATTACAAATATTCAATAAATAATGCATTATTAAGATTTTATTTCTTAAAAAAACACAATTGACAATAATAAATGCTAAAGATTTAACAAAAGCAATACAATGTGTAAATACGGACCTGTGAAAACCAATAAACATTTGGCGCCAAACAAGGAAACAGAAGACATGTAAACAACTTACCGAAATAAATGCACAGTTGCTTTATCCTTTTCATAATTGGCACTTTTATTGTACATACAGTTCTTCACAATACACCTTGGCATTTTTTAACTTTTACACTCTTAAAACACTGCTAAAAAACGGCAAAACACACAAGATAACCTCTAATCGCAAATCAACAAACATTTCAAATACTTGTTGACAGCTGACAATAACTTCAAGAGCGGTTGGGGGAACGAATCAAAACAAAACACATTAGCGCGTTATTCAAAATTTTGTTTGTGATTGGACGGTGACAGGAGTGGGAAATCGACAGGCTGCAAACTCGGCTTTGTTCCCTCTAACATATACAACCTCTTTGGGGTAGATCAAGTTGGATATTGGCCAATCTTCACTGAGAAAAGGACCCGGTGTAAATATCCAAGTTGTAAAGGCTTTACAGATATCACTTGTGAAAAATGTGGCGTCACTTTATGCATGATCAAGAAAAGTAATTGTTTCAAATTATTTCATAATTAAAGGTTAATTTATTCTTTTTGCACAATGTTGCAATTTTGCAACAGACAGTTTTTTGCCAATAATAGTTTAATTTTTCAAAAATAATTTTTTTGAATATTTTTCCCAAATGTTCTGAATCATTTCCGATCTAAAATAATTTTTTCATGAAAAAATAAAAAATAATGCATTTCAGGGTTAAACTTATGGTCACATATGCATCTATAGTATGGTGGTCAATAACGTAACGAGCCTTAATACAAATAAAAATTGCAAAAATTTCAGACGGTAATCTGTCTTGGAATAGCAAGAGCTATGCCATTCAGCTGCGACAGCAGCAATGCTGACTCTGACTCCACTGCAGATAAGCGTGAAGAAGGAAACAGAAATAAGCGCCTCGAGACTACTTCAAGCACACAAATTCAAACCAGGAGACTTGGTTGTCCACTTGAAGATCCTGGAAATTATTTTATTGGAGTCACTCGCCAAACCAAATGGTCAAATGTCAGCTAAGCTGGACTTCATAGTTTCATTTGACGTTGTCATAAGTGACCGCAAACATGGGACGGAGAGAAAGAGAGAGAGAAAGAGAGAGAGACAAAGAGAGAGAGATAGAAAGAGAGAGCGAGAGAGACAGTGAAAGGATGACAAACAACTCAGCTGTATGGTATACAAACGGGTCTAAAGAAATGGAGGAAGCAGAACTGGGAATAGGAGAACCTCACTTAACTAACTTAAGACTCTGTAGTCCCTAGGAAAAAATTCCGCCATTTTCCAAGCAGACATGCTTGCTATAAATCTCTGTGTACAGGGGCGCATATAAACAAGACTCAGAAATAGAGAGAGCTACATTCGGTCAGACAGTATTAAAGACTTTCAAAATGTTCGAAACCGAGTCTAAACTGACCTGGGATTTCAAAAATTCTTCAAGTAATTAGCTAGGAACAGCAAAGTAACTTTGATGGGGGTACCAGGGCGTCAAATCTTTAAAGGAAATGAGGAACCAGATAGCTTTGCAAAAAAGGCAGTAACAACACCACTCTATGGTCCATAACCCTCTTGCAGACTAACAAAAAGCCATGTAAGAAATGAACTTGATACCTGGGAGATGAACCAAATGCTGTCATACTAGAGGCAGAAGCCTGGCTTAAAGCAGGGAAAACGGTTCATCACCATATCAACAGAGAGGTTTGAACTGTTTCTTGAATTGAAGAGGAACAATTTGTGAATAACCACAAGACTTTTTACAGGACACTCTCTAGTAAAGTAGCACCTTATGAAGATGTACAAGGTGGACATGGAAAACTGCAGCTCCTGATGCCTCAAAAACAACAGGACATTTGCTATGCGATTGCATGTCTCAGTTTTGCAAAAGGCTCAAATACCTTGGAGGAGCGACCTTGACACCACAGGAAATATGTAAAATAGCCGCAGGGCAGCATATTGGGCCCTGTTTTGTTTACAATTTTTCTTAAAGATATTGTTTATAATCTCCCAAAATACCACTTAACTTTGTACGCAGATGATACCACTGCTGCAATATTAGGGGAAAATTTGAAGAGCTTGGTGCTGCAGCTAATGTGTGTGTGTGTCTCAGGTGTTAGCCTGGTGTTCGCGAAGTGGTCTGGTTCTTAACACGCGGAAAACTGAAATGCTTCTTTTTTCTCCGGTGGGTGTGCATCCGAATCTGAGCCTATATGTGAGGTTTGATAACGGTTCAATAAGACAGGGCACGTCTGTAAAGTTTTTGGGGCTCCATCTGGATTCTAACTTATCATGGGGTGCCCATGTTCATCATGTGGTGGCCTCTTTTGCTTTCAGGAATTACGCGCTGTTGCAGCTGAGGGATTCCTTGAGTGCTAAGGCGTTGTTGACATGCTACTATGGTAGTGTCAACTGCCTCCTAGCATATGGTTTGCTGTGTTGGGGCGGGGGTGTGCATCTAGGAAGGGGTTCTGTTGATGCAGAAGAGCATTGTCCACACTATGTTTGGCCTGCCGTCATCTGCATCTTGTAGACCATTATTTATAAGGTGTGGAATTTTAACAGTAACGTGCCTATATATGCTTGAGGCGTTTTGTTGTGCCAGAAAAAAATATTGCAATCTTTAGTACCCGCGGTAATATTACAGCCTATGAAACAAGACAGGCTAAAGATTGGTATCTTCCCCCTTATAGGATCGAGGAGATTAATCGGGCACCTCTCAATACTTCAATACGCTTATATAATCATTTACCTGATACCGTCAAAAATTTGAGCAGCCTCAGGCAATTTAAGTTTACTTTAAAATCGTTTTTTAGAGAGCATTCTTTTTATTATGTGGAAGAATATTTTAATCTTAAATTTCAACGTTGATAAGCTGTTTTTTGTGTTTTGACTATTTCCGGTATCTTGTAGAGATCTACAGAGCAGTTCTAATAAATAAATATGTAAAATAGCGTCCAGAAAGATAGTGGGATATATTAAAAGTCTGAACGTTTTGGGTAACTAATAATATAAAAACCCAATTGGGGTCACAGCGGTGAGAGACCAAAGGATTATACAACTCGTTAACCAATCTATAGGGTGGTTGAGTTTCAAGTTAGCATACTCAACGTGTACCTTATTTTTTGTCATAAAATATTAAATTAGATTACGTTTAGTTTAAAATTATAAATCAATTCTCACCAGGAAAATTTAGCTTTTCTCCAGAAATTCCCAGATACTGTGTTTTGTTATGTATAAATTTGGACCATCCAGTCCGTATAAGTAACACAGATCCTCGAGGAATCTCGCCAATTTGCTCTGACCATTGTTCCAGATGTTTGGGTAGCACTACAAAACTGGAACCTTCTTCCTCTACCATCTTGCTTACGTCTAACATAAATCCTAAAATAATTTAAACTTATTAAAAAACGCCATAACATAAGTAAGTGGGTAAGGCTAGATGCATTCTCGCAACAATTAGAAACGTAGACCGGTTTTGCTCTCATTAGAGCTCTTCAACACGGCATACTAATTGCAGTGAAAATACACCTATAAAGTAATACGGCTATAGTAACCAGCCTTTCAACACTAAGTGAGTGGTGGACGTGCCGCCACCTAGTTGCGGAACCAAGTAGTATGTTGTCACGCCAGCTCCAAATAACACAAAGCGATAAAAAATAAAAAAGAACGTTCTCACATTGTGACAATGTTCTGAGAATATCTTGTGCTGTATGGGTTCTGTCCTGGTCCCGTAAGTTTCTTCAAAGTGGTTTGCAAGTAATTTTTAACCGACTTCAAAAGAAGGAGGAGCTGCTCAATTCGACTGTTTTTTTATGTGTGTTACCTCATAACTTTTTTCTAGGTAAACCGATTTTGATGATTATTCTTTTATTTGAAATCTGGCACTTCTTATGTGGTCCCATATAAATTTGATCAAGATCTGACCAGTAGTTTTTGAGTTATCCTTAATTTACCTCAAGATAACGCGTTTAACAAATGGTGGCAGTTCCCCAGTTAAATTATTTTCAAAAAAGAACGGACCAACAATGAAGTTACCTGAAATTTTTTAAAATTAACTGTCTAATCTATAAATAAAAATAACACTTTTTACCTAATAAGTCATACTAAACATTAATACCAAATCTGTCTTGCAATCGTCTTTTTTTAGATGGGGATTTTTATTTGCCCAATAATGCCTATTATGGCGATTATACACACCACAATTTGTAAATCTCGATTCATCAGTCCAAGTTATTTTCAAATGAAAATTTCCATCTTGCTGACATTGTCCTTGATACCATCTGTAGAATTGAAGTCGCTTAGGGTAATCATCAACATTTAAGCCTTGTACGATTATAGGTTTGCATGGAGGTAATTACTTTGCCTTAATACACGGTGTACCGTACTTTTTGGAACGTCAATTCGTTCACCATAAAACCGAACAGATTGCGGAGGGTTTGGGTTTGAAACCTGTAAGACGGCATAATTTCTTTCTTCATTTTTAGGCATTGGTAGTTTCTTTGCGTGGAAGCTACCGTCGTTCCATAGATTGGCCACTATCCCGCGAAATATTTTGGTGTTTGGTTGTCGTCTTTCTGGGTAGTTGTTTTGATATGAATTTGCAGCTGCCTCGGTATTTCGGTTAGAACGAATATAATATTTCAAGATGTCGAAATATTCTTCATTACTGAATATATTGTTGAATAATATTTAAAATAAACAGGAAGCAGACTATGTAGTACAATATTTTACGCAACGTGTTAAATACACCTCAAATTGTTCAGATAATTAAGAATGGCAGTATTCTTAATTATCGAGATAGGGTTATATCCACAGCAACTTTTCTTCTGTTGTTTTTCAGTTGACTTCCGTCTAAAAATCACACAAAGGCGTCTTCATAAATTATTAATATGCTTTTTATTGAGTTCTGTTAGTTATATACTAGGTTTACCTATTTAATTATATTAGAACAATTTTTAGGTTAATATTGTAATGTAAAATATCATTAGTAATATTCGGTGTGCTCAAAGCTCCTATTTTTTTTATCGTGAATCATTACGGAAAATTATGTTAAAAGTAGAAGTCTATTGTTAGACTCCATGGCCTACTGCTTTTTGAACGCTTTTCTTTGTCATTTGTTTTCTGGTATTGGATTTTATATCTTTAAAACGGTTTTTATCAAAATTGTCAGTGCAATTACAGGATCTCTCAAGCATGTTGTACATTATTGGAAAGCTATTTTCACAGGCTATTACATGAGCAAAAACTCCAATATGGCTGCTATAATAAAAACAAACGTTGATACCTGTAGCTCAACGAATGACAATCCAAAGTTGAGAATGGCATTAAAAGGTTACTCTGTAAAAATGCCCGGATAATGTGCAAGACTTAAACATGTCAGATCAACGCCTACTTATATATTAGGGAAAAAAAGATCTCAAATTTTGTTTTTTCAAAATAACTCGAAACGAAAAGAGGCAGGGCAAAATACAAGTCATATTTGGAACGAGCATTAAATTCTACAAAACATTGCTAATTTAATCGTCTCCATATCTCTAATAATAACTGAGATAGCAATACATTTCCATCCAGTTTGGGACACATTGTATAGTAGAAACAATGTACCATATTTTATCAAAATAACTTATTGTTTGAAAATGTAGAAACGGTTTCCGAAAATAAAGTTTAAATGTTTCCGAGAAAAGTGATTTCCTAGCCAACGAACCTTAGGTTAATAGCAAATTAAGTGATTAAAATTTGAAGCATTAAATGAAAATTCGCAACTGAACACTCTGTATCTCAGTAACGAGAACCGTTAGACACGAAATTTGCAGTTATTTGAGGCCATTTATTAATTGTTGTTGCTCTCACAACCGTTCCATACACAAGTAAAAATTAAAAAAAAAAAACAAAACCGACTTCATTAAGGACAACTCAAAACTGCATATAACGCTGCCACCATTTGTTACACGCGCTTTCGTGAGGTAAATTAACGATAACTCAAAAACTACTTGTCAGATCTTGGTCAAATTTATATGGAACCACATAAGAAGCACCGGGTTTCAAACAAAAAAGAATCATCAAAATCAGTTTACCTAGAAAAAAGTTAGCAAAGGTAACACATAAAAAAATACAGTCAAATTGAGAACCTCCTCCTTTTTTCGAAGTCGGTTAAAAATAGAGATGTAGAGACTTCAGCTCTGGCTTCACAAGTGCCAATTTTATTCTCTGTAGCCCGTTTCGCTGCTTGACAGCATCATCAGATCATGCCATCAATAAGTGAAACCGGTTACAGAGAAGAAAACCAAGACTTGTGATGTTAGAGAAGGAGCCTCTAGAACTGTATTTTGTGATCAGCAGTGTGCACTCCACATATG
Source organism: Tillus elongatus (assembly GCA_964006375.1). Classification (NCBI taxonomy): domain Eukaryota; kingdom Metazoa; phylum Arthropoda; class Insecta; order Coleoptera; family Cleridae; genus Tillus; species Tillus elongatus. The sequence goes on from OZ023268.1 coordinate 10,969,474, forward strand.
GTGGTGTTATGTACATTTAGTTAAGAGAATCACCTGTAGAGTTTTTCAGTTGTGATAAAATTGACACCTGTTATTTACCTTCAGCTAAAAGTCTTTCTACTGGTACATCTCCAACTTTCCAGCCGTTTTGGGAAAAGTGATATGGGGCATCAAAATGCGTTCCTCCATGTTCTGCCATACAAAATTCATTTGCAGCGTACCTGTAAATAAAACGGACATATATTGTAACGTGTTACACGCTTTGAAACTCGCCCATTTTTATATCAATAATTATTCTTGTATTATAATTTATTAGTCAAGGAAATGTGCCAATATAAACCGACGTCATCACTTTTGTCCCAAGACTTATGTTTATTCCATGTCAGAACTACCCGCAAGAGAACATTTTAAAACCCTGACGGTTCGCTATAGGGCATGCCTGTTGATAACAAATCCTATATAAACACCAGAAACGCATTAATATTCCTCTTTTGCATCACTATGTTAATTAATAAAAGTCTGGACGCAGCAAGGGCGTTATGGTAGTGAATTTTCATTAAAAATGTTTTTAATAGCAAATATATATTTTTTAAGAAAGCTTGCATCAAATTTGGTTACTAGTGTAACCTATATAGGAGAAACAATGTACCATATTTTATCACAATAACTTTATTTTTTGACAATATACAAAAATTTTCCGCAAATAAACTTGAAATGTGCCCACAAAACTGGTTTCCTGGCCAATGAACCTTAGGTTAATAGTAAATTAAGCTATCGAAAGAAACATTTTATGAAAAATCGCTACCATAACACACTTGCTGAGTCCTGAGTTTATTTTCTTATAAACATACATTATCTTTCGATGGAAAATGCAAAAATTGAAATAATATAAGGCGTGTTTGATTATGAACAAAATTGCATCACCAGCGACTTATGGGCCACCTGTGATTGTAAAAATAATTTTATAAGATGCAGCTCCTGACATCGTATAATTAACATATAAAAATTTTTCTCATATCTTGTATAATAATGGATATATTGAGCTTTACCCTAGAAACGCGTCACCCTGTATATATGAAAACAGATAAAAACTGAAACTAACCCAGATATGGGCTCTATGGCGCCTAGTTCGCGCTCATTTGAAGAAATCTTTTCAAAATTCAAAAGTCACTAAAATTGTATCCAACTCTATGAGTAAAATTGTGATGGCCAAAAACAAATATGAATGTAAGAAGAAGAGCATGCCTACATTCGTATTACAAATGTCAGAAAACAAAATACTTATTTACATGTCACTTTGAAAGTAGATCTGACATTTATCAAAATAATTTGTCAGTTGAATATGACATGTACTGTTGCCGTGGACTATTATTATGCACTATTGTATTACGCCTTATAAGAATCTTGTTTTTAGTGAATTTTCTTTAAAAAAATTCAACAATGAGGAGATCCCGATTTTTGAGTTTTGAAAAAATTTCTTCAAATGAGCGCTAATTAGGCCCCCTAGAACACATATTCGGGGTAAGTTTCGATTGTTATGTTTATACATATATATATATATATATATATATATATATATATATATATATATATATATATATATATATATATATATATATATATATATATATTAGTGGCGTGCGGTCCATGGAAGCAAGGGATGCGTTGCTTCCCTTAAAATAACGACTACATACCTAAACCGCATTATTTAAAATCCCTTTTGTATTTTAAATATTAAATTTCAAATTCTGAAACTAATTTATTATTAAAATTTTTATTTCGCAAGCTCACACACATAATTATTTATTATGCAGCATACTGTATTTGTATATACACTCCTAGCAAGGTGAATGCGACCGATTGCGTACAGCATGAACCTGATCTTATACTACGGGTGGATACATGCAATCACTTCAGTTAAATACACGTAGTCAGCAGGCAACTTTATGAAAGAAACCTCGACTCGGCGCGATGTACCCATGTTTATAGAATGTGTTGTACTACGAAGACCGGGTGCATGTTCAAAGCGAATGTGCCTGATTATTTCGTATATATATAAGCAGTCCAGTAAGTTAAATACATTGGCATTTTATGATTATTAATATGGCTGCAAGTAGATCAGCTTTTAACAGCGGTGACGGTGGGGGTGGGGATTTACAAACTTTACAAACAAGTGGTAATAATAACTGTGATTGATTGTATGTTTTTGATAACTAAAGGATTTTTAGCTTTACTGTTTGCTGAAAAACTTGCTATTATTAATATAGGTAGGCCGAAACCTACTATAAAAAACTTAAATACAAGAATTAAAACATGTACCTATTTGACATTTCAACGCGGAAAAAACTCATAAATATCTCGGGAAATAACAAAGTAAGGGCATCAAAATTTGTTACACGAATTATTATCGATATATGTAAATTACCTACCAAAAGTTAGCTCTGTAGGTCAAAAGTTACAGGAATTTAAAGAAACATAAATTGGGGCTTTCCTCAAAACTCAAAGTCGCGATTGAAAACGACAAAATTGGCACCATTTAGGCAAAGAACCTAAATCTAATACGGGCTATGGAAAGAAAATGTCTCAAGAAGAATGTTTTACAAACCCTGAAGTCTTAGTTTCAACCGTCATTGTCCTTCATTTTACTCAAATGTTTCCAGAAAATTCATTTCAAATAGACTCTTTTTCTGATACTTGGCAGTAGTCTTAGCTATAGAGTTTATCGTTTAATGGTATATAATTTTTGTCGAATATTCGTAAAAAATCAAGAAAGCTCAATATATCCGTTATTATACAATATATGAAAAAAATTGTATACATTAATTATAGTGTCTTGAGCTACATCTTACATATTATTTATACAATCACAGGCTGGCCCATAAGTCGTTGGTGTTCCATTTTTTCTTTTTTTTTAGTCGAACACGCCTTATGTTATTGCATTTTTGCATTTTCCATCGAAATATAATGCACGTTTGTAAGAAAAGAAATTCTGGACGCAGAAAATGTGTTATGGTAGCGAATTTTGATTTAACACTTTAAGTTTACTTTCGGAAATTTTTTTACGTTTTCAAACAATAAAGTTATTTTGATGAAACATGGCACATTATTTTTACTATATAGGTTATACTGGTAACCAAATTTCATGCCTGCTTTCTTTAAAAAAACACATATTTGCTATTAAAAACCTTTTAATGAAAATTCACTACCATAACGCACTGGCTGCGTCCAGACTTTTTTTCTTGAGTACCAAAGCTTATTTTACTGTTTAAACATTTTTTGATCCCTTAACTCGAAATGGTTTTCGTCTCATTTAACGTCGTTTCATTATAGAGTCACAGTAGGTTTTAGAATCTAGAAATTATTATATTTTGTGTGAATTTTACGTGGCATACCTAGAACAAGTTCTATTTTCCTTCAATTACAAATGACAATTTTAAGTAAATTCCTATATTTTCTGTGCTCAATGTGTTGAACGGATGCGAAACGGGAGTAGAAAATTTCATTTAAAGTTAAAATGAGGAAGAGAACTTCCTATTCGAGGCACGAGCGTTGTTTCCATTTTTAAAAATATTAATAACATCTATAGGTAAATTAACAGATTAGCGTATTGTACGTTTTTTGAAAAAAAATTTCAGAAACATGCTTAGAGGAATCTCTTTATGCATTAATCATCGGACAAATGCTGTGCTCTCAACTCCACAATACAGTTAAGGGACCTAAAGTACATTTGAGGTTCTGTGCAATATAAACATGTTACAGCGGAGCTAGAAGTGCAAACTGTAAAAAACTCACCTTACAGAAGTCCATAGAAAGGAGAGACTACTCTTACCAACACCGTTTCTCCATAAAAAACTTCCACTTTGCCCAATTGAAAAAAAAGGCTAAATCATAAGCGTAATCTGATTCCTTAAAATTAAATAAATAACTGAAACTGCTACCAAAGAATCACATAAAGGGTCTATTTTAAATTAATTTTCTGCAAATAATTAAATAAAATAAAGAACGAAGAAGATTGTAGCTGAAACTTAAGGCTTTTTAACTTCTTACGACATTTATGATTCATAGCCGTTCATGTAGATTCTCTATCTAGAACATGTCAATTTTGACGTTTTGAATCGCGACTTTTATCTATATATATATATATATATATATATATATATATATATATATATATATATATATATATATATATATATATATATATATATATATATATATAAGTGGTGACCAAAAATGAAACCCCATGTTCTTTGAACAATTTTAGAGAGTGTATGTCCTATAAAAATTTTCCTATAATGCTTCACTAAAAAGATACAGGGTGTTGAAATTGAATTTAAAAAAATAAAATTTCCCAATTTTTTAAAAAGTAGTACATATATTTTGCTGAAACTTGTGTGTAGGCTGTTATAGAAGGCGCGTATTCTACCATAACAATTGAATCGGATAATCCAGCAGTGACGCGCGTACGCACATGTCATTGGTTACCCTCAAGAAAAAAACAGGTACGCCAATGACATTTTTTTATTTTTTATTTTTTGAATCTTACTTTCATTCGTGAACAAAATGACTCTCTTGATAGTTTTCTTACGACGCTTATTTGTCGAGTAAGCAATGCATCAGGTAAGTATTTTAGAGCACAGTTCCTGATTTTTAACCAGTCGTTGTTTGGTAGAAAATTGCAATGATACACTTTTATACCTCCATTGGCCTGAATACACGCACGACATCTTTTTGATATGGAAAATTTAATGTCTTGATAATTTTTTGTATGACGATTATCTTTGTTGTATTTTAGTAAGTAGTAGTCTGGTTTGCCAAAGTTGTCATTAAGTGTTACTTGACGTTAAGGTTAACATGTTATTATTTTAAATAGATGTAAGCGGTAAACTTTATAAAATTGCAAAATTGTCTACTCTTTTACTTCTTATAATGGAATACACCTCAGAAGAGTATGCAGATATAATTTTTATCTACGGATATGCTGATGGAAATGCTCCAGCTGCTTGTCGGGAATATCAACGTAGGTTTCCCACTTCGGCAGTGCGGTATTGGACAACGTCCTGACGCTAGAGCTAATGGTAGAAGACAACATCAACTTGAAGACGAAGAGAGAGTGTTGGATGCAGTGATGGATCAACCTTCTACAAGTACTCGGGGGATTGCCACGCAGTTACAATATTCTCAAAGCTTTGTTTGGAGAACTTTACATCGAGAAGCCTTACATCCATATCATCGACAGAATGTTCATTGCCTTCTACCTGGAGATAATGTGCATAGACGAGTCTTTTGTGAATGGATGTTGGAAATGAACAATCAAAATATCTTATTCCCTAATCTAATCTTCTGGTCTGACGAATCAACATTTACAAGAAATGGTATTTATAATTCTCATAATGAGCATGTCTGGTCATTGGAAAATCCACATGCAACAAGGACTCGCACATTTCAACATAGATTTTCCATTAATTTATGGTGTGGTGTTTTTAACGGCTCACTGTTCATGGAAGTCCTGCCACAACGTTTAAATGGATCTTCGTACTTAGCGCTTCTAGAAAACCGTGTAGAAAACATTCTAGATGACATTCCACTAGCAACAGGAGGTATAAGGTGGTATCAGCATGACGGTGCACCAGCGCATCATAGTCGAAACGTTGTTACATGGCTACATGAACATTATAATGAAAGATGGATTTGCAAAACTGGACCAATACATTGGCCTGCAAAATCACCGTACTTAAACCCACTTGACTTCTATCTTTGGGTTAATTTTAAGCGACTGGTCTACAGTGAACAAATAAATACACAAGAGCAGCTACAACAACTGAAAAATAATGCTTTTCGTCATATTCAAGCAACAATGAATCTTTAAGACATTAAATTTTCCACATTAAAAAGATGTCGTGCGTGTATTCAGGCCAATGGAGGCATTTTTGAACATTTATTGTAATAAATAAATTACTATAAGCCTGATAAAAGTGTATCATTGCGATTTTCTACCAAACAACGACTGGTTAAAAATCATGAACTGTGCTCTAAAACACTTACCTGATTCATTGCTTACTCGTAAAATAAGCGTCGTACAGAAAATTACCAAGAGAGTCATTTTGTTCACGAATGAAAGTAAAATTAAAAAAAAAAAAATCATTGGCGTACCCGTTTTTTTCTTGAGGGATAACCAAGGACATGTGGGTACGCGCGCCACTGCTAAATTAGCCGATTCAATTGTTATGATAGAATACGCGCCTTCCATAACAGCCTACACATGCGAAGTTTCAGCAAAATATATGTGCTACTTTTTAAAAAATTGGGAAATTTTATTATTTGAAAGTCAACTTCTTTTTAATTAAGCATTATAGGAAATTTTTTTATAGGACATACACTCTCTAAAATTGTTCAAAGAACATGGGGTTTCATTTTTGGTCACCACTTATGAATCACTCTATATATATATATATATATATATATATATATATATATATATATATATATATATATATAAACATATAAAAATTTTAACGGATTTTGGTTTTGGGTTCTAGGGACATAAATTCGCGCTAATCTGAAGAAGTTTTCTCAAAAGCTTTCCACAGTGACCTCTCTATTAGCGAATTTTCATTGAGAAAAATTCACTAAAATTAATGAAAAAATACTACAATTTTTCTTAATAAAAATTCGATAAAAAAAAGCATAAGTCGCGATCCTTTCATTAGAGAATTTTGTTCTACGAAAATTCTCTGAAAGCGAATACTAAACAATGTGTCCCGTTTGTAATGCGTGTATCTGACAACCATACTTCTAGATGTTAGCTGTATGCTAAGTTACTTTATATCCTTTATAGTATAATACAACTTGTAAGTACAGGGTGATTCTTTATAATGTCGCCCCCCTTTAACTTTGTTATTTTAAGTGTCCCAAAAAAGTATGGTTATGTAGGTGCTAAAAAATACTTTTTTTCTACTTATAAAAAAATTTGAAAAATGATCAGTATACAGGGAAAACAAAAAAGTTCATTTTTTTTCAATGGATCACCCTATATATGAATTTATTTTTCGATTCCTCGTAAAATTCTAAGCATAATTTATATAACATACCGTGTACTTAAAATGAATAGTTTTTGAAATATTCGCGATTGAGGCGTTATCACCAAATATTTTATTAAACAACTGTTACAAATCAAGAAGTCCTAGGATACCACGCTTTTAATTGAAAACAAATAACTGACAGTGACATTCTATCAATATTGTTGTAGTTGTATTGGTAAGTAAAAATGCCGTACTTAGACAGAGAAAGAAGAATTATTATATTAAAAATAATTTAAATTGTCACGCTGCCATTAGACATATGATAGAAGATAATCCCGGTATGCATGTCCCAACTCGAAAAACGTTCACATCTATATATAGGAAGTTTCAAGAAACGTCAAATTTACAAAGGAGAAAAAGAACTGCTGTGAACGTAGATGAAAATGCAGAATTGAATATTTTACTTGCTATAGAAGAGAATCCAAACAATTCCATAAGAAACATTTCAAAGACATTACGAGCAACACAAGAAAATATTCAGCGAACTTCATACAGTAAAGTCCAAAGAACGTTAAGAAAACGGAATCTAAAGCCATATAAGATTAAACCCACTACAAAGCTTACCCAAATGCAAAAAGATGATCGGTCGCATTTTGTCAACTGATTCTAGACAGAATAAACATAAATAACAATTTTTTGAAAACAGTTCTATGGACTGACGAGTCTACCTTTTCTACTAGTGGCCTGTTTAACAGAAAAAATACCAGACAATGGGCAAGAGAGAATCCACATTCTTTTAGGGAATTTAAGTTTCAAGGGCGACAATTCGTGAATGTGTGGTGTGGTATCCTGGGCGATCGAGTTATCGGTCTGTATTTTTTTGGTATTGTTTTAAATGGAGGCCGCTATTTAGATTTCTTGGAAAACGAGTTTGAAGAATATTTAGACGATTTGCCTTTAAATGTATTACAAAATATAATTTTTCAACAGGATGGAGCACCCCCTCACAACATTCGTGCTGTGCGTAATTACCTAAGTGAAAGGTTTCCTGAATGGGTCAGAAGAAATGCGCCAATTAAATGGCCTGCAAACAGCCCCGATTGGACACCTATAGATGCGTTTCTTTGGGGTTATATAAAAAATCGTGTATATGACCACCAAATTGAAAACCTCGATCATCTTAAAGATTTGATACGGAATGAAATTATTAGTTTAAATGAAAATAACCCAGCATTCATAACAGATTCATTAGAGAAAATGCGAAGAACCCTTATACAATGTGTTGAAGAAGATGGAGGCCCAGTAGAGCATCTTCATATTTAATTAGAAACTATTTTTTTTAATATTATTTATTGTTAGATTTATTGATTTATAACAGTTGTTTTGGTTTAATAAAATTTGTGATGATAACGTTTCAAATGCGAATATTTCAAAAACTATTCATTTTAAATATACGGTATGTTATATAAATTATGCTCAGAATTTTACGAGAAATCGAAAAATAATCTCAGATATAGGGTGATCAATTGAAAAAAATGAACTTTCTGGTTTTCCCTGTATACTGATCATTTTTCAAAAAATTTTTATTCGCAGAAAAAAAGTATTTTTTAGCACCTACATAACCATACATTCAATTTTTTTTGGACACTTAAAATAACAAAGTTAAAGGGGGCCGACATTATAAAGAATCACCCTGTACATACTTACCAGTATCCCTTGTCAGCGTATTCTGCAATCATTTTCGTGTACTCAAAACTTCGAGTGTTCACCCAATTAACAGTATCATTGTCGATATCCCAGGTCAGGTCTATGATGTGGTATCCAGGGACGAAACTAATAAGATAAACCACAAAAGCGAGAGCAGTTAATAAATCAAACATTTTAGATATGTACCGTTTGTCAAATGAACTGGACAGAATAATAGAATCACTGCGGCTTGTTAAGGTAATTGATGGACGGCTTCTGTATTACCCATTGTTAAAAACAATTTATCATATTATGTACATCCAATTGATAACTAAGTGATGCGTTGAGTAGCGTTATGTTGTCTGTCTCATTCTCCTATTTATAAATATACACTTTTTGTTTTAGTTTGTATATTGCAAGAAAAAGATAATAATATTTGGTGCAAAAAGCAGTAAGTCAGCGGTTCCTAAACTCTCCTGCAAAGTGTGGCATACAGGTCCAACCTATTGTTGTACCATGACATATAGTCTGTCTCAAACACAAAAGAAACTACGTCATAAATCGACAACTAATCAAAGACAATCATTTATAAGCGTCAACTAATTATTATGTGTTATGCGATTATGGCATATAATCATACCATTCATTCAGCCACAAATTTTACCCCGTTTGATATTATCTTAGGTCATACTTCTAGTAAAGATGTGTGTGATATAAACGATCAACAAAAACTCTTGCAAGAGTACCTATTACAACATAAAAATAAACTAAATTTGATGTACGAAAAAATTAAAGAGAATTAAAAAAAAATTAAGAGTTGTGTCCGCCAGAAATTCCAAAGACGATACCGCCTTATTTAATATGGAAACACATGTCTATACTAAGGTAGATAAACGAAATAAAAATAATCCAAAATTCGAAGGTCCATTTGAATTGATAAAAGTTACCGATAAAAATGTTGCACTAATTAGAAAGAATAAACAAATAGCTAAACGACACCTACGAAATCTAAAACGACCTAATGTTTCAGGACAATCCTCTTCCTCACCCATGTCTTTGGACATGTAGAGTTTAACAGACTGAATGACAACCCTGGACTGCTACCCCTAAAAATAGGGACTATGCAAAATGCAATCGATAAATGTACATTAATTAGAACGATTGAACTACAACCACTTTTACAAGACTTTAACTTTTTACAAAACACATCCTATCACCTGAACATCTCTATACAAAACTCCCCCTATAATAAATCCTGTTATGAAGAATTACGAAATTATCAAAATGTTATTCCATGAAATAAGTAAAACGAACAAAATTTTTAAACAAATTATACCATCAAGTTTAAATCGAAAAAAGAGAGGTTTGATAAACTGACTCGAAACAGTAATTAAGTCTATCAAAGGAAATTTAGATGATAATGATGCTAAACGTTATGACTCAACAATTTTGGAGCTAACTAGTAACCAAAACAAATTAGAAATAATAAAAAAATCAAATGTCACTGAAACCGCTATTACCAAATGTAATCAAACAGTTTACATTTTGACTAACAAAAAAAAAGTAGACCGTATTGAATTTCTAACGAAAAATTTGGAAGATGAAGACTTAAGACATGATTACATGGACATAGTCATCATAGCTTAAATGCTCTTTGTTCAGTTAATTACCGAAATAACGGGAATTAAAAAAAAATTGGAGAGTTTAGTTAATGCAATAAATTTGCCAAATTGAAGACAATGCATCCCTCTATTTTAGAAACAGATGACTTATTGACGGAGCTTACTAAAATTCAAAGACATAAAGTAAATCTGCTATATAAGGTAAATATAGACAATATGGCCCTTTATGAAGAAATAATTACTATTAAAAGCTACTACAAAACCACTCAGTTAACATTCATTTTAGACGTACCTTTAGTTAAGTCAGCATATTACGATTACTATCATTTATATGCCTTTCCCAATCATAATAGTTTAACCCATAGTTTTTAGTGAATTTTCTTTAAAAAATTCACTAATGAGGAGATCCCGACTTTTGAATTTTGAAAAAATTTCTTCAAATGAGCGCTAATTAGGCCCCCCAGAAAACATATCCGGGGTCAGTTTCAATTTTTATATGTTTATATATATATATATATATATATATATATATATATATATATATATATATATATATATATATATTTATGTGTCACACCTATAACTTAAAAAATAATGGGCCGATTTTGATTAAATTTGGTGAAAAAATTCCTTTTGCAAATGGCTTGGATAAGTTCGTTAGACTGGAAAATCTGCCCAGGTTTTCCCGGAAAATTTTGTGTTTTCTTTAAAAAAAAATTAATATCTCCGGAATTAACAAAGTAAGGGCAACCAAATTTGGTACGCAGGTTTATATCCTTATAAGTAAGTCACCTACCAAAATTTAGCTATGTAGCTCAAAAGACAAAAAGTTATAGGCATTTAAAGAAAATTAAATTGGGGTTTTCCTTAAAACGTCAAAGTGGCGATTTAAAATGTCAAAATTGGCAACATTTAGGCAAGTAACTTGAATCTAATACGGGCTATAGAAATAAAATGTCTCAAGAAGGATGTTTTACAAACCCTAAAGTCTTAGTTTCAACCCTCATCGTCCTTCATTTTACTAAAATATTTGCAGAAAATTCATTTCAAATAGACCCTTTCTCTGATGCTTGGCAGTAGCCTTAGCTATAGAGTTTATCGTTTAATGGTATATAATTTTTGTCGAATTTTCGTAAAAAATCAATAAAGCCCAATATATCCGTTATTATATAAGATATGAAAAAAAATTGTATATATTAATTATAGGGTGTCTTGAGCTACATCTTAAAATAATATTTCTACAATCACAGGGTGACAAGTCGTTGGTGATACAAATTTCCTTTTTTCTTAAATCAAATACGCCTTATGTTATTGCATTCTCCATCGAAATATAATGCATGTTTGTAAGAAAAGAAATTCTGGACGCAGCAAGTGCGTTATGGTAGCGAATTTTGATCAAATGTTTCATATTTGAACAGCTCAATTTGCTATTAACCTATAAGGTTGACCAAGAAACGTGTTTTTTCGGGAACACTTTAAGTTTACTTTTGGAAATTTTTGTACATTTTCACACAATAAAGTTATTTTGATGAAACATGGCACATTGTTTTTACTATATAGGTTATACTGGTAACCAAATTTGATGCCTGCTTTCTTAAAAAAAAACACACACATATTTGTTGTACCATAACGCACTTGCTGCGTTCAGAATTTTTTTAACATTAATTTCCTATTCAAAATACCTTTCCTTGAATTATGAAAATTACAGTTTTCATGATGGGCCATGTCGAGAAGTCCTACCAACTGAATTCCTGTGTCAAGCTCAAACAATGAATCACATCAGTCCAAACAGCCCTTGTGAAATACAGTTAATAAACTTTTCCACCCAGCATAACAATTGTGAGCATCACCAAATTTTAATAAACGATGTGAAGATTCAGAAGATCAGCGAAAATAAATGAGTAATCATCTCTTCAGCAGAAACTATAGTCAACTACAGATGCAGCGATGACCGTAAAATCATGGCCATATATGGTAGTTATCTGGTAAAAATAGAAGAAGGCTGTGAGGTAAAAATCAAAGGACAAACCGTAAGTTCTCATCAATCTGAAATTAAAAAACTTTTCTATGTACCGTTACCCGAACTCAAATTTAGTGAACTGTCCATGAACTCAAAACTTAACATTGTGCCTTTACATCTAGAATCTATAAATTTAGATGAATTGAATTTAGTGAAATCCCAACTACAGCATCAGAAGGAGTTACTACAAACAATAAGTGTTCCTGTAATTCATACTTCGATAAGTGTTTTTACTTTAACTGTTTGTGTTCTTTTATTAACAGTAGCATGTTTCTGTTTTTGGAAATTTAAAGGCAGAATAACCAGTTCAGCAGCCGAGTCCAAAATCATCAATGAACTTAAGAAGTCCCACGAAGTCCCCCCTGGAGGACATCAATTTCAAGATTTAGGTATCCTAAATCTCATCTGGCAAGGGAGGAGTTACAGCACCCTGTATAATGCTTTACTGATATCTCGTGTTAGTATAGTAATAGGATGGAAGCAGTCGTTCACCGCGGAAATAAGAAAACCGCTGATTAATTATAGTCAACATAATTATTTAGTTTAAGTTGTTTTATTTTATAATGTTAGCTAAGCATATTCGACTTTATATATACAAGTAAGATACAATATTATGTTAGAATATATTACGAGTGTTTCAACATTAAACATAGTGTATTTCTCCTTTGTTTTAAAATTACAATTAAACTTGTTGTAATTTCGAAATAAAGTTATTTTGTTTTAGAAGTGCCAAAAGGGCATTATCCAAACTCGCGTCAACCCATACAGCACAAGATATTCTCAGAATGTTCTCACAATGCGAGAATATATTTTTTTTTCAGAATATTTGTTTCGGAATGTTCTTATAACATTTATGGAATTTTAAACTGCATCTTGAATATTCTGTGTACATTCATTCCATCACATCCTAAAAAATGCTTCACCAATATACTGAGAAAATTTGAATAGATCATTATTCAGAATATTCGCTCAGAATGTGCCCGAGATGCCCTTATAATATTATATAACTTTAAAATTTAATGAAAAAGATAGATTGTGGGTGTGGTGAGAATTATAAGAGGAACTAAGGCTAGATGCATTCTCACCACAATTAGAACCGTAGACCGGTTTCGTTCTAATTAGAGCTGATCAGTACGGCATACTAATTGCAGCGAAAATACACCTATAAAGTAATACAGCTATAGTAGCCAGCCTTCCAACACTAAGTGAGATGTAAGACACGAAGCACGTGCTGCCACCTCATTTCGGAACCAAGTAATATGTTGTCACGGCAGCTCCAAATAACACAAAATGTTAAAAAATAGAGACTGTATACAACCAACTAACAATTTAGTAAATTGTCAGCCCTGGCCCATTTCTACCCTAATATAGGTACAAGGTATGTAAGGCTAGATGCTAACATTCTGTGTGATTTGGAGCTACCGTTACAACATACTACTTGGTTCCGCAACGAGATGGCGGCACGTGCTTCGTGTCTTACATCTCACTTAGTGTTGTAAGGCTGGCTACTATAGTCGTATTACTTTATAGGTGTATTTTCGCTGCAATTAGTATGCCGTACTGACAAGCTCTAATTAGACCGAAACCGTTGGTTCCGCAAAGAGGTGGCGGCACGTGCTTCGTGTTAGTGAATTTTCTTAAAAAAAATTCACTAATGAGGAGATCCCGACTTTTGAATTTTGAAAAAATTTATTCAAATGAGCGCTATTTAGGACCCCCGGAACCCAAATCCGAGGTCAGTTTTAGATTTTATATGTTTATATATATATATATATATATATATATATATATATATATATATATATATATATATATATATATATATATATATATATATATATATATATATATATTTATGTGTCACACCTATAACTTAAAAAATGATGGACCGATTTTGATAAAACTTGGTGAGTACCTTCCTTTCGCAAGTGGCTTGGATAAGTTCGTTAGCCAGGAAAATCCGCCGAGGTTTTCCCGGAAAATTTTGAGTTTTCTTTCGAAAAAAATTTATATCTCCAAAATTAACAAAGTAAGGGCAACCATTATCATTATAGGCAAGCTACCTACCAAAATTTAGCTCTGTAGGTCAAAAGACAAAAAAGTTATAGGCATTTAAACAAAAATAAATTAGGGTTTTTCACAAAACGTCAAAGTTGCGATTTAAACGTCAAAATTAGCAACATTTAGGAAAAGAACTTGAATCTAATACGGGCTATGGAAATAAAATGTCTCAAGAAGAATGTTTTACAAACCCTGATGTCTTGGTTTCAACCGTCAGTGTCCCTCATTTTAATAAAATGTTTCCAGAAAATTCATTTCAAATAGACCCTTTCTCTGACACTTGGCAGTAGTCTTAGCTATAGAGTTTATCGTTAATGGTATATAATTTTTGTAGAATTTTCGTAAAAAAAATCAATAAAGCTCAATATATCTGTTATTATACAAGATATGAAAAAAAATTGTATATATTAATTATAGGGTGTCTTGAGCTACATCTTAAAAAATTATATCTACAATCACAAGGTGGCCCATAAGTCGTTGGTGATACAAATTTTCTTTTTTTTTTAATCAAACACGCCTTATGTTATTGCATTTTTGCATTTTCCATCGAAATGTAATGGATGTTTGTAAGAAAAAATTCTGGGCGCAGTAAGTGCGTTATGGTAGCGAATTTTGATCAAATGCTAAATATTTGAATAGCTCAATTTGCTATTAACCTATAAGGTTGACCAAGAAACGAGTTTTTTCGGGAACACTTTAAGTTTACTTTCGGAAATTTTTGTACATTTTCAAACAATAAAGTTATTTTGATAAAACATGGCACATTGTTTTTACTATATAGATTATACTGGTAACCAAATGTGATGCCTGCTTTCTTAAAAAAAAACACATTATTGCTATTAAAAAATAGTTTTATGAAAATTCACTACCATAACGCACTTGCTGCGTCCAGAGTTTTTTATATCTCATTTAGTTATAAAAATAACTATTTTGCATGTTTCATTCTGTTACCTGTTCTGTGTAAAACAAATTCGAATATTGCCTATTTAGGCATATAGGGCATGTGCATACTGAAGGGAAGATGTCCGATAGACGTAAATGTAAATTAATGTCAGCTTGAATGATGTGATGTCATGTATAAGGTTGTATTGTAACATAATTAATTAAAGATAATAATGTGACGTGAACACGAAGAACAGTGTGTAATTACAAACATAGACAAAGACTACAGAAACAACTAAAACATGGTGTCAGGTTATCAAAAACTAAAAGGCACCTAGGAATGGAACAAGTTTTAAAGCATTTCTTGCAGTTGACACCGACGAGGGGTATGCCAATTTTGCCTGAGACTGGATCATCTTACCAATTATGTATACATACATTCCCACTGAGCAAGGTAATATTGCATTAACATTGCAGAATCTTTTCCAAAGCAAGTGTAAGTTTGATAGATTACTTGCAGAAAGCTTCCTGCAAGTTTGTTGCAAATGGCAAATGTTCCCCCCAGTGACTTTACATATGCAAGTGTTTCTTTTGTAACTTTACTGCAAGTTTACTGTAGTGAGCTGTTACAAACTTTCTTTATACTTACAAATGTTACCTTACAGCAAGCTTCAATTTTAAAAGGGCCTAGCAAAGTTGTAAAATTTAAACTTACATTTACAACTTATCTGCAATTGTATATATTATATATACAGTGCAAGTTTGTAACTTGAGATAATTCAAATTAATCTACTTCAGCTTTTTTCAAAAATGCTCGGAGTCAGATAATATTCTCAGTTACAATCTTTTCAAAAATGTATTATACAATTTGTGTCAAATGTCATTGATAATTTTTGTAAATGACAACCTTAGTTTTTTGTTGACTATTTTTAAAGTACACATCAAGCGATACAAAACCACCAAATTTCAAATTTTTATTATAAATCTCGAGTTGACAGCACGAAAACAAATTGTGTAGTTATCAATGAATAAAAATTTTAAAGCTGCTAGTTTTCTACAACTTCACATGTTAGAACTTTAAAAAAGCCAACAAAAACGTAAGGGTTGATTTAAAGAAATTATCGATGAAGTGATTTTTCAAATATGGTACATACTGTATAGATTTTTTTAAAGACTGCAACTTGAATTACTAACCAATGTGTCCAAGCATTTAAAAAAAAAGGAAACTATTTGATTAACTGAATTTATTTCAAGTTACAAACTGATACAGAATATAGGTATAGGTGTATTTATACATAATATATATTTCTTGTAAAACTGTAAAAAATGACTTAAGACAATGTTAATTAGAATAAAATCTTTATTACATAAAAAAATTAAAGACTTACAACAGATTTCATTTCTGCTGATAGAAAGATATATAGACTTTATTGACCATCAAATGTACATGGTAAGTCACTGTCTTTATAAGTACCCACTATAGTTACTAGATAGAGATAGTTAAGACATATAGCGAGAGTGTCCATGTTTAGGCTAAAATGCAGTTCTAGTCAAAACTCAGCGACAAAATAAATAACTTGAACTCGTGATATCGTTATTAATTGACCGATTTCAAAAATTCTTGTTTCTAAATGAATACCAATTAATTGTTTTTGATATTGTTTTACTAAATAACTCTTAGCCGTCTAGAAAAACGTGTGAAACACCAATAACAAAAACAAAGTCTTCTGCAGCATTACTTGTTTTGAGAGGTGAGAATTTTTTTAGCTTCTAAAATATGTGGTAACATGTTACATAAAGTAAAGTCAACATATCAAATACTATTGTGAAAAAGAAATATCTAAAATGGTGCGTTCATTTCAAATTTTAGAAAAAGTTTAATTGAGCATATGTAAGATATGCAATGGATAAATCAAGCGCAGGGAAATGAATACAACTTCAATGTGAAAATGGCCTAAATATGGCGAGTCTCTGAAAGTGTTCAGGCATGTCGTAACTATCCCTATCGAGTAAGTATAGTACCGCCAATGTCTGTGTACATTCAGAAACATTGAGTTAAAAGAAAGCAAAATTATGACTACAATGAATTACGTATATATATATATATATATATATATATATATATATATATATATATATATATATATATATATATATATATATATATATATAAAAGTCTGTGGCTAGTGAAACTTGCCTTCCAAAGCTTTTGCCTAGCGCACTCACACACACAGACACTATACACATTAGTTTAGAGCACAAATAAATTCCTTCACCTTGGTTTTTGTTTTATAACATCCACTAGTGCCTACTGTAATCTTGTTAGTGGGAGCATCTTAATAACATTAGATAGAAAATTAAGGAATTTGATTCCCAAGTAATCAAACATCTGCTTTGTTTTCTTCTTTTTGTGCAACTGTATTTTTAATTCATGCCTGCACCTGGTATTGTTGCGAGCGTCATCATTCACTGGATATTTTGAATACATAAACTGAAGAAGGATATAGCCTCGAACACATTTGGGCAGCTTTCTTGTTGCAGTCCTTATTGCTCTTTTTTGCATGATAAACACATGTTCCGCTGCTGACTAGTTAACCCATATGAATGTTACATAGCATAGGATACTGTTCCACTGTTCTTATGATGTCCATTGCTATGGATAAGCCACATGCTTCCATAGGTCAATCATATTTAACATTTTAAAATGAATTGGTTTGACCAGGTAAGACATCTCCAGGCTGCTTGTAAGGACATAAAATTCGTATTTAACAATTAGGTTTTCTTTTTTGTAGAGTATATTTCATAAAAAGAAACAAAAATATAAATGCAGCCATTTTATAATAATTCACAAATAGCCACATATCAAAACAATTATGCAACAGAAAAGTGACTAATTTTATTGCTGTTTAAGGGATTCTTACCTGAAAATGTTTGTGGATATACTTCATGTTTCATTATCTACACTCTAGACAACGAATTACTTAATTACCCAAAATTCAAACAATTCAGGCTACAATAAGATTGTCCAATCTTTAAAACTTCCAGGAAAATAAATAGACATAGATCAAATAACAACTTATGATGACGCAATTATAAAAAATGTAAACAACAAACCGCCATTAATTAATGCCGGGCGCTTTGTCAGAGTCAGTTCGCTGTTGGCGTCGGTGATGCTATGTTGCTATTGGACGACGATGACATACGATCGAGAATACACGATCAAAACGGAGGGAATTCAAATAAATGTTGTTTACAAATTAAAACAAACTTTCAGAAACATTACAATTGTAACTTTACGTGAGCTTACAAATGGAGAAAAACAACAAGCCGGCAAAGGAGATATTATATTTGAAAGTTACGTTAAAGTTTCATTTGTAAGTTTGCATTGGTTTTTTGCCTGCAAACATTTAGAAATGTTGCAAACTTAACTTACATAATGGTAGATTATTTAACGTTGCGGTAAGCATTTGTAAGTTACCATGCTTAGTGGGTTGTATAATATATCATTAAAAAAGTGTTTTCTTCAATAGTAATAGTAAATTATGCCATATAAACCAGCACCACAGTTTGATGAAGATGCACTGGAACTTGGGCCTAAATGAAAACAAAATATATTTCTAAAAGCTTCAGGAAAACATAATTCAAATGGTGATTTTAAAATAGCCCTAATTTTACATACTATTTAAATATTATAAGTGAAACGGGGTTCGATATCTTTAATACTTTTCCAGTAGATAAGACAAATAAGGTGGAAGATGCTCTCGGTTGTTTTGATGAAGTCAAAGACAAATATGACAATTCAAACGTTAAAATTTTAGAACTTCTATCAGAAAATCAGACCCTTTACTTTTTTGTAACGCAACTTAAGAAGCAATCCGCTAGTCATGGATGCATCTGTATAATTATAAAAATTCATACACAGGTTGAACGATCAAAGATAAATTAATTCTGAGTCTCTACGACAACCAAGTACAACAAAGAATTATTAGGGAAACTCATATTACGTTATCCAAAGTGCAAGAATACTGCAAATCTATAGAATTGTGTACGCAACATCTGAGGCTTTTTATTCACGTAGAAGAAGTTAATGCTGTAAGAAGTATCAGAAGAGCAGAAAATTTGGACCTGAACATATGGTAGGTAGAAAAGCTGTGTACAATAAAACTTGCAATTTATCAGATACACAATCACTTTTCCAAAGTATGCTTTCACAACCAGAATAGTCAAGCTGTTGGTGACAAGCATCGGGATATGAAAATAGCTTAAGAAGTCAAAATCAAGTCCGTGAAAGCAGAGCAGAGAGCAACCATACAAGGGAAGGGTCAAAAGTTCTGATCGATGACTTTCAGTTGTAGTTTTTTGTAAGTGCAAGCGAGTGTGATTTTGTGGCATGTTCTGCCCAATTTAGTTGTATTCTATAAAGGTATAAGTACTATTAGGTAATGCAATTCCTTTAATACCTGACTGAAAGCCTCTAGGATCCATAGTCTCGCCAAATTTCACGTTACCTCAGTGGGATAACCTCGAATATTCATCTCGGAAACTTTGTGTTTGGCTATTAAACTTGTTTATCTAAATTAACGTACACTACCAGATGTCACTAAAAAATTATGGACAATTTTGAGACCTAGTAAGCGTTTACATTATCTATATTTTGAGGCAAATAGACATTGAGTCTGAAGCTAAGAACTGCTACAACCACATGAATGTAGAATAAGGGAAAATAGCCTGCCATGATAGAAGCGCATGGAGGTATATTTTGATAATATCATAGGCTCTGTGGTTTGCCCACTCCTGTATAGAAATGTTATTACAGGTAGTACTAGTATTATTTTAGTGAATTTTTATTAAAAATTAAAAAAAAAAATTCACTAATAGAGAGGTATCGATGGTGAGACTTTGCAAAATTTTTTTCAAATGAGCGCGAATTAGGACCCCTAGAACCCATATCCGGGGTCAGTTTGAATTTTTATATGTTTATATATATATTTTTCTATATATATATATATATATATATATATATATATATATATATATATATATATATATATATATATATATATATATATATATATATATATATATATGTATCCGTCTGATAACTCAAAAAATAATTAACCGATTTAGATGAAACTAGGCAAGTGCCTTTCTTTTATTAATGGCTTGGATAAGTTCGTTGGCCAGGAAAATCGGAGGGGGTTTTCCGGGAAAATTTTGAGTTTTCTTTGAAAAAAAATTTTTTTTCCCGAAAATTTCGATAAAATTTGGTCTACATATTGCTTTGGGAAATACCTAACTATGTGCCAAAATTCAGCTTTCTAGGGTTACAGAAAATTGAGCTATTCAAATTTAAAACATTTATGTTTAAATCATAAGTATGTGGTTGCTGTTGGTTAGTCAATGCTTTTCTTATTGACTCATGAAATTCATTTGTAAGTTTCCGAGAAATGTCAATAATACTGAATTCACTGATTGTTAATCATTGGAAGCATTTACGATTATATATAACCCTATTGTAATTTATTATCATTTATCACCTCTGTAGTATAATTATTTTTGCCTTACAACTCGCAGCGTTTTTAGTCAATTGTTGTTATTAATAGTCAATAGTTTTTTTCCGAATACACACACCTTCCATTGACTTCTGCTTCTGCCGCTGTTACAGTCCTTTTATTTAGAGGTAGAGTTGTAACCACTCATACAAACAGTGTTTTTTAACCACGTGGCTGGGCGACTGACCGAATTCATTCCCAGTTGCTGTTGATTTACTCATATTCTCTTAATATGTTTTAAGATGTGGTGTCTACTTCATTCCAAGTCACTATTAACCGACTATTTATGAAATCAAATAAGTAAATTAAATCGATTGTCATAAAATATGTAGTGTATTAAGACAAGGGAAAAAGAAATAAAACATATAACTGTGCACATTTTGATTATATTTTAGGGTGCTTGAGAGAGGTATTGTCACAGCATAATATCTTATTAAAGTTCATTTGTAAATAGGTTTAATTTTTATATGTTTATATATATATATATATATATATATATATATATATATATATATATATATATATATATATATATATATATATATATATATATATATATATATATATATATATATGATAACTCAAAAAATAATAAACCGATTTCGATGAAACTTGGCAAGTGCCTGTCTTTTATTAATGGCTTGGATGAGTTCGTTATCCAGAAAAATCAGACGGGGTTTTCCGGAAAAATTTTGAGTTTTCTTTCGAAAAAATTTTTTTTCTCCGAAAGTAACAAAGCTGTTTCAATGAAATTTACTATATATGTTGCCTCAACCTTACTACGTACCAAAATTCAACTTTCTAAGTTTAGAGAAAATTGAGTTATTCAAATTTTAAATTTTCTTTCGAAAAAAATTTTTTTCTCCGAAAATTACAAAGTTATTTTAATGAAATTTTGTGGATATCTTGCCTTAGGAAAAACCTTACTACGTATTGAAATTAAACTCTCTAAGTTTATAGAAAATTGAGTTATTTAAATTTGAAGCATTTAATAAAAATTCACTACCATAACGCACTTGCTGCGTCCCGAGTTTTTTTTGTTTCTGTAAACTTTGTGTTTATACAGTTTTTTATATTTTTCCATTGTAACTTTTATTAATTTTATTTTACAATGTTTCAAGTATCCGGTTGTAGTTGGCCCTTTTCTGGTCTGTTGAACAATCGTTATTATTATTATTATTTATTATTATATGTCATATAATGCTACCAGTTTATATTTACAGCAACTTATACAAATAAAATACCAATGAAGAAAAAACAATCTTTAATATGACAACAATTGCCTTACAGAAAAATAACCATGTAAAAATAATACAAGAAAGATCACATCGTTTTCTAGTTAAGTTTAAACTATATATGCTATATATATATACATACAGTTATTCGCAAGGTCAGTAGTTGCGCTTTAGTGTTGTGCATATCATTGTGAATACGGAATCAACACTATTTGTACAAAGTATAAAAAAGTAGAGTATTGTATATTTACAAATCAAATACATAGACAAATAAACATTTTAAATTTCCTTGATTACTTAATAGTCATAGTGAAGTGCTCAATTATAACTGTTTTAACCGCCCTGCCCCGGAAAAGTAATTTCTGACGTACAACATCGATTACATTGTATTACTTTAGTGAATTTTCTTTAAAAAAATCCACTAATAAGGAGATCTAGACTTTTGAATTTTGAAAAATTTCTTCAAATGAGCGCGAACTAGGCCCTCTAGAATCCATAGCCAGGGTTGGTTTAAATATATATATATATATATATATATATATATATATATATATATATATATATATATATATATATATATATATATATATATAAGACTAGATGCATTCTCGCAACAATTAGAACCGTAGACCGGTTTCGCTCTCATTAGAGCTCTTCAGTACGGCATACTAATTGCAGCAAAAATGCACTATATATATATATATATATATATATATATATATATATATATATATATATATATATATCTATATCTATATATATATATATATATATATATATATATATATATATATATATATATATATATATATATATATATATAACAGGCAGAATAGCTCACGTCGCGAGGTGAGTAACTTCTCGGATCGGATTAGAAGGTCGCGGGTTCGGGTCCCGTATTCAGATAGTCGGTCTTTTTCACTCGAATGTGGAAGGGCCGGGTTTTGATGAGTTATGGGTGGTGTCCTTTGTTTATATGTGTATGTAAGCTCCCCCCGTACAAGTCTAAGACTTCTGGGTGCGGTGTTTGTCTACTGTGGTGTTATTATATATATATATATATATATATATATATATATATATATATATATATATATATATATATATATATATATATACTCGTATATAACCTATGTGCCAAAATTTGGACGTATATCGTGAAAGGAAAAAGTTATAGGTATTTAAATAAAAAAAAGTTGGGTGCCAGTGATGACCAGTTAAACGCACAAAAGGAAAATATTTTGCGTAGATAACAAAATCCATTCTATGTTACAGACAAAGATTAAGTTGTTTGGCGCAAAAAAGTTAAGGAATTCCAGAAAAATTACTTTGAAAATTTGATAGCTTTTCCTCTTAAATCAAAGTCGCGATTTGAAACGTCAAAACTGGCAACTTTCAGGCAAAGAAACTGAAGCTAATACGGGCTATGTGGAGAAAATGTTGCAAGAAATGTGTTTTACAAGTCCTTAAGTTTCAGCTTCAACCGCCACTGTCCTTCATTTTACTAAAATGTTTCCAGAAAATCCATTTCGAATAGACAGCTCGTCTTGGTTAATCAGACCACGATATGGTCACTGCTTCCTGAGCAATTAAACCCGAGGTCACACAGTCATCACACCCACGTATCGTTTGGCACTACAACTCCGCGAACTGGGATGAAATGCGGGATTACTTTTCCTCATTTCCATGGGCGTCTGTCTGCTTCTCTCATCCTGACCCCTCTGATATCTCACAAAACGTCGCTGAAATTATGCAAGCTGACATGGAATTATTTATTCCACGTACACAGAAAACCTCCTCAGCCACTCAAAATCTCTGGTTCTCTAAATCCTGTGGCAAGGCCAGACTTGAAAAGGTCAACGCTCACAAAACGCTTCTGCACAATCCCAGTCAAGAAAACCGTCAAGCATTTAACGGCGCAAGAGACCGCTATGTCCGCATTCTTTCTGAGGCAAAAAACTCGTTTAATAACCACATCAAAAACAAAGTCATCTCAAGTTCCAACGGCAGCTTCTGGACTAAATCTATTGGGAATAATTTCTGCAATTTCGCGCATAAAATGACGGATATAATTTTCAAAACTGAAAAGGTACGAAATATGCTCTCTTCTCCTAATACTAGGAAAGCCTCTGGCCTTGACGAGATCCCAGAAATTGTTCTCCTTCTCTCTAGCACATTCAACCCAGTTCACAATTACGCGAACGACAGCACCCTCCACTAAAATATACAATATTCTAAGCCTGCCTCTTTAGCACAATTAGATGAGGATCGCAGATTCATGGAGGGTTCTGTCTTTAAAAAATATTAATCTGAGGAAGTAGAAATCTTGTACAATTCAACCCCACCAAATCTCAGCTTTGCTTTCTTTCTCATAAGAGATACACCAGCTCTAGACCCATCACAATAAACAACCAAGTTATTCAAAGTAATGAGTCCTTTTCACTTCTTGGCATTTCTGTGGATCGAGATCTCAATTGGCACCAACATGTCAAATCAATCACCAAAACTCTGTACCTGGACAGCAAATTTTCCGTGCAACCGGAGCATTTCTGTTGTCGTAGATGGCCATTCCCCTAAACTGTATCCAATTAATGCAGGAGTTCTTCAAGGTTCAGCTTTAGCCCCTACTTTGTTTCTTCTCCACATCAATGACCTCCTCTCTAGCACATCCAACCCAATTCACAGTTACGCGGACGACAGCACCCTCCACTCAAATACACAATATTCTAAATCTGTCTCTTTAGCCCAATTAGATGAGAATCGCAGACTCATGGAAGGTTCTGTCTCCGTGGATCTCCAAAAAATATTAGACTGGGGAAATAGGAATCTTGTACAATTCAACCCCACCAAATCTTAGTCTTGCTTTCTATCTCATTTGAGATACACCAGCCCTAGACCCATCACAATAAGCAACCAAGTTATTCAAAGTAATGAATCCTTTTCACTTGTTGGCATTTCTGTGGGTCGAAATCTCAATTGGCACCAACATGTCACATCAATTGCAGAAGCGGCTGCTAAGCAATTAGGTTTCCTCTTCCGGACTCGCAAATACTTTTCACCAGCTAATCTCTATACCTTATATACTTCACAAATAAGGTCAAACCTCGAATATTGCTCCCACGTCTGAAGTGCCGCTGCCGCTTCTACACTCGCTATCCTGGACTCCATTCAGAAGAGAGCTATACGTCTAATCGTTGACTCTACCCTCACCCAAAGGCTTCCATTCCTTGCCCACTGACGTGCCGTTCGTGACCTCTCTCTCTCTGTTATAGATATCTGCACGGACACTGCTCAGAGGAGCTTTCTTCCATAGTTCTGCCAGGGGAACAGAGCGAATGCACCCTTTTACTGTCCAGGTCATCAGACATAGAATGCTACTAGTGCCGCGTATGTTAACGATGGTCTGACCACCCTTGTGTACAGCCAGTGGGCCGTACTAGGTCTTAGTCCTCACGTTCTTCCATATAGCCGCCTAGTGATGGCTAGGGTCATAACTGCCTTACGCAATATTTTTTCAACGTGACTATTCCAGGTTAGCTTAGACCCCAAGATATTTTACCTCCCTGACCATTGGGATGTTTCTATCGAATAGAGTAGAGTTCTGTGCCTCTCCTAATTCCTCCTCCTCGTAAACGGTATAACGGTTGCTTTCTTGGAGCTCACCTTAAGCCCTTGACCAACCGTCCACCTTTTCACCACTTTCAGTGCTGTCTGCATGCGCCCCCACGCTGACTGTGTAACCTTTCCTCGGACTATGATGACAATTTCGTCCGCATAGCCCTGTACCTCGGACCCCCTCCAGAGAGCCTCCCTAGTAGGCCGTCCACGACTAGGCACCAGAGCAGGGGAAACAGAACGCTCCCCTGCGGACACCCCGCCGCGACCCCCGCCAGCAGTGTCCCTCCCGGGAGTGAGGTGAACTGGTGCCATTAGCGAGACAAATGATTGACCAATATAGGATAGAACGGTGATACTTTAATTAGTTCTCAAACAAGACATTTATTTCCCTTTGCCTGAGACGCATACTCATATCGAAATAGATGTGTCAAAGTTTAGTGTGTTTTATTTCTTTAACGTCGATCTATTTCGGATACTATGACCAATTACCGACGCCAGGGTGCCATTTTACCTCACTATCCTGGAAATTTTGTCAAACCACAGACTTTCTGTAAGAAGGGTAGGGATCTCTAACATGCCCAACATCGCATGGACACGGGACCGATGGCTTTACGCCTCCTCCGAAGGGATGTACGTGCAGACATTCAACTTGCTCAAATACAATGCCACAACCTCGGTGGATGTTAATGTTACAGTTTGTACTGAAAAAGTGAAAGGAGAACCCTGGGATCGAACACAGTACCCTTCGGTTTAGAGGCATACATTCTTACCACTGAACCACTGAGGTTTTGTGTCAAAGTTGACCAGCCAACGCTGGCCGGTTTGCTCACAGAGCTACATTAGCTTTAGAAAGAATGTTGTTTTATGATACCGAAACACAAGTTTTTCTAGTTCTTGGCTCTTATGGCCATATTCATGCAATGTTCAAGATGACTTCTTTAAATATTGAGCACTCCACTACAATACACGAGATCACTCAGTATAATACTAGGTATAGATTATTATCTGGAGTTTTGCCTGTTGGTTTTGAGTATGTTCATGAGCTTACTTAAGACCCTGGTGGGTACAGGGGGTAGATCAGTCAAATTACACTTGCATCTGAAATGTTCAAACTTGTCTTTCACCGCACTTGTCAAACGATCTCGGTATCTATAAGCCGTCCTGTCAATGGTCGAGGCTGTCTTGATGCAGTCGTCACCTCCAAACTCGCAGATCCTGTAGTGGTGCAGAATTGCGGCGTCTGCAGGAACATTTAGCGTACCTAAGCAAAAAGAGGCATGTATTACAGTCTTGTTCAGACAAAGCACACAAGTTTCTATTACAGAGTCCTCACATCAAAAGTAATTCTGATTTCCCTCACCATCCCCTGATTTTTTTAACTCAAAATTTAAAATTTTCATGGCAAAACAAAGTGTTATTTTGGTTTTACAAAAATAATGTTACGTTCTACAGGTTTCTGGATTTGTTGATTAACAAAACACAGCTTTTCAAACTACTAATTTATTATTACCAACTATTTTCCAACACCAGTGTCAACTAAAATATTTCTCTTCTCTATTATTAAATATCCATAGAACTATATTCCACTATCGCCTTCTATGATCGCTTCTTATACACCAACACTTACTGTTGACTCGCTTAATACTCTATGATCACTTTTCTACACCAATACTGAACTAACTTACTCTGCGCACCGCTCGTCTTTTTATACCGTCTATAGAGATTCTAGACGTTCTACGACAACGACGACCTGGACTTCGTAGAAACCGTGAACAGGCGAGTCCACAGAGCCCTGAGAGAAACCCCGACACAACAGCTGCGACCCACCTGTCCGGAAGAAATTCGGAAATTGATAGCGGCGAGAAAAGTGCGAAAGGCGCCAGGTCCAGACGGTGTGACCAGCCTAGCGCTTAGAAGACTACCGAAGAAGGCCGTGGCGGCGCTAACTAACATAGTTAACGCCATGCTACGGCTACGCCACTTCCCCAGCGACTGGAAAACTGCAGATGTCATCTTCATACGGAAACCAGGCAATGACCCACTGTTCCCGCAGAACTACCGACCGATCAGCCTTCTATCGGTGATCGGGAAAATCGCCGAGGCGGTTGTTTTGACGAGACTGAGGGAACTCACCGATGCCCTGAAAATCATCCCCGACGAGCAGTTCGGCTTCCAACCGGGCCACTCGACGGTGCACCAGGTGCTGAGACTGGTAGAACTGGCGACAAGTGCTATGAATGTTAAGGACATAGGAGGCGCCGTCTTCCTGGACGTCGCGAAGGCCTTCGACACGGTCTGGCCCGAGGGACTTGTCTACAAGTTACTCGACGCCGGCGTCCCACTGGCTATGGCGCAACTAGTGTTCTCATTCATGGCTCGTCGCCGAGTTTGTGCGAAGATCGACGGACACAGATCCAGCGACAGGACGCTGAAGGCTGGGGTGCCCCAGTGCTCACTCCTGTCTCCACTTCTGTTCAACATCTACATGTCAGACATACCGCGAACGGAGACCGCCACCATCGCGCAATACGCCGACGACACCGCCATATTCGCGTCATCTCGTGATCCCCGACTGGTCACACGCCGCCTCTAGGAGGCGGCGTCAAAACTGGAGGAATGGTGCAGCAAATGGAGAATAGCGATCAACCCAGAGAAAAGTACGGCGATGCTTTTCACCTGGAGGCCCGTGGACCTTAGAGAACAAATAATATGGATGTTCGACAAGCGTATCCCGTGGAAGGACACCGCGAAATACCTGGGGGTCATCCTCGACAAGAGACTCACTTGGAAAGCCCATATCGACGCGACGGTCGCGAAAGCCAAGGCGGCTACGGCGGCGCTGTACCCGCTCATCTGTAGAGGTAGTAAGTTGAATATTTCTAATAAATTTTTAATTTACAGGTCCATGATTCGGCCGATTTTGACCTATGGCGGTGCCGTCTGGGGATACGCCTCGGATTGCCATCTGAAACGACTTCAGGTCGTGCAGAACAAGATCCTGAGGATGTCCCTGGACGCCCCGTGGTTCGTCAGCAATCGGCAAATAAGAGAAGACACCAACACCGTGGACATCAAGGCCTATCTGCAGGATGCGGCCGCGAAGACCTTCGCCAAGGCGGCAAACCACGCTAAGCCGCTCATCAGGTCCTCAGTCGACTACGATGAAACGGCGCGGAGAAAATTCAAGAAGCCCAAGATGATTCTACTGTAGCCGTCCAGCCACCTAGTAGACGTCTCCAGGGCAGGAGTCCGCGAAGACATCGAGGTGCTGAAGACTACGTGTCGACTCGTGCCCCCGCGACGCCCGCGGGGGTTACCGCTGTGAGGGCTGAACCGAGTAGGCCTAAGCACGGGCGAGGGGATACGGGTTAGTAGGCATCTCCGACAGAGCGCGCACCCGAAGGCAATGGCCTCGTCGTTATTTTCGCGGGTGAATTGAGTAGCGCGCGGGGATGGCGTCAGAACCGGCGTTAGTAAGGTCCGCGCTATATAAATAACCTCGGCCCCCGGGCCGCTGCCAGAGCAGACACCACCGTAAGCAGAGACAGCCACTAGAGATTACGCAGCCAGAGGGCGGAGCCCTAGCTCCAGGAAGCGACCGAAGATTCAAGATTCAAGATAGACGTTCTACACTATTCTACACCTGTCACTTCTGGTTTATTCTAGAAATGTCATTCCAGAGTGTTTGCTGTGACACTGCCCCCCTCTTATATTCGATGTCGAATTCTGACATTTCTTGGTATGGCGTAAGTCTGTGCATATGGACCACCTTCATCTTGCACTTCGGGCTCCTTTGAATGCGATAGACAACGTCATTGATCCTTTTGACCACCTTATAAGGACCTTCCCATAATTTTTGTAGTTTCGGTGACCGTCCCTTGCGTCGTACTGGACTGTAGAACCACACACGATCTCCTTCTTTAAAACCAGATGAATTAGCTCGCACGCCATAATGGGTCTTCATGCGGTCGCTTTCTATTCGTATATGCATTCCGACCGCAGGGGATGGTTTTCCTTTTCGTCAATATGTCGGCGTTTTTTTTGAAGCGAAGTCCTTAGGTGGTACTGGTGCTTCCGTGTAGTTGATGTTGTTCTGATGTTTCTACTCGCACCAGTATCTCGGCGGGCTCTATTTATCCTGTCGACATCTGCTCTGTTCCAACAAATGTGTTTACTGACCTTTTTCTGGGTTGGCTTCACATTTACGTGGTCTTTGCACCCTTCGTCTTGTGCTTCTCTCATACTTTCTTCTCCACTTGCTTCTTTCTGAGTAACTGGGTAGTATCTTCCTCTCACAGCTCTCTTCACTGGAATGGCACTTTCACGGCAAACGTTGCTATTTGCCTCTATGGTGATTTTCCGCACTACCAGGTTACCGCCAGGCAACATTATTATTTCTTCACCGCCGATAGTCAGGATGTTAGTGCCAAGATCAAGTTTAGGGCACTGGCCCTGAAGTATGTCCAAGCCAATTATAATCGGGTCCAATATGGCGGCGACTATGGCTCTCTACTTTGCCTTCCATGTCCCAATTGGCAGCTCGACCTCAGTCTCGCCAAATACCTGGATCTGATCACCACCGGCGGCATTTACTCTGTACATTCTATCTGGTTCTCTTACTTGCCATCTTGGAACCATGTCGCGGCGAATAATCATCCTAGGTGCGCCTGTATCGACGACCATCTGGGTCTTATTACCGCTTACGTATCCGTCTACGACGAGAACGCTGCCAGAATCGCTAACCTAAGAAATGGTTACCGGCCTTAGCTTCACTTTTTCCCTTAGGCGTGATCTTAGAGCCCAACATTCGCCCCTTATATGTCCCACCTTGCCGCAGTTCCAGCAGCGCAAGGCATTTGCATGGTGAGCTCTTATTGGGTGTTCATGAGACGTCGGCCTTATTTGTTCTGCTATTTTCTCTAGTAGCTGCATGATCTTGGATAATACTGTTATATTTTCCTCTTCTAGGACTTGGAGACAGCGAATCCTCACATTGCCTTTGGAGGCTTGCTTGGTTGCTTCAAATTCTAATGAATGTGCCAAAGCATCGTTTAAGTTTTTATGTCTCGCCGTCCTCAGCGCCTGTTGAATGTCGGTATCCCTGATGCCGTCAATGAATGTTTGCAGCGACAGCTGGTTCAAAAATTCTGATCGCGTTAGTCTGGCAATGTCGGCTTCAAATTTTGCATGGTTTCGCCAAATTTCTGACAGCGACTTTTCAACTGAGTTTGGTACAGCTGTTGTAAATGCTGGTTTCCAAATCTCATTTCCAGGTAATACCGAATGCTGTCGAAACTGTCCCGTTCTTCCCTGGGAATTCCTTGAAGCACGTCGAGGGTATCTCCTCTGAGAGCTACTATTAACGAGGTCGCTTTCTCTCTCTTGCCCCAACCATTTGCTTTATCAGCGGCTTCGAACTGGCGTAGATAAATACCCCATGGGACTGAGCCATCAAATGTGGGAACCTTAATTCTTACGTGGCTATCTTCGTGTCTGATGTTTCCCTTGACTAGGGTATCATACTTCTTTTCTAGTGATTGCATTTTCTCCTGTACCTCCGCTTGTACTTCCTGCACACTTGTCAGCTTGTCATGTACATCGTCGCTGATACCCCTTACTCGACTTTCTACTTGTTGGAAGATGTCGTCTTTTACCTGCTTCATACGTTCGTCCACACACGAACTAATATTCTCAATTCTGCTGGATTGTTCTTGCAGATTTTTTTTGTTTCTTCGTCTCTTCTTCTGACTTCTCAATCTCTTTTTCTTATTTCTTCTTTGGATTATTCGTTCCTTTTTCTCAGTTCTTCTCTTGTGTCTTCGTCTCCTTTTCTCATTTCTCTTTGGCTTCTTCGTCTCTTTTTCTGGCCTCTTCATTTCTTTTTCTGGCCTCTTCATCTCTTTTTCTCATTTATTCTTTGGCCTCTTCATCTCCTTTTCTCATTTCTTCTTTCGCTTCTTCGTCTCTCTTTCTCAGCTCTTCTTTAACATCTTAATCTCTTTTTTCTGACTTCTTCATCTCTTTTTCTGGCTTCTTCATCCCCTTTTCTGGCCTCTTATTTCATTTCTTCAATTAATTCCAATAGCTGGGCGTCCATATTGGCTGTTGCGCTACGTGTCTTAGGCATAACGTACTTAAAGGTGGTACACAGTTTATTCGGTTTCAAGAACACACCGAGTTATGAGTTACTGCTGACACTGATCTTCCAGAGATTTTAGAAATTTCCACGTTGTTCAACGAATATTCTGGAAAATACTTCCCCTAGCAGCGTGAAAATCCCACTTGTGACACACACTTGTGTTATTAACTTCTACGGGTTTCTGGATTTGTTGATTAACAAAACATGGCTTTTCAAACTACTATTTTATTATTACCAACTATTTTCTAACACCAGTGTCAACTAAAATATTTCTCTTCTCTATTATTAAATGTCCATAGAACTATATTCCACTATTGCCTTCTATGATCGCTTCTTATTTACCAACACTTACTGTTGACTCGCTTAATGCTCTATGATCACTTCTTTTACACCACACTAACTAAATACTGAACTAACTTATTCTGCGCACCGATCGTCTATTTATACTGTCTATAGAGATTCTAGACGTTCTACACTATTCTACACCTGCCACTTCTGGTCTATTCTAGAAATGTCATTCCAGAGTGTTCGCTGTGACAATAACTTACAAGATTAAAGGATTGGAATACTAACTGTTAAAAAATATAAATCAACAAAAAGTTTGCGGTCATTAAGTGAAAAGTCAAACCTGCGATGAGCACTTATAAGTACACTTGGAGAACCAAAATCGCTCTATGTAGTGGTTATCAGACCTATGATAACATATGGAGCCATAGTTTGGTGGCCTAAGGTACTTCGTGGTACCGCGAGGGCCAAACTGGCTCATCTACAGAGACAAGCATGTCTGATGATAACGGGAGCGATAAGCACCGCACCATCAGTCGCTCTGGAGGTCCTCCTCAATATTCCCCCACTTCACATATGGCTGGAGAGGGTGGCGAGGTGGACAACGTACAGACTAATACAAACGGCAGATAACATGCCGAGGGAAGTCAGTCTGAGGGGGTCCGGACTCCTTGATGACAGTGATTGTCACAGGATTCTGGGAATGGTCTCGGACTTGATGCCTACAAAAATCAGCAGAGATCTGTCTTTCAAGACCGTCCTCCCGGAAAGGGAGGACTGGGACCGGAACCAATCGACCCTGTTGAGAGCGGACCTCTGCTGGTACTCTGACGGCTCCAAAACCAATATGGGAGTAGGAGCCGGCGCATATGGGGGCAGCACCGATGCTAGACTATCAGCTAGCCTCGGCAAGTACGCAACCATACACCAGGCAGAAGTTTATGCCATCGAGATGTGTGCAAGGGAAAGCTTAAAAGACCTATGCACAAACAAATCGATAAAGATATTTGCAGATAGCCAAGCTGCAATAAAGGCTCTTGGTTCCTACCGGTGCAATTCAAAGACGGTATGGAGTTGTAAATCTGCCCTTAACGAATTGGGCAGCTGTAATGAGGTGTCGCTGGTCTGGATACCGGGTCACTCGGACCATGATGGCAACGTTGCGGCAGACGCGCTTGCCAGGAGTGGTGCCCAGTGTGACTTTGTCGGACCAGAACCTGTGCTGGGAATAACATCTTGCACAGCAAAACGCACCTTAAAGACCTGGACAGATAGAAGGACAATTCAATATTGGCAAAATCTTCCAGGATTAGCTCACTCTAAGGCCTTCATAAATGGCCTGTCAAGGGCTAAGAAACTTCTAGAGTTGAACAGACAACAACTGAGTACTCTAGTCGGCCTGTATACAGGACACTGTCGCTTGCAACATCACATGCACCGTATTGGGATCGGTCAGGAGACCGAGTGCCGGCTGTGTATGGAGAATGACGAAACAGCAGAGCACGTGCTGTGTTCCTGTCCGGCAGCGGTTAGGACTAGACACCTGCTCTTTGGCAAGGTAAAGCTTGCTCCAGAGGATCTGGATCAACTTTCGCCCGCAAAGGTTGTCGACCTCTGTAGGAGGCTGGATTTGTTGGGCGAAATATAGACATTAGGCGTGAGCCACAATAGACCTTATGGTCGCGGTGGAGGGACCGATATGGACCACTCACAAACTAACCTAACCTAACCTAACCTAACTTACTCTGCGCACCGCTTGTCTATTTATACTGTCTATAGAGGTTCTAGATGCTCTACACTATTCTACACCTGCCACTTCTGGTCTATTCTAGAAATGTCATTCCAGAGTGTTCGCTGTGACAATAACTTACAAGATTAAAGGATTGGAATACTAACTGTTAAAAATATAAATCAACAAAAAGTTTGCGGTCATTTAGTGAAAAGTCAAACCTGCGATGAGCACTTATAAGTACACTTGGAGAACCAAAATCGCCACAACACTTTAAAAAAAAACCTGATGACCGTTTTACTAACAACGCTAGCGACATCAAAGGATAAAAAATTCTAAACATTTAGTGGAACCATTGTCACGTTTTTAGTGAATTTTGTTAAAAAAACATTAACGAGCAGATTTCGACATTTGATTTTGAAAAAATTTCCTCAAATGAAGATATCTCGTAAACTACTGCAGTTAAAGAGACGGTTAAATGGGAAAAGTAGTTCAGTTTTATGAGTCTAATACAGAACTGTGTTTGTTTCCATAACAAAGGTCACGGATTACTAGATATTTTGAAAAAAACAGATATTTGTCGATTTCTTTAAATACATTTAGCTGCGTTAGTATTGGGTTTACTGAAAAGGTGTAAAGGAAAAAGTTGTAGACAAATATGTTCTAAATAAAGCAAACATATGCAAATTTTAAAAAGATTTGTAACTTTTGAATTATGACATAAACTTGTGTTTTTTAAAGAGAAAGCATAGTTGGCTGTGACTTCAATAAATAGGTCCTTTTTTTCTCTTTACATTGATATAAAACACGAAGTGATTATTTTAAGAAATAAAAATTTAACAATGTTTCTTTTTCAAAAAAAAATAACAGTGGTCACCACGAAACGGTTGTTTATTTCAAATAGCGAAAACCTAAATCTAAGATTTCGCACATAGTTTACATTACATTTCCAATTAGAGATTTAACATAATAATTAACAAAATAAATGTTTAAATCAAATTTGTCAAAAGTTTGATAAACATTTAAAGAAAATGTCTAAAAAGCGTTGAGATATTACTCATACAACTAATTTCCCTTTGCAAAGTGGTAACAGATTATGACTAATCTGTATCTGTTAAAGCTACGTGTAGCGAAACCCGTCATACAATCCAGTAAATGTTGGACAGGTTCCCTTTGAGAATCTTGCTTTGACTAAACAAATCTTACCATGTCCTGGTATAAACTCCCAGACAAAATGGTTCCCAGCCTCGACCACAAGTTCTGGTTTACATATGTATTTTGACCTCTGTTTGTGTGGATGTAATTTGCTGCGTCTTCTAGTTTTTTTCATGGTAACTAAACCAGCTGTCACTGGCTCTTTTAGTTGATACACAGAGTCGTCATCGCCCCACTGCAGGTAGAAAAATGCGTTCTGAAATGAATACGATCCCGTCGACCTAGTGTTGAGACGTTTGTCCAGATATCTGAAAGAAAAAGACAACAATAGTAAAACTCGTTGGACAATTTGTGAACGATATTAAATAAGCTGAGTTCTTTATGTAAAAAGATTTGGTTTATTGACATTTATACGCGTCATCTAGTCAACAGCCGTCTACTATTATAAACACGATTGGTAAAATGAGTAGGTAAATACCAAAAGACCACCGTTTATACTTCTTAAATGCTTCCTGAGATAGTTAAAGACTGGAGCTAATTATTTGCTGTATCAATTGTTATATGCAATTTTTGGTATTTGGTCCATTTGCTTTTTTTATGTTCACTTTTTCTAAACCAATTCACAGCGAAACTTTATAAAAATTCTGGAGCAGAAGTGACACAAGAACTTTTCCAACAGAATAGAAAACCTTGTAAATCAAGAGGACTGCCTAGTGTGTTTATAAAAAGTAAAAGGGCCAAATCAAGAACAAAACAGAGTTCAGTTATGCAATTTAATCCAGGGACAGAAGCGTACCAAACCAACGACCACACAGGATCTAGTAAAGCAATTTAATCTAGAAAGAGAAGCGTCCACAAAGTATATAAATCAAAGGCCACATAATGTCCAGCAATGCATTTGATAGGATGTGTGGAGTCCCATTAAGCAGTTCCACAGGCGAGCATTCAAGCAATGAAGTAAAACTCTGGACGCAGCAAGTGCGCTATGGAAGTGAATTTTCATAAGAATGTTTTTAATAGCAAATGCGAGCAGGCGTCAATCTGATTACCGGTATAGCCTATGTAGTAGAAACAATGTACTATATTTTATCAAAATTGCTTATTGTTTGAAAATATACAAAAATTTTCCTAAAATAAAGTTAAATGTTGATTTCCTAACCAAACAAAACTTACATTAATAGCAAACTCAGTTATTGAAATTGAAGGATTTAATGAACATTCGCTACCAAAACGCACTAACTGCGTCCAGATTTTTTTCTCACAAACATGCATCATATTTCGATTAAAATGGAAAAATTCATTAACGACTTTGTTCTACGGAAATTAGATAAAAATTATAGAGCGTTAAACCATAAACTTCACCAAACATGCAGTGAAAACACCAACCTAACTAAACCGAAAGCCAAAGCATCAGAGAAAGAGTCTATTTGAAATGAATTTTATGTAAATATTTTAGTAAAATGAACGGCAATGACGGTTGAGTCTGAAACTTAAGGGTTCGCAGAACACTCTTCTTGCAACATTTTCTTTTCACAATCCGTATTTGTTTCACGTTCTTTGCCTAAACATTGCCAATTTTGACGTTTCAAATTGCGAGTTTGATGTTTTGAGGAAAACTCTAAAATTTGTTTTTTTTAGCTGCCCGTAACTTTTTTGTTTTTAAACTTAGAGACCTAAAGTTTGGTACATGGTTCACTCTTTATAATACAAATACGCGTTGCCCTTACTTTGTTATTTCCGAAGATAAAATTTTTTTAGAAAGAAAACACAAAATTTTTCGGGAAAACCTGGACAGATTTTCCTGGCTAACGAACTTATCCAAGCCACTTGCAAAAGGAAGGTACTCACCAAATTTGATTATTAGGATCGGTCCATTATTTTTTGAGTTATCGGTACGATATATATATATATATATATATATATATATATATATATATATATATATATATATATATATATATATATATATATATATATATATATATATATATATATATATATATATATATATATATATATATATATATATAACACAGATCTCCCTATTAGTGAATTTTTTAAAGAAAATTCACTAACACAAAACGAAGCAAAGAATGCGTATAAAAGAACGAGAAATTAGATTAACAAAATTAATAGACATATTAAAAGTCTGGACGCAGCAAGTGCGTTATGGTAGCGAATTTTCATAGAACTGTTTTTAGTGTTAAATATGTTTTTTAAGAAAGACATAAAATTTAGTAGATATATAAAATTGAAAGTATACACCTCATATGTAATGTAATACTTATTTATTATGAAAATGTTAATATAGATACTCAAATCAATTATTTCTTACCCTTTTTGTACCAAAGTTAATTTCAATTTTAAAATTCGCTAAATAATCCCATAATTTGATCGGTTAATATAAGTAAATAATTTTTTCCTTACAATTCGAGGGAAAATGCATTACTGCAATAATGAGGGGGGTATTCCATTAAAAAAAGAAAACTTGTATCACCAACGACTTATGGACCAAGCTGCGATTATCAACATAATTTTATAAGAGGGAGTTCACAACACCCTATAATTAACTTATATAATATTTTCCCGTACCTTGTATAATAACGTATATATTGAGCTTTACCGTAGAAATGCGCCAGCCTGTATATATGTAAACATGCAAAAACTAAAATTGACCCCGAATATTTCTTCTAGGGGGTTAGCTCGCGCACATTTGAAGAAATATTTTCAAAATTCAAATGTCGCGGTCTTCTCAATAACGAATGTTTTCAACGAAAATTCGAGAAAAGTTTTAGACTATTAAACCACAAACCTATAACGGAAACTATTGTCGAGGCACCAGAGAAAGGGTCTATTTGAAATGGATTTTACACAAATATTTTAGTAAAATGAAGGACAATGATGGTTGAGGCTGTAACTTAAGGCTTTGGTTTTATTATGACATTCAGAGAAACAATAGTGCACAGATTTTATACGTTTTGAACAAGATCTCATTTTTGTTTAAAACGCCTGAATAAGTTTGTCACCTTTGAATCTGAAATTATAATTTTATTATTGTTGATATTGAAAAAAACCGGTTTGATTAGGCTGACTAAAACGAAATCATACTGGCGATTAACAAGGAAAAATAACTGCTACGTTTATAATTTGACAGTACTTTACTTTTCTAAACATGAATTAAGTTTCCTTCTGAAAATCTTTTGTATAACCTTAATGAAATTTCTAAAACTCGTGACGCAGCAAGTGCGTTATGGTAGTGAATTTTCATAAAAATGGTTTTTATAACCAGTATAACCTCTATAGTGGGAACAATGTACCACATTTTATCAAAATAACTTTGTTGTTGGAAAAGGGCAAATATTTTTCGAAAACTAACTTAAAATATATCCGAAAAACTGACCCGATTTTCCTGGCCAACAAACTTCAAGGTATTTAGCCACCTACCAAGATATAATTATTTACAAAAAGCTTTTCGACAAAACTTACAAAAAAAATTGTAAACAACTTTTTTGCGAAAATCCAAAAACATCTTTTTTACAATAACTCATTAAACATTAGGTACTAATTACCAAAATTTTACAAAAATTTCACAAACAATGATTTCTACATAAACAAATAAAGTTCGCTACCATAACGCACTTGCTGCGTCCAGAATTTTTTTCTTACAAACATGCATTATATTTCGATGGAAAATGCAAAAACATAAGGCGTGTTTGATTAAAAAAATAATAATTGTATTACCAACGACTTATGGGCCATCCTGTGATTGTATAAATATTTTTTTCAGATGTAGCTCAAGATACCCTATAATTAATATATACAAATTTTTTTATATCTTTTATAATTACGGCTATATTGAGCTTTATTGATTTTTTACGAAAATTCGACAAAAATTATATACATTAAACGATAAACTCTATAGCTAAGGCTACTGCCAAGCACCAGAGAAAGGGTCTATTTGAAATGAATTTTCTGGAAATATTTTAGTAAAATGAAGGACAATGGCGGTTGAAACTAAGACTTCAGGGTTTGTAAAACATTCTTCTTGAGACATTTTATTTCCATAGCCCGTATTAGATTCAAGTTCTTTGCCTAAATGTGGCTGATTTTGACGTTTTAAATCGCAACTTTGACGTTTTGAGGAAAACCCCAATTTATTTTTCTTTAATTGCCTATAACTTTTTTGTATTTTGAGTTACAGTACTAAATTTTGGTAGGTAACTTACATATAAGAACATAAACCCGTGTACCAAATTTGGTTGCCCTTACTTTGTTAATTCCGGAGATATAATTTTTTTTCAAAAGAAAACACAAAATTTTCCGAGAAAACCTTGGCAGATTTTTCTGGCTAACGAACTTATCCAAGCCATTTGCAAAAGGAATTTATTCACCAAATTTAAACAAAATCGGCCCATTATTTTTTGAGTTATCGGTGTGATACATATATATATATATATATATATATATATATATATATATATATATATATATA
Source organism: Tillus elongatus (assembly GCA_964006375.1). Taxonomy (NCBI): domain Eukaryota; kingdom Metazoa; phylum Arthropoda; class Insecta; order Coleoptera; family Cleridae; genus Tillus; species Tillus elongatus. The sequence continues at coordinate 11,008,951 of OZ023268.1, forward strand.
TATATATATATATATAAATATATATATATATATATATATATATATATATATATATATATATATATATATAAATATATATATATATATATATATATATATATATATATATATATATATATATATATATATATATATATATATAAACATATAAAAATTGAAACTGACCCCGGATATGTGTTCTGGGGGGCTTAATTAGCGCTCATTTGAAGAAATTTTTTCAAAATTCAAAAGTCGGGATCTCCTCATTAGTGAATTTTTTTAAGAAAATTCACTAATACAAGTTTCTTTTAAAGAAATTTACAGTATATACAGATATAGCAAAATTTAATTCTTTAACTTCAGAGAAAATTGAGTTTTGGGCATTTTTCTCAAAAGGAGTTACAACACAAGATTTTTTTGTAATAGAGAGATATCGATGTTAACATTTTCGAAAGAATTCTTCAAATGTGCGTGTACTAGGACCTCTAAAATCGATCTTCAAGATCTGTGTATGTTTAAAGTATTAACTTGACTAATGTGACGTATAATAATAGTGTACAATTCTTATGAAAATTCGCTACTATAACGCACTTGCTGCGTCCCGAATTTTATTTTTAAAAAGCTCTCAATAAGTCGAATCCAGTTACAAACATATACGGGTGTTCCATTTAAAATATCATGTTTGGTTTGTATCACAAAATCTCTGCTAAACAGAAAAACCAGCTACTCACGTCATTGACTTTTACGTAGAAATATCTATTAGAATTAATTTTCACGGTTTTATTATCTCATCGCATAAAGATAGGTTCATACACTCGCGAATTGCGAAATGCGAAATCGCCACGAAACGTATTTTTATTGGTTAATCTAAAATAATATCGTAATATTATTTAAAATGAACCAATAGAAATACGTTCCGCTGCGATTTCGCGATTCGCTTGCATATAAACCTAGCTTAAAGAAGATACGAGGGGTACCTAAAAAATACAAATTTTCAAAATCACCATGTACCTCAAAAACAAAGAGTGCCGTGTCAGTTTTGATTTCAGCATCGTAACCTTCTAGGGATACCTCAAAAGCGCAACGAAATCTAAACACCCTGTACATTTACCACTGACTGCTTTACGACGCATTCTGTGGATTTTTTAAATTGTTACAGAAATTTCAAAAGGAATAGAACGATCTGCATAAATCAAAATATTTTCTGTTAAAGTGTACGAAAACCCATAAAACTTTGAATAAACTCCAAATAACACCGCATCAAAGTTTCTGCATACAGTGTAAAAAAAAACTTCTGCTGTATTCAGTATTCGCCGTTCATCGATTTGATTCTGTGATTTTCCAAACTTTGTCTATGGGGTTATTTATATGCTTTTCTGCGAAACTCTGAAATAACATATTATTCAACTTTACTCGGTATAACCGAGACAGTTTAAATTGTAAATAACAGCTCCGACTGAGTAGATATTTGGTTAACGAAGGTATGGTTTATTAATGTACATTTAGAGGTTAGTTAGGGTAAACAACCCTTTCATTTATTTATTCAGAATCAATTAGTGTTGCCTTTGAAAATTCAATGTATTAGAAACATTTTAGTTAAACGTTTACGTCACTACTTCAAGTTCATATTCTTTATTAGCGAATTTTTATTAAGAAAAAGTCGCTATTAGATAGGTCACGATGAAAAGCTTTTGAAATATATATATATATATATATATATATATATATATATATATATATATATATATATATATATATATATATATATATATATATATATATATATGAGCGATAACTCAAAAGATACTAAACTAATTTCGATCAAACTTGGCAAAAATCTTTTTTAGGCGAAAACCAAGGTTGGGCTCAGTAATCAGCCTTTATGCTCAAGTTTTTCCGCTGGAAAATCGGGGAAAACTTTTTGAAAAAGCTATATTTTAGTAAGTATCAAAGTAACTGGAATGAGACTTCACATGTGGCTAGAAATAGTGCAAGTAAACCTATGTTGTCAATTTTAAGTAATTTCGTGCACAATATTTAGAGTTTTTGCCAAAGTAAAAATAAAATCCCAAAGACATGCGTTGAAACGACTTAGTGGTTAAAGTCCAATGCCTGACAGACAGAGTAGTTAACTGTCACGCGTAGATTAATTCATACAACAGGTATACACCATACATCAGCGGTAACCAAACTAAATATATACCAGGCATAAACATAGTACCCGAACCAACAATCGTGAAATCTCGGCCGCAATTATGGAAAATGACAGACGACATGAAATTACAAATTTGCCAAGTGATTGTTTTTATTTTAGGTTAATGAGAGAACAGGTTGTTTTTCGATTAATAAATTTAGTTTATATGGAAAGCTTGTGAACTAAATCGTTGCTGAAAACAACAAAGTTGTTTTATAATATTGGTTGTCTAAGACCCCAACCGATAAAATTAATTATGTTATTAATTTAATTCTTTTACACAGGAACTGTACGTATGCAATCAGGACTGTTAAAAATTTTGTAAATATTGCGAAGTTTGAAAATATTTAGATTCTTTTTTTTTAGATTTGAAACTTAAAAATTAATAATGAATATATAAACTTTGGATAAATAAACATGACAAGCGAACGGCGATGCCACATTGAAAAAACCGATTTTCGTGCGATCACCGAAGTCGAGCAACCTCGGGCACGGTCAGTGCTTGGATGCGTGACCCCCTGGGAGCATCGTGTACTGTTATCTCTTTTTTTAGGTGGTGACATTTCTGTTTTGTTCTTATTAGCGAATTTTTATTTTAAAAAAATTAAACGTATTTTATTTTTAAAAATTCGCTAATAGAGATGTATCGATGGTGAGACTTTGCATAAATTTTAGATACCATGCTTTAAAATTGTAAATTTAATACAGCCACAAGCCTAAGTTTATTTGTATTGTACCTTGTAAGATGTATGTCAAATATATATATATATATATATATATATATATATATATATATATATATATATATATATATATATATATATATATATATATATATATATATATATATATATATATGTATATGTGTGTGTGTGTGATGGTGTGTGTGTGTATCCACACGATAACTCAAAAAGTTATTAACCGATTTTGATGAAACTCGGCAAAAATCCTTATTGCTTGGATGAGTTCGTTTTAGTGAATTTTCTTAAAAAAAATTCACTAATGAGGAGATCCCGACTTTTGAATTTTGAAAAAATTTCTTCAAATGAGCGTTAATTAGGCCCCCCAGAACACATATCCGGGGTCGGTTTAAATTTTTATATGTTTATATATATATATATATATTTATATATATATATATATATATATATATATATATATATATATATATATATATATATATATATATATATATATATATATGTATCACACCGATAACTCAAAAAATAATGGGCCGATTTTGATTAAATTTGGTGAATAAATTCCTTTTGCAAATGGCTTGGATAAGTTCGTTATCCAGGAAAATCGGTCCAGGTTTTCCCGGAAAATTTTGTGTTTTCTTTCGAAAAAAATTTATATCTCCGGAATTAACAAAGTAAGGGCAACCAAATTTCATATGCGGATTTATTTCATTATAGGCAAGTTACCTACCAAAATTTAGCTCCGTAGGTTAAAGGATAAAAAAGTTACAGGCATTCAAAGAAAAATAAATTTGGATTTTCCTCAAAACGTCAAAATTGCGATTTTAAACGTCAAAATTGGTGAGTACATTTCTTTCGCAAGTCACTTGGATAATTTTGTTAGCCAGGAAAATCCGCCGAGGTTTTCCCGGAAAAAATTGTGTTTTCTTTCGCAAAATATTTATATCTCCAACATTAACAAAGTAAGGGCAACCAAATTTGGTAAGCTGGTTTATGTCGTTATAGGTGTGCCACCTACCAAAATTTAGCTCTGTAGGTCAAAAGACAAAAAAGTTATGGGCGTTTAAAGAAAAATAAATTGAGGGTTTCCTCAAAACGTCAAAGTGACAATTGAAAACGTCAAAATTCGCAACATTTAGGCAAATAACTTGAATCTAATACGATCTATGGAAAGAAAATGTCTCAAGAAGAATGTTTTACATACACCGAACTCTTAGTTTCAACCGTCATTGTCCTTCATTTTACTAAAATATTTCCAGAAAATTCATTTCTAATAGACCCTTTCTCTGATGCTTGGCAGTAGCCTTAGCTATAGAGTTTATTGTTTAATGGTATATAATTTTTGTAGAATTTTCGTAAAAAATCAATAAAGCTCAATATATTCGTTATTATACAAGATATGAAAAAATATTGTATACATTAATTATACGGTGTTTTGAGCTACATCTTAAAAAATTATTGCGACAATCACAGGGTGGCCCATAAGTCGTTGGTGATACAAATAATTTTTTTTTGTCGAAAACGCCTTATTTTTTTGCATTTTCCATCGAAATATAATGCATGTTTGTAAGTTAAGAAATTCTGGAGGCAGCAAGTGCGTTGTGGTTGCGAATTTTGATTAAATGCTTCATATATGAAAAGCTCAATTTGCTATTAACCTATAAGGTTGACCAGGAAACGGATTTTTTCAGTAACACTTTTGGTTTACTTTTGGAATTTTCTGTACATTTTCAAACAATCAAGTTATTTTGATGAAACATGGCACATTGTTTTTACTATATATGTTATACTGGTAATCAAATTTGATGCCTGCTTTTTCTATATAGGTTATACTGGTAACCAAAATTGATGTCTGCTTTCTTAAAAAGAAAACACACATATTTGCAATAAAAACATCCCGAGATTTTTGAAATCGGGCAGCCCGCATGTTATTTCAGATTTAACTACAGATTATGTAGTTTAAGTTGTAAGTATTTTATCAGCAAATTTTCGTGTCAAATATAGAAGTTAGTTTTGGCAGAAATCATTTTTTTGTCGAATTATTGATTATTAGCGATTATCAAGTACTGTTTAATAGACTATTGTAAAAAAGGTGTTTGCAAATTCACATGGAAAATCTGTTTTCGAATTTTCTTGAAAAGTAATTTGTTTAGCAAATTGTGTAAAATATATTTACTTAGCTAATTTTCGTAAAAAGAATTTATATAAATTTTGTGAACATTTAAGCCGAGTTTCGTAAGAAAATGGTTAATTTTCGTGAAAGGGGTTGTTTGCTAATTTTTGTGTAAATGTTTTTAAAATGTTTGTCAAAAAGGTTTTTGAGAAATATTATATCTTGGCTAGTGTAGTTTTTGTGTAAATCATTCGAATTGGTTCGTTGTCTAGAAAATTGGTAAAGTTATTTCGGGACAATTATATTTATTTTCGGAAAATGTTTATATTTTTTGAACAATAATGTGTAACACGACCCCACCTTGTTGTTATATTTCATCACCATAGAAGCATGCAGGGTACGCCAGCCCGATCGGATCAACTTTTCTAAAAAAAAACTTATTCTGATTAAATTTGGTTGATGTGTTGCCCTCGTAAATACCTTACTCCACGAAAACTCAACTTTCTAGGTTTATACAAAATTGAGTTATAGAAATTTGAAGCATTTAATGAAAATTCGGTACCATAACGCAATTGCTGCATCCCGAAATTTCATCTTGTGACAAGCCGTCAAGGAGTTAGAACACATGATTCTTCTGATAATAGAGAGATCGATGGTAACACTTTTGAAAGAATTCTTCAAATGTGTGCGTACCAGGACCTTTAAAATCGATCTTCAAGGTCTGTGTAGGTTTAAAGTATTAACTTTACTAATATGCCGTATAATAAGAGTGTACAATTCGTACAAAAATTCGCTACTATAACGCACTTGCTGCGTCCCGAAATTTTTCATATGACAGCGTTTCAATGCATATGATTTGTCACAATATACATCGTCATCGCCACATCTTATTAAATAACAATACAACATATAGAAAGAAAGAAAGAAAAGAGCTCAAGATATACTACACTAGGTTATTTGAAGCCTATGTTCTGGGACTATTAGAGGCTTAAACTGACCTCAAAGCATACACATCTTACGAACAAATAGAACGTACGAGCTATCTGCAACGGTCTCGAAAACTGTCAAGATTGTATCACCTAGGGGAAGAGGTGGTAGATTCGACCATGGGGTAGATTCGTCCATCCTATTTTATACTTCCCTTGTTTAAATTTACCGCGGAATTCTTGCATCGTTATGTTGGTAATGCATTTTTCTTCTGCTTGAGAAGTGTCACAAGTAGTTTCTGCGGTTCATTTTTGTTCCAGAAATTATTATACATTTTCGCCAGAAAAGGTAAATTTTTTCACTTACCATATAAGATGATAATTTCGAAATTTGTGAAGTATGTTAAATATGAAAAAAACTATTACAGCATGTAATACTTCTTCATAAATGATATGAATACGAAACCTAATCCAAAATGTTGACAGTGCTTTGAAATTTAATTTCGGTTTAATAGACCATTGCTGTTATCATCTAGTTGCCATCATCTAGCTTGACATGCTTCCGAGTTCCCCTCACGTGGGGGTGGCAAAGCGACTCCCCAATTTTTTAAATAAATATATAAATATAAAAACATATATATATATATATATATATATATATATATATATATATATATATATATATATATATATATATATATATATATATATATATATATATATAAATTAAATAAATAAATAAATATTTTATCTCCCCTCATCGAGACGAGTGGAATGATACCCCACATGTGTTCTCTTACTTAAAAACTCAAAATTTTCAGTTTGCCCATGTGAAAATATCATATTTGGATTCCACACGTCGAGACGAGTACTGTGATACCCCACACATGGGTGTCTAACCATACAAAATCAAAAAGTTGGTTTGCGCCTGCGCTGTCACACATTTTTTTTATGTGTCATTTGCACAAAAATCAAAACGGTGGGCTCTCTTATTTTGACAGGTTAGTCTAAATATCTTAAAAATTTAAATTTCCCACATTTTTCACTTAGTCAGCCATGTTGACCGCCATATTGAATTACGTCATCTTATTTAAAATATCTTTTCTCTCTCTATCCACCCACCATCCTTGTTTTATCACTTTGACTACAAACTCACCAGATTTTTCACTTCCGGTCGGCCATCTTGGATTACGTCATATCAGGTTAGAGCTCTTGTCTCTCTCTATCCAACCTGCCAGCTTGTTTCATCACTGTGACGTCACACGAATGCGCAGAGCCGTGTGGCTGTTGCAGAACTCTTCATCTATACCTACTACTGTATAAGCAAAATACATCTTGCACGATAACCCTGTTACGGTCATGTAAAACGTTCGATGGTTTTCGTGAATCAGCTGCTGGAAATGTGACCGCCAAAAATACAACGGTCCGTAAACATATAAAAATTGAAAACTGGAATGGACAACATAACAAAAAAGTTTGTAGCCGATTTTGTTTACTTAACATAATGGCTGATTTTCTTACGTCTGGAGAAAACACTCTAAGGACCTTATAAAATAAGTTTTGGTGAAATAGGAAATAATTACGGCAATATACAGAGAATTTCCACGCAACTTTAATTAAACCGAAATCTTCACAGAATGTTACATCCATTTCTTGTTATCCTATATTTATGAAGCTCATAACACCAAAGCAAGGCATTAACTGGAAAGCAGACCTTTGCGAGCGTGTAATCACCCCTTAGAAGATTATTTAGCCGAAAATACCTTTAAGCTTGTCATAGACGTAGAGTTTTCTATAATAAATTATATAAGACTAGTTGTAAACCAGCTTTAAATAATGCACAAAAAGCTTAAATTAAGGTACCAATTTTAAATCTCTTTTCACATAATTAACCGACTTCAAAAAAAGTTTGGGACGCAGCAAGGGTATTATTGTAGTGAATTTTCATAAGAATTGTACACTATTAGTAAGATATATTATTAAAACTAATTCTTTAAATTTAAACGTATCTTGGAGATTGGTTTTTGAGGTCCCAGTAAGTGATTACTTGAAGAAATTTCTATTTTCTATGGAGCTAAAAAATTAAAATTTGGTACATATATGTAAATTCTGAAAGTCGCTTTAAAAAAATTGTGTTACAAATTTCATTAAAGTTACAGAAGTTTTCCAGAAAAAAATTAATTATATAGGTTATACTGGTGAGCAAATTGGATGCCTGTTTTTTAAAACATATTTGCTATTAAAAATATTTTCTTGAAAATTTTCTACCATAACGCGCTTGCTGCGTGCAGATTTTTTTATATTATTCTCAGATTGTCAGCATGGATATAAAAAGAAACTGGATCATCCAATGCCATGAAAACGTTGGAATTAAAAATTTCTGCTATTTAAGTATAGGACATAGTTAATAGAAGTTGCAGAGATATGTATGTAGAACGCTTTGGAATAGAAATATATAGGGTGTTCCATTTGAAAAAATCAAGTTACATCCGCTTGAATTTTCAGGCTTTTGTAACCGGCGGCTTTTCGTCATTCCTTATGGAGTCAAAAAGCTCGTTACTCTTATTTAACAAAATAGCTAGTATCTCTACTTTCAAAAGGTCAGAGCCAGAATATAATTAAGAAAAACCCTTTAATAAATTATTAATTTATTCCTTACAAAAAAAAAAGGACTACCAGGATACATCTTTTACAAACAATCTCTATAGTGAGCACAGCTTCTCCTCTACCCTATTTTTTTTTACTCTAAGTAAACATTAATAATTTACATTACCGTTTTCTCCAAGTATCAGAAAAACTCGGGACGCAGAAAGTGCGTTATGGTAGTGAATTTTTATTAAATGCCGCAAATTTAAATAACTCAATTTTCTATAAACTTAGAGAGTTTAATTTCAATACGTAGTAAGGTTTTTCCTAAGGCAAGATATCCACCAAATTTCATTAAAATAACTTTGTAATTTTCGGAGAAAAAAATTTTTTTCGAAAGAAAATTTAAAATTTGAATAACTCAATTTTCTCTAAACTTAGAAAGTTGAATTTTGGTACGTAGTAAGGTTGAGGCAACATATATAGTAAATTTCATTGAAACAGCTTTGTTACTTTCGGAGAAAAAAATTTTTTCAAAAGAAAACTCAAAATTTTTCTGGAAAACCCCGTCTGATTTTTCTAGATAACGAACTCATCCAAGCCATTAATAAAAGACAGGCACTTGCCAAGTTTCATCGAAATCGGTTAATTATTTTTTGAGTTATCATATATATATATATATATATATATATATATATATATATATATATATATATATATATATATATATATATATATATATATATATATATATATATAAACATATAAAAATTAAACCTATTTACAAATGAACTTTAATAAGATATTATGCTGTGACAATACCTCTCTCAAGCACCCTAAAATATAATCAAAATGTGCACAGTTATATGTTTTATTTCTTTTTCCCTTGTCTTAATCCACTACATATTTTATGACAATCGATTTAATTTACTTATTTGATTTCATAAATAGTCGGTTAATAGTGACTTGGAATGAAGTAGACACCACATCTTCAAACATATTAAGAGAATATGAGTAAATCAACAGCAACTGGGAATGAATTCGGTCAGTCGCCCAGCCACGTGGTTAAAAAACACTGTTTGTATGAGTGGTTACAACTCTAGCTCTAAATAAAAGGACTGTAACAGCGGCAGAACCAGAAGTCAATGGAAGGTGTGTGTATTCGGAAAGAAACTATTGACTATTAATAACAACAATTGACTAAAAACGCTGCGAGTTGTAAGGCAAAAATAATTATACTACAGAGGTTATAAATGATAATACATTACAATAGGGTTATATATAATCGTAAATGCTTCCAATGATTAACAATCAATGAATTCAGTATTATTGACATTTCTCGGAAACTTACAAATGAATTTCATGAGTCAATAAGAAAAGCATTGACTAACCAACAGCAACCAACTTATGATTTAAACATAAATGTTTCAAATTTGAATAGCTCAATTTTCTGTAACCCTAGAAAGCTGAATTTTGGCACATAGTAAGGTATTTCCCAAAGCAATATGTAGACCAAATTTTAATCGAAATTTTCGGAAAAAAAAATTTTTTTTGGAAGAAAACTCAAAATCTTCCCGGAAAACCCCGTCCGATTTTCCTGGCCAACGAACTCATCCAAGCCATTAATAAAAGAAAGGTACTTGCCGAGTTTCATCTAAATCGGTTAATTATTTTTTGAGTTATCAGACGGATACATATATATATATATATATATATATATATATATATATATATATATATATATATATATATATATATATATATAAACATATAAAAATTCAAACTGACCCCGGATATGGGTTCTAGGGGTCCTAATTCGCGCTCATTTGAAAGAATTTTTGCAAAGTCTCACCATCGATACCTCTCTATTAGTGAATTTTTTTAATAAAAATTCACTAAAAATACAATTATTACTACTTTCTTTTGATTGGTTAGGGTGGCGTGTGCCTATTTGAATTTTCATTTTTAAAAGTTGTTATTATCAACCACTTAAAACCTTGGGCCCTTTTATTACATCCAGAGAATCGAATAAATGTTAATAAAAAGGTTAAATCTCACCCAGTCTCCTTATATTTTTCTATCGTTCAGCAGTCTCTCTTTTTATATATTTGGCACTTATTCCAACACAAAACACATAATTTTACCCGAAAAAGGACCCTTGCTACTCTGGTAACTGTTCCCAACTTAATGCCTATTTGATTCAAAATATATATACAATTTAAGTTTCAGAATTAATTAGGTACTCGAGACAGCTGACCCATTTCCTAATAAGAAATTATGAAATATTTAAGACAAATAATAAAGGAACGAACTCACCCAGAAGGCATCCTAGGCCCTGTATTCTGAATTACCCGACCCTATGTGGAACACGATCATTCGCGATAATCGCCCTTTCGAACAAAAGCTAATTTTCTCACTGATTATCGCGCGGCGGCGACTCCGAGCCCGGAGGTAGCCGCCAGAACACTGTCTCTAGTATAATTATTTCTACATGCTCGCGAATTCCCAAAATCCCTTAGTTTGCGGAAATTTTCTGTTGCAACGCAACTGGCCTTTTTAGAGGGTTTTTTTTGGGTGATGAATAAAAGGCCTTTTCTTTCCAAACAAATACTTTATTGCTTGTCCCGACGCGTTTCGACCTTACCTAACAGGTCATCCTCAGGGGAATCTATAATTTATAAAAGGCTTGTCAGAAAAACTGAGTTTTCCGGTAGGCTACTTCTGCGAGGGTACAACACAGGAATTTATAAGATAAAATGAGTTAACAACAGCTAACCCCAACACTAAGTCAAAAAAGGTTAATAGTTAACATGTCAAGCTACAAAAGCTATAAGAACACAAGTATACGGTCACTAAGTACTACATGCAATAAAATTGAAAAACAACTACAAGTCAAAAATTAAAATACAATAAAAGGCTAATCTGTCTCTAGATCTTCAAAAATTACAATACGTCTAATATTAAAACTCATAAAGCTTAAAAATTCTCCAAAATTTAAGTTTAAGCTGAAGACAACAACAGGAGTAAGAGCAGACAGCACAAACACCAGCAAGCCATGCAGCCGAGAAGAAACTTTCAGAGAAAACAAAACCTATCAAGTGAATGGGTATTGAAACAGAAGCGAGTTTTTACCGTTGTTTTAAACAAGAAAAATGAAAAAAGCGCCAAGATGGCGAACTTACTTACTTGTCTTGCTAAACAGGACTAAAAAACTATACAGTTGAATGCCCAAGGAACATGCTTCATCTGTTGTTATAGGATTGATCCATTTGGTATCAGAAGTGCTAACAACTTGGAAAATAACAACTCTGTTGAAAATCAAGAAAGAATTTTTGTTTTAAATCTAAAAGGTGAGATATAACGTGCATAACACGTGAAGGAGAACAAAAGCCGGCAGAACATCTCAGCGCAAGGTCGATACTTAAACTGAAAACCTGAAAAGGGAAAATGACAAGTGACATTTGACATTTGGCAGAAGTGACGTATCGACCACGGAAAACAAAGACGCTAAAAACGAAGGACAGGTCCGGAGTGGGCCAAAATGACCTGACGTAAGGTCGGCTTCTTAATCGAGAATGAAAATGGCAATCAACAAACTGACAGACGTGAGAAATCGACTCGAAAATATACAGACACTAAAAACTTTTAGAGGTTAGCTACCCCTCCTAGCGTCGCCGGTGCCGTTTCGAGTTACATTTTCTTTCAATTTGCACACAACTGACCGTTGAACCTCGCTTTTATCCGCCTCAGCTGGTTTTTATTTATCAAATTAAATACCACACAATTTCAACATTGGTCGCGGTCTACATATTTTTATGCATATCTTCATGGAATTATTTACGATCGTTCAACTATTTTGTAGCGAATTTTTCATACACTTTTCTGAGATGAAATCCAGTAATTTATTAACATCTTTTCTGAACATTGTTGTATGGAGAAATTTCGTTAACCAGATCTTTAAACAAGTAAGCAACCTGCTTACACTTGCCATTTGTCAGGCTATAAACGCACACCATGTATAAAAAAAATAGATTTTCATTCTAATGATTTGGCAAGACATAGTTACCAGAAATCTGTTGTCCAAAAACACATTCGCTAGATTTACACTTTACAAATATACATCAAATTATAAAAAGAGCTGCGATAACGAATATTTTTCGAAAATCGCTAATATTTCAAAAACTAATAACGCATGGTAGAGAGTACTACATAAAATATATTCCAAAGTGGATCGGTAATTCTGAAAATGTAAGATTATATAGGGTGTTTTATTTAAAATAACGAAGTTGGTGGCGACTTCCGGCATAACCGGAAATTCTGGAGTAGTGCAAATAATTTAGTCTGAATGAGAATATCGTATAATGGCTAAATACAAATTTTCAGCTCTCAAATCGGATGAGAAGGTCATAAACTTCTAATGAGCGCTTCTCAGCAATCATCCTGTTTATATATATATATATATATATATATATATATATATATATATATATATATATATATATATATATATATATATATATATATATATATATATATATATGTAGACAATTTCTATGAAAGTTCACTACAATAAAGCACTTGCTGCGTCCAGATTTTTTTCTTTTTCTAACCATTTGCTTATCATAAAAATATTTGAAACAGGAGGAACTGCAAATTTTTTGGGACCCTGATTTATGAAATTTTGTGAATTTCTTGTCACACTCAAATGCCAATAATATAAATTATAAACCAACTGAGAAACTTGAGTCCCATTACTCTTTGACTACGTAATTTCTGTCAGCACATTTATCACAATGATACGAAAGTTTGGGTCCAGGGTCGACCTAAGAAAGAAAGGGAGACAAAGTTCTATAAATTACTTTATCGAGAGACAGGAAATAATTACACTCTCTAATACTCAAAGACTTTCTTCGCAAATTTAATTAAACAAGTTCTTTACAGAAAGTTGTTCTCGTGTCTCATGATCTTATAAAGCTAATCATTGCAGAGGCCAAGTTGCAACCAGTAACACCCCCATTTTTAGAGATTATGTTTCATTAAAATTATCTTAAACATTTGGATTTTAAAAAATCATTAAAATGAAAATTTTTAAAAGAAGTTTCATCATTGTCACAGTCGGAAGACGTTGTTCTGACGTCACAACCATGTATAATTATAATGTATAAAATAAAATGTATAATGTGTAATGTGTAATGTGTAATGTATAATGTATAATGTGTAATGTATAATGTGTAATGTGTAATGTGTAATGTGTAATGTATAATGTGTAATGTATAATGTGTAATGTGTAATGTGTAATGTGTAATGTGTAATGTGTAATGTGTAATGTGTAATGTGTAATGTGTAATGTGTAATGTGTAATGTGTAATGTATAATGTATAATGTATAATGTATAATGTATAATGTATAATGTATAATGTATAATGTATAATGTATAATGTATAATGTATAATGTATAATGTATAATGTATAATGTATAATGTATAATGTATAATGTATAATGTATAATGTATAATGTGTAATGTTTAATGTATAATGTGTAATGTGTAATGTGTAATGTGTAATGTATAATGTATAATGTATAATGTATAATGTATAATGTATAATGTATAATGTATAATGTATAATGTATAATGTATAATGTATAATGTATAATGTATAATGTATAATGTATAATGTATAATGTATAATGTATAATGTATAATGTATAATGTATAATGTATAATGTATAATGTATAATGTATAATGTATAATGTATAATGTATAATGTATAATGTATAATGTATAATGTATAATGTATAATGTATAATGTATAATGTATAATGTATAATGTATAATGTATAATGTATAATGTATAATGTATAATGTATAATGTATAATGTATAATGTATAATGTGTAATGTATAATGTATAATGTGTAATGTATAATGTGTAATGTATAAGGTATAATGTATAATGTATAATGTATAATGTATAATGTATAATGTATAATTTATAATGTATAATGTATAATGTATAATTTATAATGTATAATTTATAATGTATAATGTATAATGTATAATTTATAATGTATAATGTATAATGTATAATTTATAATGTATAATTTATAATGTATAATGTATAATGTATAATGTATAATGTATAATGTATAATGTATAATGTATAATGTATAATGTATAATGTATAATGTATAATGTATAATGTATAATGTGTAATGTGTAAGGTATAATGTATAATGTATAATGTGTAATGTGTAAGGTGTAATGTGTAATGTGTAATGTGTAATGTGTAATGTGTAAAGTGTAATGTATAATGTATAATGTGTAATGTGTAATGTATAATGTATACTGTATAATGTATAATGTATAATTCATAATGTATAATGTATAATGTATAATGTATAATGTATAATGCATAATGTATAATGTATAATGTATAATGTATAATGTAGAATGTGTAATGTTTAATGTATAATGTGTAATGTTTAATGTATAATGTGTAATGTGTAATGTATAATGTGTAATGTATAATGTGTAATGTATAATGTATAATGTATAATGTATAATGTATAATGTATAATGTATAATGTATAATGTATAATGTATAATGTATAATGTATAATGTGTAATGTATAATGTATAATGTGTAATGTATAATGTATAATGTATAATGTATAATGTATAATGTGTAATGTATAATGTATAATGTATAATGTGTAATGTATAATGTGTAATGTGTAATGTATAATGTGTAACGTATAATGTGTAACGTGTAATGTGTAATGTATAATGTATAATGTATAATGTATAATGTATAATGTATAATGTATAATGTATAATGTATAATGTATAATGTATAATGTATAATGTATAATGTATAATGTATAATGTATAATGTATAATGTATAATGTATAATGTATAATGTATAATGTATAATGTATAATGTGTAATGTTTAATGTATAATGTGTAATGTTTAATGTATAATGTGTAATGTGTAATGTATAATGTGTAATGTATAATGTGTAATGTATAATGTATAATGTATAATGTATAATGTATAATGTGTAATGTATAATGTATAATGTATAATGTGTAATGTATAATGTGTAATGTGTAATGTATAATGTGTAACGTATAATGTGTAACGTGTAATGTGTAATGTATAATGTATAATGTATAATGTATAATGTATAATGTATAATGTATAATGTATAATGTATAATGTATAATGTATAATGTATAATGTATAATGTATAATGTATAATGTATAATGTATAATGTATAATGTATAATGTATAATGTATAATGTATAATGTATAATGTATAATGTATAATGTATAATGTATAATGTATAATGTATAATGTATAATGTATAATGTATAATGTATAATGTATAATATATAATGTATAAGGTATGATGTATAATGTGTAATGGATACTGTACAATATATAATGGATAATGTATAATGTATAATATACAACGCATAATGCAAAATGCATAATGTATAACGCATAGTGTATAATGCACAATGCCTAATGTATAATGCATAGCGTATAATGCACAACGCATAATGCACAATGTCTAGGATATAAGTACGAATTATAATGCATAATGCATACTGTATAATGTATACTGTATAATGTATGATATAAAATACAACGCATAATTCACAATGCAAGTGTGCAATGTATGAGGACAAAAGTATAAAATATAGAGTATAACATATGATCTACAATGCATAACGAACAATGCATAGTACCTAATGTATAACGTATAAAGTATAATGTACAAGGTATAAATTATAATGTATAGCGTATAATGTATAATGTATAATTTACATTGCATAATGCATAATGTATAATGCACAAGGTACAATGCATAATGCACAGATCGTAATGTATTATGCAAAACAAATGATGTACAATGCATAATGCACGATGTATAATGTATAGTGTATAATATATAATGCATATTGCACAACATATAATGTATGATGCATATGGCATGATGTAAAGGTACAATGCATAATGCACAATGCATACTGTATCACGTATATTTATAATGCATAGTGTAAAATGTATAATATAATATGTATAATCTGTCATGTACAATGCATAATGCACAATGTCTTATGTATTATGTATAGCGTATAATGTATAATGCATAATGTATAATGTAAAAATATATGACACCGAAAAATTCGAACACCCAGGAATAGTCGACCAATGGCAATGGCATTTTCTATACTACTCTCTTTTGTCTGTGATAAGAAATTTTCACAACATTTTAATAGGTGTAAACTTTGTTCAAAGCAATATTTCGTAGCGATTTGTACTCAATATTAAGTGATTAGGTTGTTATGCATAGGCGCCCTTAACGGAACAATTACAATTATTTATGTGAAAGGGTGCGCATTGTTGGTATGTGGGAAGCCGGTTTTTCAACCAGTCAAATTTCCGACCGCATTGGACGCAGTGTGTCAACGGTGTTACAGTGTTGGTCCAGGTGATCTAAAAAGGGAATCCATAACCCATGTCATGGATCCGGATGACCTCGAGCAATGTCAGCACGATAAGTCGTCATTTCAGGATTGCGGTTTTACAAGACAGAGTTTTCACAACACAGTCGATTGGAAACGCCTGCTTGGGAGTTTTACAATAAAGCGTCTCTATGGCAGCGATATATCGCAGAATGCGCACTTTGAGCTTCCTTTGTATAGTCTATACACCACTTTTATGTCTCCCACTGACACCTAGACATTTATTTTTTTGCTGAAACAGCGTAAAAAAACTCAAAACATAAAGAAAACTTGACTCTGGACCGAAATTTTTTTTGTCGGTCGGTCGGTCTGTCGAGCTGTATGTCTGTCTGTTGGTAGACTCAATAACTTTCAAACGAACTGAGATATCACTTTGGGTACAGGGTTACAAAAACCCTAAATTCATTTTATGAAAATCTTTCTGAGGAGAGTAAATTATCACAGTTATATGAAAGTTGTGATTCAATTTGCGGCACCATTTTATGTTTAATTACACACACAAGGTTTGTTGTGCGTTTACTAAACTTTTAATTTATTTATTGAAAAGTACTTACTCAATAAGCTGTGGTAAAGTATCGTTGTTCCTAGGGATAATATACTCGTCCAGATCTATAAGAAGGATGTGGGAATACCGATACATGGACCTATAGAGACAGTCGTTGAGTGCAGCAAACAGGTTCTCGGTTCGTATCTCCTTCTGAGAAGCCATGTTTAGTTGCCAGGGTAGTAGTGTGACCAGTCCTTTAGACACGTACTCACGAAGAATACAGCTTACCTAAAAATAACATAAATAGAAGAACTTATTAAGTACACTTGGAGAACACCCAAATCACCACAACACATATTTCAGAGACTTTACGATCGTTTCGTTGACCAAGTCAACATCTTCAGAGGAAGAAAAATTCTGAATTTTTCTTCCTCTGAAGATGTTGACTTGGTCAACGAAACGATCGTAAGGTCTCTGAAATATGTGTTGTGGTGATTTGGGTGTTCTCCAAGTGTACTTATTAGTGCTCATCACAGGTTCCAGTTTTCACATAGAGAACTTATTATTATAAGAGGGAATATTGAAATGAAATCTACCAAACCAGAAACGAAAATATTCATAATTACTTCTCTATTGAATTTTCATAATAAACATACTAAAAAAACCTGGACGGAGCAAGTGCGTTATGGTAGCGAATTTTCATTAAACCTTGAAAGTTGAGTTTTGGTGGAGTAACGTATTTACGAGGGCAACATACCAACCAAATTTCATCAAACTAACTTGGTTATTTATTTAAGATACAATTTTTTTTTCGCAAAAATAAATTTTTTTTTCTAAATTTTCTCACATCTCTTTCAGCGAATTTTTTAAATCAAAAACTATTGATTTTTTAAAATAAAAATTCGCTAATAAGAACAAAACAGAAATGTCACTACCTAAAAAAAAAGTAACAGCACACGGTCTAACCACGCGGTCACCCATCCAGACACTGACCACGCTCGAGGTTGGTTAACTATGCTAATCGCACGAGAATCGTTTTTTTCAATGTGCTATAGCTGTTGGCTTGAACTGATTACTTATCGAAGGTTTATATATTCTTTATTAATTTTTAAGTTTCAATTTTAAATAAAGAATTGAATTATTTTAAAATTTTGCAATATTTACACAATTTTTAACAGCCCTGATTGCATACGTACTGTTCCTATGTAAAAGAATTTAACATAACTTATTTTAAAGGTTAGGGTCTTGGACAACTCACTCATTTCGCAAAAGGATCAAACAGAGCAATGCTTTAATTCACAAGCTTTTCATATAAACTAAAATTATTATTCGAAAAAAACCTATTCTCTCATTAACCTATTATTTCAACAACACACCGCGTGGGCTCACAGCCTAAATACTATCGTACCGCAGGTGTCGACAAGGGGGCAAGAGGCAACTTGTTAATTCTGGACTTGAAGGTTTGGAGGTTCGGAGGAGAAGGAAAAACCTGTGCCGACAAGGAGTTCAACAACTTGGAAGTCCTCGGGATAAAATAGCGGGCATAACAAGATGTTCTATGTCTGGTGACCTGGACAGTAAAAGGGTGCATTTGGTCTGTTCCCCTGGTAGATCTGTTGGGAGAACAGGTGGAGGAACTATGGAAGAAAGCTCATCTGGACAGTGCTAATGCATATATCTATAAAAGAGAGAGAGGTCACCAACGGCACGTCGGTGGGCAAGGTATGACAGCCTTTGGGTGAGAGTAGAGTCACCGATGAGACGTATAGCTCTCTTCTGAATGGAGTCCACGATAGAGAGTGTAGAAGCGGCAGCGGCACCCCAGATATGGGAGTAGTATTCGAGATTTGGCTTATTTGTGAAGTACATAAGGTAGAAAGATTAGCTGGTGAAAAGTATTTGCGAGCCTGGAAGAGGAAACCTAATTTCTTAGCAGCCGCTTCTGCAATTGATGTGACATGTTGGTGCTAGTTGAGATTTCGATCCACAGAAATGCCAACAAGTGAAAAGAACTCATTACTTTGAATAACTTAGTTGTTCATTGTAATGGGTCTAGGGCTGGTGTATCTCTTATGAGATAGAAAGCAAGACTGAAATTTCGTGGAGTTGAATTGTACAAGATTCCTACTTCCCCAGTCTAATATTTTTTGGAGATCTACAGAGACAGAACCCTCCATGAGTCTGCGATACTCATCTAATTGGGCTAAAGAGATAGGCTTAGAATATTGTATATTTTAGTGGGGGTGCTGTCGTCCGCTAACTGTGAACTGGGTTGAATGTGCTAGAGAGGAGGTCAATGATGTGGAGAAGAAACAAAGTAGGGGCTAAAGCTAAACCTTGAGAAACTCATGCATTAATTGATACAGTTAAGAGGAATAGCCATCCACGACAACCGAAATGCTTCGTGTGGAGAGGAAATTTGCTGTCCAGGTACAGAGTTTTGGTGGTAGACCAAATGCCGGAAGTTTATTAAGCAGGGCCAGACCTGGTCCCATGCTTTGGATATTTCTGGAGCGACAATCTGGGATTTACCGTGTAGTTCCATAGACTTGTTACAAGAATGGGTGACAAAGGAAAGGATGTTGGCAGTTGATCTGCGCTGACGGAATCCATATTGCCTGTCGTGGATTAGACTGTGAGTTTCAAGACATTTTAGTAATTCGGTGTTTATATACTTTTCCATCACTTTAGAGACGACTGAAAGGAGACAAATAGGCCTGTAGTTGCTAAGAAGCGCTTTGGATCTTTTCTTGGGGGAAGGGTTGTACTCGAGCAGTTTTCCAGTTACTAGGGAATAAGCTTTTATTGTAAGATGACTGAAAGACGAGTTAGGACAGGAGCAAGTTCTGGTGCGCATTTTTTGAGAACAATTGCTGAGATCTCGTCAAGGCCGGAGGCTTTCCTGGTATTAAGAGAAGAGAGCATCTTTCGTACGTTTTTAGTTTTGAAAATGATATCCGTCATTTTATGCGCGACATTGGGGACTGTTGGTGGTTGAACATTTGGAGGTGGGTTGAGAGTCAAATTGCCGGCGAACAACGGGGCAAAAAGTTCAGCCTTGCCCAGGGCGGTAGAAACAATTTCATCCCCTAAAACAAGAGGTGGGAACGTGCTCTTGCAGAAATTATTCCCAATAGATTTAGCCAGAGTCCAAAAGGGTTTGCTGCCGTTGGAGCTTGAGAGGACTTTGTTTTTGACGCGGCTATTAAACGAGTTAATTAAACCTAAAATAAAATGAATTGATATGACATATGACGCTACATAAACCGCGCGATTTGCTACAAGAATGCAAAAACAGTAAATAACCGCATACAACCACAACATTTTTGTAATGACAAACGTAAACTAGACTTTTTTATTTCGGCTGTAATGTGATAACATGAATCTGTTCTCAGAATTTAGATTTGTGTGTTGCCTATCTTTAATTACCAAAAATAATGTCATTCTATCATCGTCATACAAACCTTATTGGTATAGTGAATTTTTATTTTAAAAAAATCACTAATAGAGAGGTATTGATGGTGAGATTTTGCAAAAATTGTTTCAAATGAGCGCGAACTAGGACCCCTAGAACCCATATCCGGGGTCAGTTTCAATTTATATATGTTATATATATATATATATATATATATATATATATATATATATATATATATATATATATATATATATATATATATATATATATATATATATATATATCCAACCGCTAACTCAAAAAAACAACTAACGGATTTCGATGAAACTTAGCAGGTGCGTTTCTTTTATTAATGGATTGGATGAGTTAGTCAAGAAAATCGAACAAGGTTTTCCGGAAAAATTTTGAGTTTCCTTTCGAATTTTTTTTATATTACAAATCTATTTTAATAAAATTTGGTGCGTATATAGGCTCGGAAAATACCTTACTATATACCAAAACTCAACGTTCTAAGTTTATAGAAAATTGAGTTATTAAAATTTTAAGTTTTCTTTTGAAAAAAAAATTTCTCCAAAAATTACCAAGCTATTTCAATGAAATTTGGTGAATATGTTGCCGTGAGATGTATGTTGCCACGTACTAAAACTCAACTGTCTAAGTTTATAGAAAATTGAGTTATTCAAATTTGAAGGGTTTAATAAAAATCACTACCATAACGCACTTGCTGCGTCCCGAACTTTTATTACTCAGGGCAATCTCAGCTTAAATCAGAACACATATTTATCATGTCCGTACGGCTTCGATCCACCAAGGACTCTTAGAAAATGATTGTGAGACCGAAACACTGTGTCTGAGTCCGATATGACATAATTCTAAGGTTTACTAAGCGCTTTAACTGCTTTACGCAAGTTTATTCTCTTTTGTTAGCTTTACCTGAGGTCCAATTGTATGATTGTAGAATGTAAAGTGGTCGACTCCCATGATGCGATTCAGCTCGATGAATTCTAGAATCTGCAGTGCCTGAAACAGAGACCAAAGTTCAGTGAGTGGTTTTAGAAGTGTTGCGGAGGAGTTGTTTAAGAGTTTATAAAACTGGGAGACAAGTTCTAAATAAATTTCGATACGGTTGTTGAATTCAGTGAGTTTAAACAGTTTTCACATACGTTCTCGTATGTTGTAAAAGTACAGTTAGTTAAATATATCTTAGAATTATTTAGGAGAAATAGTATAATAAAAAATAATAAAAAGCAACTAATAGTTGGATGAGGGTTCAGGTTTGTTACTTGTATCATAACTTTTAACGTTTGGTCGCAAACATATGCGCTGGCACAAAAGTAATGGCACATAGGAAGCAGTAGATTCTTGATAACAAAAATTTACGATTTGGTCAAACTTAGTGCAGTACAAAAGTCACAATTAAAAGAGATACATTTTCCTACGAAAATTCGTTAACAAGCGACAAATGATTATTTTCACCAAACTATATACAGCAGGTCTATAGAAAGTACGTAAGGTGTTTTCATATATTTATGACATTATATATATATATATATATATATATATATATATATATATATATATATATATATATATATATATATATATATATATATATATATATATATATATATATATATATGAGACATGCTTGGTTCTCGGGTTAAACCGCGTCCAGAATTTATGTGGAAACTCGACGTTTCGGCTCCTGTTTTGGAGCCATTTTCAAGAGGTAAAGAAAATATGTTAGGACACTCTAAGGCCACAATCTGCCTACTCCTTAGAGTGATGGACAAAGGTGGGTAAAGGAAATATGTAAGGATACTCTAAGGCCTCAATCTGCCTACTCCTTAGAGTGGTGGACAAAGGTGGGTAAAGGAAATATGTAAGGACACTCTAAGACCTCAATCTGCCTACTCCTTAGAGTGGTGGACAAAGGTAGGTAAAGGAAATATGTAAGGACACTCTAAGGCCTCAATCTGCCTACTCCTTAGAGTGGTGGACAAAGGTGGGTAAAGGAAATATGTAAGGACACTCTAAGGCCTCAATCTGCCTACTCCTTAGAGTGGTGGACAAAGGTAGGTAAAGGAAATATGTAAGGACACTCTAAGGCCTCAATCTGCCTACTCCTTAGAGGGGTGGATAAAGGTAGGTTGGGTTGTTGTAGCTCGATTACGGAGCCTCAATCTGCCTACTCCCAAATTTCGCCGGAGATCGTCTGTGAGGTCTCAGTGTGTTCAACCCTAGGCCTCAGAGATATCTGGCAGTTCGTTGCAAGTCTTGTCTTATATATGTCGTTCCGTCTACCTGTTTCGTCAACAGTGAAAGTAGTGGGGTCACCGTCAATAAAGTGGGGGGCTTTGGTCACGGTATTTAGAGAAGGATTAAGAGGGTCACCGGCATTTGTTGAGGCAGATAATGATTCACTAAAACTGCCTGTGGAATTTATTTCCTTTTTGTGTGTTTGTAAAGAATATATAATAGGTTTCCAAGTAGTCGGAAGGCGAAGACCATCATCTCTCTTATTTAAACAATGGGGACGTTTTTCAATCTCGATTGCTTCGCGGATAATTCTCGTTTTGAAATTGTAAACCGGTGCTATTGTTTTGGCATTATCAAAGTCTATTTTGTGCCCTGTATGCATATGATGCATGGCCAGCGCCGATGAGGGGTCGGATTTTCTAACTGCGAGGGTGTGTTCATATATTCTATTAGGGATGCGTCTATTTATTTGTCCTATGTAAATTCGGGAACAGTCGGAACAAGGAATTTCGTAAACTCCATGGGATTCGTTTGGAATCGTATCCTTGGGAGTTTTTATAAGATTTGACAGTTTTTGGTCTGTTGTGAATACGGTTTTGATATTATGGGTTCTGAAAATTCGGCTGATTTTGTCGGTGACACTGTGTGTTGTTGTGTGGACGCTGTTTGTTCTGGTTGTGGTATTGTGGTTTGTTGTTGTGCGTTTCTAATGTTTCTTAGTATGCAGATTGGTGCCTTAGAGTGTCCTTACATATTTCCTTTACCTCGTGAAAATGGCTCCTAAACAGGAGCCGAAACGTCGAGTTTCCATAAATTATGGACGCGGTTTAACCCGAGAACCAAGCATGTCTCACATTAAAGACCGCGGAAATCTTTCTGAACATTTAATTCGCCTCTACGGGGAGGAACTTTTATCTTATACCAAAATTTTCAGCAAACTCCTTATCCGCAAATCCCGTCTCCTTTGTGACCTCACCTGCCGTGATCATCACATGGTCCCAAAATCTTTTCAACTTAAACATCACACCAAATCACATAAAATTGAACTCGAAACTATACATGAAGATTTTAACAGGTCACAACTTCATCCATTGTGCCAGGGGCCGTGTAACAATATATCTGCATAATGCCAGAAAAATTGACTTCAACAACAAAAATCAATGCAAAAGATCGGCGATTTGAACAAACATGATGAAGGGCGGCCATTATACATTTTCTTTTGCATTGATTTTTGTTGTTTAAGTCAATTTTTCTGGCATTATGCAGATGTATTGTTACACGGCCCCTGGCACAAATGGCTCCAAAACAGGAGCCGAAACGTCGAGTTTCCATAAATTCTGGACGCGGTTTAACCCGAGAACCAAGCATGTCTCACATTAAAGACCGCGGAAATCTTTCTGAACACACACACACACACACACACATACACACACACACACACACACACACACACACACATATATATATATATATATATATATATATATATATATATATATATATATATATATATATATATATATATATATAACAAGATAATGCCGTCGGTTCACTTATGATGCTTTTACAGAATTTAAAACTATTTTTGGAGCTCAATACATATCTTTCGAGGATACCGACTGTCAAAATATTGATGACTTGTTCGTTGTATTTTTCAAAAATTTTGCCTATTGTTACAATGTTGCGTTTCCTGAAAAGTCCCAGAAAATTTATAGTGGAGCAAAAAAATATGACTTTAGGGCACCAAATGAGTTGAAAATTGCGTTTAATAACCTAAAATTCTTTAACTATTATAGAAGATTATATCCTAGTGAGGAAAATAATAATAAGTACAAGGTAATGAAAAAACAACTTGAACTTAAACTTAAACAAGAAAAACATAATTATTATGCTGGTAACATTTCACAATCTGATAACAAAAATAAGATACTCTGGCAACTTGTGAATACACATTTAAATAGAATACCTAAAACCAAAACAGAGATTAAATTAAAAATAAATAATTAATTACTGATAAGCGTTTAATATCGAATTCATTTGCAAAGTACTTTGCCTGTGGGGTAAAAGAAAAATTTGGTGTTCTTAACTATAACGAGTGTACAACCTCCATAATGGTGCGCGATAGTTTTTATTTTTATCCAGTGAGGGATACTGTAATGACAAACGCTATTCATAGACATAAAACTAAAAGATCCACTGTCTTAGATGATATTGCAGTCACTGTTATTAAACAACTTTCCGAATTGATATCGCCTTATCTAACGGTAATCATGAATACCTCGCTTAAGTTAGGCCAGTTTCCCTCGAAATTGAAAAATGCCAAAGGGGCACCAATATATAAAAAAGACGATCCGTTCTCGGTGGAAAACTACCGATCTGTAATGGTACTGAGTCCGTTTTCCAAAATCATGGAAATAATTATGCATAACAGGATAACGGACTTCCTAAGTAAAAATAGCGTGTTGTCTCCTAGTCAGTATGGTTTTCACGAGGAATATTCCACCGAACTGGCTTGCGCGAACATGGCGCAGCATATTGCAGATTGTGTTGACAGAAAGCATCACACCGTGGGCATATTTTTTGACATGTCTCGCGCTTTGGATACCATTAATTGTACTTTCCTCGAAAAAAAATTAAATGCGGTCGGACTTAGGGGACCTGTTAGTGATTGGCTTGTGTCGTTTGTAAGAGACAGGCCATTATTAGTCTCAGTGGACTGTGTTAGATCTGATGAATATGAAGTAAAGCTTGGCGCTCCGCAGGGAAGCGTCCTAGGACCGCTTATATTTATGTTGTACGTAAATGATCTTCCCAACTATCTGACAGGTGGGAGGTTGTTTATGTACGTGGATGACATAGCAATCATAGTTTCGGATCCGGTATTGTCCGATGCTATGCGTAAGGTGAATAGTATTTTGTCGCACTTCGGTTAGTGGTACTGCAGCAATCACCTGATTGTAAATAGTTCTAAGACAGTTTCTGTAGAGTTTCTGGGAAGATGTCAAGAGCCTTGTATTGATATTAATTTTCATTTTAATGATAACTATATTGCCTTAAGTACATCCACTAACTTTTTAGGTTGCATTTTAGATAATAGGCTCTCATGAGAGACCCAGATAGAAGGTATATAAAACAAATTGGGTAAGGCCTATTTTTGCATCATGAAGCTGAAAAACACCTTAAATGCAATTTCTCTAATTATCGATGGAGAGACTTTGCAAAAAATTTTTCGAACCCATATCCGGGGTCAGTTTCATATATATATATATATATATATATATATATATATATATATATATATATATATATATATATATATATATATATATATATATATATATATATATATAGGTAATCCTGTGTTTAAGACACCTCTTTAGTAAACAAACAATTCGGGTGAAATCGGACCGTGAACTGGACGCCGGACGATGTGCACTGTTGCCAGATGAGTATTAGCAATGGTCATTTTAAATATAGAAGGATATCAAGGGGTGAACAAATGTTTTTATAATGTAAATAAATTAAAATATGGCGTCGTCTACATAAATCGATATTTCACATATTTTGCGGAAAGCAGTAGGAAATCGGAAATGTAAACAGTTAATTTTCAGCAATTGTGGTCTAGGGGGAAAACGTTATATAGAAGGTAATCAAGGGATGAACAAATGTTTTTATAATGTTAATAAATTATAATAGGGCGTCATCTACATAAATCGATATTTGACAATTTTGCGGAAAGCAGTAGGAAAACGGAAATGTAAACAGTTAATTTTCAGCCCCAGAGGGAAAAACGTGTGCCTCTCCTCCCTTTTTTGGTACATCAATAACATCAACAGAGGTTGTGCCATTGTGATTGAGCAAGGTAATGTGCACGTTCCACCCTTCCCAGGGGGCGTAAAGCCGTCGGTCCCGTGCCCATGCGATGTTGGGCACGTTAAAGACCCAAATTTTCCGGACAGTGAGGTGAATGAATGACACTTTAGTAAAGTCAATGAAGCAATTTCCGTTACGAATTGCCTATGATAAATACAACTGTATATGCTAATAGCAAACGGTAAGCAGTATATTATTCTCAAAAATCGCAATGTTTCATGGTAATGAAGCAATTTCTACTGACAACTGTCGATGATAAACATAACCGAGGACCTGACCTGACTAACGACCTTATCCAAGCCATATAGAAAAGGATGGTACATGCCAAACTTTTTGAAAATCGGCACAATATTTTTTTTGTTATCGGTGTTATACATACATACATACCACACACACACACACACACACACACACACACACACACACACACACACACACACATATATATATATATATATATATATATATATATATATATATATATATATATATATATATATATATATATATATACATCATAAAAATACAACATAAATTGTAACTGACCCCGAATATGGGTTCTTGGGGCCATACTTCGCGCTTATTTGCAAAAACTTTTTCAAAAATCAAAAGTCGGGGTCTCCCCATTAGTAAATATAAGGTTGGAAAGTAAAATATAAACAAACACTTCGAAGGGAAGCCCATTTTGATCCATTTTCTCGGTTATGTTTATCATGGACAGTTGTCAGTAGAAATTGTGTCATTACCATGAAACACTGCGATTTTTCAAAATAATATACTGCTTACCGTTTGCTATATTAGCATATACAGTTGTATTTATCATCGGCAATTCGCAACGGAAATTGCTTCATTGACTTTACTAAAGTGTCATTCATTCACCTCACTGTCCGGGAAATTTGGGTCTTTAACGCGCCCAACGTCGCATGGGCACGGGACCGACGGCTTTACGCCCCCTGGGAAGGGTGGAACGTGCAGATTACCTTGCTCAATCACAATGGCACAACCTCTGTTGATGTTACTGATGTATCAAAAAAGGGAGGAGAGGCACACGTTTTTCCCCCTGGGGCTGAAAATTAACTGTTTACATTTCCGTTTTCCTACTGCTTTCCGCAAAATATGTCAAATATCGATTTATGTAGATGAAGTCCTATTTTAATTTATTAACATTATAAACACATTTGTTCACCCCTTGGTTTCCTTCTATATAACGTTTTCCCCCTAGACCACAATTGCTGTAAATTAACTGTTTACATTTCTGATTTCCTACTGCTTTCCGCAAAATATGTGAAATATCGATTTATGTAGATGACGCCATATTTTAATTTATTTACATTATAAAAACATTTGTTCACCCCTTGATATCCTTCTATATTTAAAATGACCATTGTCCGGCGTCCAGTTCACGGTCCGATTTCACCCGAATTGTTTGTTTACTAAAGAGGTGTCTTAACCTATATATATATATATATATATATATATATATATATATATATATATATATATATATATATATATATATATATATATATATATATATATATATGTATCTAACTGATAACTCAAAAAATTAGCAACTGATTTCGATGAAACTCGGCAAGTGCTTTTATTTTATTAATTGGATGAGTTCCTTAGTCAGGAAAATCGAATAAGGTTTTCCGGGAAAATTTGTTTCATAAAAAACTTTTTTCTCCGAAAATTACAAAGCTATTTTAATGAAATTTGGTGGATATGTTGCCTTGTAAAAGGCTATACTACACACTAAAATCCCACTTTCTACATTTTTAGAAAATTGAGTTATTCAGATTTTAAGTTTTCTTTTGAAAAAAAAATTTCTCCCAAAATTACAAAGTTATTTTGATGGAATTTCATGGATATGTTGCCCCGGGTAAGACCTTACTATACACCAACTTTCTAAGTTTGTAGAAACTTGAGTTAATCAAATTTGAAGCATTTAATAAAAATTCACTACCATAACGCACTTGCTGCGTCCCGAACTTTTTTTTCTTGCGCATCTGCAATGCATTAAGGCACGAGTCGCTACTGCTTAGATACTGTATGTGCTTAGATACTTTCTCTATTTGCAGAAGTAGAGGATGCAATTCAATTAAATCAACGACTTGTACAAAAACATCACTTCCATTGTCAATTTGAGTTTGAGTATCCTCATGTTTGTGCTCTAGAGTAAATCGTTGCACTTTGTATATGTGGAACTGCACAAAGGGACCCCCCACATGACCTGCTGTGTGCTCCAAGTGCAGTGTAAACTTGCCAATTGGCTGAACTCTTTCAAAGGAACTGTAGAAAGCTTGATTAAAAATTGATTCGCTTTTCCAACAGAGTTTGTTAATGCCAGTGCTTACCTTAAATAAGTATTATTATCTAAATACTTAAAAGCACATAAAGAACCAAAAACACAAAGCAGAATTTAGAAGAGGTAAGTGAAGATTGGAACCTGTGATGAGCACTGATAAGCACACTTGGAGAACCCAAATCCCCACAACACATTTTAAAAACCTGACGATCGTTTCACTAACAAAGTTAGCGTCATCAGAGGATGAATAATTCTAAATATCTTATATCGACTATTAGTGAATTTTCATTATAAAAAAGTATGTGTTTTTTAGTTGGATACAGGACGGGGAAATGCTGATGCACACCCCATTCACGACACCGTAGTGCCGTGGGATATCGAAGTACTGTGAGACTGTACTCACTAAAACCCCCTCCCTAGGGGTACCGGACCTTAGTCCATACCTCCGTCGGAAAGATTTCACACAATGACTTTTTGGGTTTGAATGTTTCCATTCTGTTTTTGCAGCGGGGGCGTTAGCGGGTAAGTATAAGCTTTGGACGCTTATGCTTAAGTGGAAGTTGCTCATTATAGTTGGTAGCACTACGGAGAAGGGCATTTGGGTGAGAAGCGGCTTTTGCGAACTGAGTTGTTGATAGTTGAGTTATAAACTCAAGTATCGAAGGCATTATCAGATCAGAGTGAATCTGACTGTTTCTGACAAACCATGGCGCTCCGGTAACCATTCTCAGAATTTTATTCTGGATGATTTGAAGGGTCTTGATGTGTGTTGTGGTCGCTGTGGCCCATGCAGGTGATGCGTAGGTCAAGGCTGGCCGGATGATGACTTTGTACATGAGCAACTATTGTTCATGGAGAATTTGGAATTTCTATTTAGAAATGGGAACAGCGTCGTGATTAACATCGAGGCTTTTTTGCGTGCGTGATCGACATGGGGGCGCCATGTTAAGCGTTTGTCGAGGAAAACCCCGAGGTATTTGGCGGAATCTTGTCAGCGAATTAGACGGTTGTCTAATGATACGTGTTCGTGAGGTGTGTGTCTCGTCTTGGATAATAGGACAGCTGAATATTTATATTTCCTATACCATTCTTGCAGCTTGACTACGGCGGTCTAACTAACAATTTCGTAAATTGTCAGCCCTGGCCCATTTCTACCCTAATATAGTGACAAACTATGCAAGGCTAGACGTATTTATACATCGTAGTCGTATAGACGACTGAAAGGAAAGAAATAGGTCCGTAGTTGCTAGGAAGCGCTTTGGATCCTTTCCTGGGGATGGGTTGTAATAGAGCAGTTTTCCAGTTACTAGGGAATATGCCTTTTTTTATTTTAACAACACACCACGAGGGCTTACAGCCTAAATACTATCGTACCGTGGGTGTCGACAAGGAGGAAAGAGGCAACTTGTTAATCCTGGACTTGAAGGTTTGGAGGTTAGGGGGAGAAGGAAAAACATGTGCCGGCAAGGAATTCCACAACTTGAAAGTCCTCGGGACAAAAGAGCGGGCATAACAAGATGTTCTATGTCTGGTGACCTGGACAGTAAAAAGGTGCATTCGCTCTGTTCCCCTGGTAGATCTGTTGGGGGCAGGAGGTGGAGGAACTATGGAAGAAAGCTCCTCTGAGCAGTGCCCGTGCAGATATCTATAAAAGAGAGAGAAAGGTCACCAACAGCACGTCGGTGGGCAAGGGATGGCAGCCTTTGGGTGAGGGTAGGGTCACCGATGAGACGTATAGCTCTCTTCTGAATGGAGTCCAGGATAGCGAGTGTAGAAGCGGCAGCAGCACCCCAGACGTGGGAGCAGTATTCGAGGTTTGGTCTTATTTGTGAAGTTTAAAAGGTATAGAGATTAGCCGCTGAAAAGTATTTGCCAGTCCAAAAGAGGAAACCCAATTTCTTAGCAGCCGCTTCTGCAATTGATGTGACATGTTGATGCCAATTCAGATTTCGATCCACAGTAATGCCAACCAGTGAAAAGGACTCATTCCTTTGAATAACTTGGTTGTTTATTGTGATGGGTCTAGGGTTGGTGTATCTCTTATGAGAAAGAAAGCAAGACTGTGATTTGGTAGGGTTGAATTGTACAGAATTTCTACTTCCCTAGTCTAATATTATTTGGAGATCCACGGAGACAGAACCCTCCATGCGTCTGCGATCCTCATCTAATTGGGCTAAAGAGACAGGCTTAGAATATTGTATATTTGAGTGGAGGGTGCTGTCGTCCGCGTAACCGTGAACTGGGTTGGATGTGTTAGAGAGGAGGTCATTGATGTGGAGAAGAAACAAAGTAGGGGCTAAAGCTGAACCTTGCGGAACTCCTGCATTAATTGGATACAGTTTAGAGGAATGGCCATCCTCTCCGGTTGGAGAGGAAATTTGCTGTCCAGGTACAGAGTTTTGGTGGTACGCCATAGGCCGGAAGTTTATTAAGAAGCGCTGCGTGCCAGACCTGGTCGAATGCTTTGCAAATGTCTATAGCGGCAATCTGGGATTCACCGTGTAGTTCCATAGACTTGTTCCAAGAATGGGTGACAAAGGAAAGGAGGTCGGCAGTTGATCTGCGCTGACGAAATCCATACTGCCTATCGTGGATTAGACTGTATTTTTCAAAAAATTTTAGTAATTTGGTGTTTATATACTTTTCCATCACTTGAGAGACGATTGAAAGGAGTGAAATAGGCCTGTAGTTGCTAGGAAGCGCTTTGGATCCTTTCTTGGGGACGGGTTGGACTCGATCAGTTTTCCAGTTACTAGGGAATATGCCTCTATTGTAAGATGTCTGAAACAGACGAGTCAGGACAGGAGCAAGTTCTGGTGCGCATTTTTTGAGAACAATTGCTGGGATCTCGTCAAGGCCAGAAGCTTTCCTCCTATTAAGAGAAAACAGCATCTTTAGTACTTTTTTAGTTTTGAAAAAGATATCCTTCATTTTATGCGCGACATTGGGGACTGTTGGTGGTTGAACATTTGGAGGTGGGTTGAGAGTAGAATTTCCAGCGAACAGCGAGGCAAAAAGTTCAGCCTTGCCCAGGGTGGTAGAAACAATTTCATCCCCTGAGACAAGAGGTAGGAACGTGCTCTTGCAGAAACTATTCCCAATAGATTTAGCAAGAGTCCAGAAGGGTTTGCTGCCGTTGATGTGGTTATTGAACCAGTTTTTTGCCTCAGAAAGAATGCGGACATACCGGTTTCTTGCGTCGTTAAATGCTTGACGGTTTTCTTGACTGGGATTATGTAGAAGCGTTTTGTGAGCTTTGACCTTTTCAAGTCTGGCCTTGTCACAGTTACAGCTCTGAGAGAGAGTTTTATCCATAGTATGTCTTTTCTTCCAGCTTCTAAATTGGGGAGTCTGGTGCAGGGTGGATTGCTACGGACGTACGCGCACACGCCTCCATGCAATCTAAAGGAAGTAAGGAGCTCATACCCCGGGAAATTAAGGTGATTTGGCACTGATTTGAGTTTCAGTGAGGAAGAGTAGTTGGGGCGTATTAGACTGTAGGAAATGGTGGACGGAGTTCAGGTTAGAATTTAGGCCACATATATTCGAGAAAGATATGTTAAATCTTGATGCTGGCGCCTCCTGTACACCTCTCTTCCGGAGATCCGAGTGGAGGGGTATTTCATCTCCGAAATATTTTGTACAAGGAGGAGCCATCATCATTTTTGTTTATAGGAAAAACCGAGACATACACCAGAACCGGAAACAGGTCCTCTATTTTTTTCATTGCCACATCAATGCTCGTAAGTGTGATGTATAGGAACGGCGCATGTAGATAGTATTAGATCATTGACGGTATCTATAAAAAGAAAAGTATCAAATTTTTTTTATGGATAAAACGACATACATTGTCAATCACAATTGAAGCTCCAATGCACTGTTTGTGGTTGTATACTTTGATGTTGCCTGGACATAATTTGCATATACAATAATTGCGAGTACATAAAGCATGGAGAGAACAAAGGACGACATCCAAAGCTTCACTAACTAGATTTACATAATAAGTATCTCATACAAATGTCATATTACGTGTATATCTACATCAATTCACTTTGCTCATGCCTGCGTTATTTGCCGTGCTTTTGTTACTTTTTTAACAATGTATACGGGCTGTCCAGCCAGGAACTTATGCGACACATATTTATTAAACCAGAATATCTACCTTTCTTTATTGAAGTTTTCCAGAAGCTTTACGTGGTGTAATGGTTAGGATGCCTGTCTGATGAGCGAAGGGACGCGGGGTATAAATCTCACTGTTGACTGAATTTCTCTTTTAACTTTTTTTTATTACTTTTTTTTTCGCCTTGTGATTGTGTAACTCCAATATATTTTT
Source organism: Tillus elongatus (assembly GCA_964006375.1). Classification (NCBI taxonomy): domain Eukaryota; kingdom Metazoa; phylum Arthropoda; class Insecta; order Coleoptera; family Cleridae; genus Tillus; species Tillus elongatus. Next base: position 11,042,672 of record OZ023268.1, read on the forward strand.
AGCGACTTTTTGTTGAAAAGGAAATATAAGCACTTTTAAGACTTTTAATTCAAGTTTAGTAGTACCTGTTGTTGCCCTTAGTTGGTAAAACCGTGCCACAGTTAACATAGACATAGAGATTTGTAACATGAGAAGAGGTTGTTTTCTTCTCTACAACCGGATTGAATTTTTACAGCATCCACAGGCAATAGAATTTTCTCTGTGAAGCCACAGAAAAAGTATCTAGTTCTGTATTTAGATCAAAGAACGTCGATGGTTCAGGTGTAAGAACGTGTGCCTCTTAACTGAAGGGTACTGGGTTCGATCACAGGTTACTCCTTTCATTTTTTCAGTACAAATTGTAACATTAACGGGGGCGTAAAGCCGTCGGTCCCGTGTCTATGCGATGTTGGGCACGTTAAAGATCACTACTCTCCTTACAGAAAGGCAGGGGTTCGGCAAAATTTCCAGGATAGTGAGGTGAAACTGCTCCCTGGCGTCAGTGATTGGCCATAGTCGCGGAAATAGGACGACGTTAAAGAAACTAAACACACAGACATGTATTTGGATCAGATTTTGAATATTTTTTAATTTATTTAATTAATTTATATTTCTATTAGTCAATTTTCTTGTATAAAATGTTCTTTTAATATCGAATTTTCTTATAAATTAATTTAAAAAAATTATTTGAAGAAACATTTGAGAATTTTTGTATGAAAAGTTATTCAATTAATGGAACATTTAAACGAATTTCATCGAAAATAAGCTTTTAATGGATTTTCGTGCAAACAGATTATTTTATTTTTAATTTTAATTACAGATTAGGTATATAACTGGAATTTTATGTACTCTTTTAGCAGAATTTTGTGTAAAAAATATTTAGCAAAATTTGATGCCTGCTTTCATTAAAAAAATACATATCGGCCATTAAAATTATTTTAAAGAAAATTCGCTAACATGACTTACTGCGCTCAGATTTTTGTGATATACCGAAATTTGGAATTCTAGCTTAATGATATCTGACGTGATTAGAACTTTAAAGCTTTTTACGCAAACTCGCCACCACAATGCATTTGCTGGGTCAAGACTTTTTATCTTCGTATTATTTCCCCTTTGTCTCTTTTGCAATAATCAACTCACAACAAAGTAATTTATGAAAGCGCTTTATATGACTTTTTCTCACATGCGGCATCAATATCTTTATGTGCTGCCCCTTTTTTTTATATATTCCAAAGTCGTACATAAAAAAGTCATAAAACCACTCCACCTGATTACAACTCCATCGGAATATCCGCATTTCTATTTTTCATATGCGCAGTCATTCACACATGACCGCAAAACCCAGACAAGAGGATGCGCTCTTGAACAATAATTGAAAACACAAGCGGTGCATTTATTACACGTCTGTCCCACTTCTGATAATTGCACGTCACACTTCTGGAAGTGTACTGTAAAACGGAAGTGCAAGCATGTGTAAGTGGACGCTCTTGTATATATGAGGACTGAGAAATCGTTATGTTATTGCGATGTATTAATATGAATATTTATAATATACAGTGTGTTGCCATTAAGGTAAATATAGGGAATACTCCATCTGCAATCATTGAGCACACACACTCACACACACAAATACATATATATATATATATATATATATATATATATATATATATATATATATATATATATATATATATATATATATATATATATATATATATGTATATACAGGCTGTTTCAAAAAACATGCACCATCGCTCGTGGGGCAATTCCTTACTAAAAAATAAGAAAAAAAGTTCCTGTGCACATGGGCCCGGAAACGCATAGTTTCCAATATACAGAGAGTTGAATTTTAATATTTTTTTTAAATTTTTTATAAATAATTTCAAAACCACAGGATTGATTTTAATGAAACTTGGAACTTAAAAGTGTATTATGAAAGTGCATATTTTCAAGTAAAAATCTGCTTACAACTGCGTCAGTGGCGTGCGTACGGGGCAACTGTAAAAATTCATTTGGGGAAAAATATGTGCGCCACTGTCTTTTTCCAATTTTGATACATCAGTTATAAAGCTTATTACATAAGCCACAAAAGCTACCTCTTGGTATTTTTTCGTTCAGGGTATCCTCTAGGAGATATGATTAATTTTATAAAAAGGGGCAAAGTACCGATTAGTCGGCGTAATAATAATAATAATATATGTTTACTGCAACCATAAGGATATGAAAAACAAAACATACAGTAAACATTACAGCAATAAACGTGCAAATAACTAACCTACGTAAAACTTATTGGTGATAAACATTGAAATAAATATTACAAACATTGATAAAAAATGATAAATAAAAAATAAAAATAAAAAATGTAAAAAGTAATCGTAAAGACACCATGATTTTTCCAAACTCTTGTTTTTTGTACATTACTCAATTGACTTTAATAACAAAGCTAAAGAAAATGTTGAAAGTGACCACCATTAGCGTCGTTACAATTATTTAACCTTCTGCGCAAAGATCTTCTTACTCTTCTGCAAATATTTTGATCTTCTCTAATGCTGTCAAATGCATATTCTATTCTTCCCAACAATTCTTCTCGTGTATTTACTGGTGTTTTATACACTATTTCTTTTAAATGAACCCACAAATAAAAATCGAGAGGATTCAGGTCCGGAGATCGAGGTGGCCATGACACCGGACCTCCACGACCAATCCATCGGTGACCGTATGTGTTGGCTAAATATGTTCTTACAACTGCTGCAAAATGTGCGGGCGCACCATCATGCTGGAACCACATTGTACCATTTCTCATAAAAAGCGGTAGTAACAACGGCAAATCATTTTGTAAAAAGTTTAAATATGATTCATGGTCAAGACGATTCGGTAGAACAACAGGACCAATTATGTGATTTTCAATAATAGCAGCCCAAATATTGATGAAAAATTGATACTGCGAATTTGCAACTCTTAGAGAGTGTGGGTTTTCATCGGCCCATGTATGTAAATTGTGAAAATTTACGATACCTTTTCGCGTAAATGACGCCTCATCAGTAAATAGTACACGTTTAGAAAAATGTTGGTCGTGCCTAAGTTTGTTTAAGAACCACTGACAAAACATTACCCTTGGTTGAAAGTCTCTAGGTAGAAGTTCCTGGAAACGTGTAAAATGATAGGGATATAAACTTTGATACTTCAGAGTTCTGTGAACTGATGATGCCGAAATATTACCCAGTTCGGTGGCAATAATTCTCGTACTTGTACTAGGATCACGTTCAACTCTATTTAATATTGCCTCTTCAACTCGTACAGTTCGGCGGTATCTTCTGCGTCCAGAGTCAGCTTTTAAAGGTTTTAAAGAACCTGTTTCTCTCAAATGTCTTACAATACGTGGGAAAATATTTTTGTCAGGAATTCTTCTTTGCGGACAAGTTTCCTGATAAACTCGCATAGCTTGTCTAGCATTTTGATTTGTTTGTCAATAAACTAACAACAAAGCAGTCAAATCCGCTGAAGTGTACTTAATGAAAACCATCTTGAGAGGAGGAAATAATATTAATGAGCAGCTCAGTATCAACAAATAACTAAAAACGAAAATACTGCACCGTATCAAAATTTAAAGAATAGCATGAAAACTCTTTTGACGCCTACAAAGCACTTCAAAATTGTAGAATTTAGAGAACTGTGAAAAATTATAGTTTCATGGCACTTTACGATTACTGTTTTCATTACTCCAACGAATCGGTACTTTGCCCCTTTTTATAAAATTAATCATATCTCCTAAGGAATACCCTGAACGAAAAAATACCAAGAGGTAGCTTTTGTGGCTTATGTAATAAGCTTCATAACTGATGTATCAAAATTGGAAAAAGACAGTGGCGCACATATTTTTTCCCCAAATGAATTTTTACAGTTACCCCGTACGCACGCCACTGACGCAATTGTAAGTAGATTTTCACTTGAAAATATGCACTTTCATAATACACTTTCAAGTTCCAAGTTTCATTAAAATCAATCCAGTGGTTTTGAAATTATTTATAAAAAATAAAAAAAAAAATTAAAATTCAACTCCCTGTATATTGGAAACTATGCGTTTCCGGGCCCATGTGCACAGGAACTTTTTTTTCTTATTTTTTAGTAAGGAATTGCCCCACGAGCGATGGTGCATGTTTTTTGAAACAGCCTGTATATATATCGGAAAAGGCTAGAGATATTTTTAAATAATACAAAAAAGGAAACAAATTGATTTTAGAATCGGTTAAATTGCACTCACGGTGTATGTATTTAATCAATAACTCAATATAAAACCATCTGTTAAAAAAAAGTTAAAATGATATCAAAATTGATACACCCGATATATGATAAAAGTAGAATTTTCATATGTACCGTTAAATTTAGTTACGAATTTAGTCATTCCTCAGTTGTTGTTTAGTAGCTGCATATAAAATATTGTGTTTTACCATGGAACGGTGACATTTGGCTTTAGACGAAATGAATCGAGCGGTAGGCTTTCACCAAGCAGACATGCAACAGCTGAGCGGATAGGTGTTTCCCAAAGTGTAATAAGTCGTGTATGGAGGCGTTTTAGGGAAATTGGCAGTCCGGCCGAGCAACATCCAGGACGAGGACGCTCAACGACGGCAGGTCAGGATATATTTTTATGTTTAACTGCCAGAAGGCAGCCTACAAATACGGCACTTGTATTGGTTACGACTCTGAAAAGGGCGCATAATGTAACCATTAGCCGATATACTGTAAGAAATCATCTTCACGAAGCAAACCTCTCTAGTAGACATCCACTCAGATGTTCACCTATTTCCAGAGGCAGTTGCGCTGCAAGATTGGACTGGTGTCAAAATTATATGAATTGGACTGCGGATAACTGGGCTACAGTTTTATTTACAGACGAATCTAGGTTTGGTTTCCATCCGGATTCTCGTCGAATAAGGGTGTGGAGACGATCTGGAAGTGTACACATACAAAGGTGGTACAATAATGGCATGGGGCGGAATAATTATTGGCAGCAGAACTGAACTCGTTTTTCCAAATCGCTTTCTAACAGCTCAGCTATGTCTGGATACCATTCTTCAACCCATCGTGCATCCATTTGCAGGCTCTGTTGGTTAAACCTTCCGCCTAATGCATGATAAAGCCCGTCCACATACCACACGCATCGTAACCAACTGGTTGGATAACGCAGGAATTGAAGTTTTATCATGGCCAGCACAATTCCCGGACCTGAATCCGATAGAGCATGTCTGGGATATGCTACAACGAAGAATTACTCCACATATGGGTAACATCAACAATGCGTTTACATTCCAGGAGCTTCTGACAGCAGAGTGGGCCCGTTTACCACAAAGAGACCTTGGAAATCTCATTTTGTCTATGAGCAATAGATGTAGAGTTGTAATTACTCAACGTGGAGGTTATACTTTGTATTAAACTTTTTTCTCACATGCTCGGAAGTTTGTGAAAAATTCTTAAAATGGTGTGTTTCAGGATATATATATATATATATATATATATATATATATATATATATATATATATATATATATATATATATATATATATATATATATATATATATATATATTTGATAATCTTGTAGGTTTTTTGAATAAAACATTTGATTTTATGTAATATTAAACATTAACATATACCGTACATTTTTTGTTTTCTTCTTAAATCATATCAAGAAAAAAATACGTTAATGACAAACTTGCGAAAAATGCTGTCTTTTTATCTAATACTTGATCTGAAATACGAAACGTTGCCTTTTAACATTGAGATAAAGGTAAAAGGTAAATGTAAGATGCTTACTGGCAATTAGGCCATTGCTGACTCTTTTTGCTCATCTAAACTAACCTACCCTCCACCTTGAGCTCGATCTCAACGACGACAGTGATTTGAAAAATCATCCACCGCCGGTGAGTCTCGAACCGTCGTTTCCCGAGTCCGTATTGGAAAGTCTGAATCGACTTTCCCGCACGGCCACGGAGGCGCTTTTAACACTGAGATACACTATCATAAGCAACACATGTCTTCTAGATATTATCAGGATTAACGTATTGTAACGTAATTTGTATTTTTTGTAAGAGCAAACAAATTCGTACGCGGGTTTACATCCTTATAGGCAAGTTACACCAAAATTTAGCTCTGTAGGTCAAAAGACAAAAAGTTATAGGCATTTAAAGAAAAATAAATTGGGGTTTTCCTCAAAACGCCAAAGTTGCGATTTAAAACGTCAAAATTGACAACATTTAGGCAAAGAACTTAAATCTAATACGGGCTATGGAAATAAAATGTCTCAAGAAGAATGTTTTACACACTCTGAAGTCTCAGTTTCAACCGCCATTGTTTCATTTTACTAAAATATTTCCAGAAAATTCATTTCAAATAGACCCTTTCTCTGATGCTTTGGCAGTAGTCTTAGCTATAGAGTTTATCGTTTAATGGTATATAATTTTTGTCGAATTTTCGTAAAAAATCAATAAAGCTCAATATATCCGTTATTATACAAGATATGAAAAAAACTGTATATATTAATTATAGGGTGTCTTGAGCTACACCTTAAAAAATATTTCTACAATCACAGGCTGGCCCATAAGTCGTTGGTGGTATAAATTTTCTTTTTTTTTATCAAACTCGCGTATTTTTCATCGAAATATAATGGATGTTTGTGAGAAAACAAGTTCGGGACGCAGCAAGTGCGCTATGGTAGCGAATTTTATCAAATGCTTCGTATTTGAATAGCTGAATTTGCTATTAACGTATAAGGTTGACCAAGAAACGATTCTTTTCGGGAACACTTTAAGTTTACTTCCGGAAATTTTTGTACATTTTCAAACAATAAAATTATTTTGATGAAACATGGCGCATGCTTTATAGTATATTTGGTATACTGGTAACCAAATGTGATGCCTGCTTTCTTAAAAACAAGCACACATATTTGCTATTAAAAACATTTTAATGAAAATTCACTACCATAACGCACTTGCTGCGTCCAGACTTTTTTTATATGAATATGCCGAGTAATTGAGATACTGAACTTATTCCATTTGGCTGTTTCACTCTGTGTATACTTTCTTAAGATATGTAATTTTTTTTTTCCTTCGAGTTTAGATGGCTACGGCTATTTGCCATACGCACATTCTTCCCCTCTCGTTATGTTGCATCAGTGGTATTTTTACTAGAATAGCTTGATCAGATCACTAAGCTTTACATTAATTGTTATTGTGCCGCATGTATAAACGCATAATATATACTGGATTACATACCCCCCAAAAATAAAGTAGTGATTATCGAATTTTGTAACAGAATTTTATCCTGTAATAGTTATTTTTACTTAATTGTTTTTTTTTCTTATTATAAATTGGTATAGAGAGGGACACACGCTTCATGCCTTAGGGGTCTGACTAGGCAACTTTAAAAGACAAACAAAGAGACCCATAATGGAGTAGGGAAACAATAGGACAGACATTAGGACCTTATATTCTAATACCTAATAATATTACAAAATTATGGAATACATACATATGTACTCACAAATATTAATTACCTAATATTATTTCACCTATTATTCATCTCGTCATTCGTTTTACATTAGCACACATACACATATCACACTCATTTACACATTCATTTTCGCACAGGTACAAATTTTGCTTAGTTAATATTACATAAATAAAATTGTATGATTAGACCTTTATTTTTAAATTATTTATATGCGTTGAGATTAGTGTATAAATATTTACATTTTTTGTACATAATAGTTGCATCAAGTTAAAGGGACACGGAACATTGCCTAACTTATAAATTATATTTACAAAGGAATAAATAATGCTTGTTTTTTCTTTACAGTCTAAAAGCATGTGTTGAGCGTCCCCAAACTCGCCGCACTCACAATTTGGATTATCTAAGATATGTAATGCTAACTAAAAGAAACTATGTAGTTATCCATCAAATCGTGTTTGAGTGTTTGTTAGGTTACTTCTATCAACTCTAATCACTGTGCTTGACATTAAAGTAGTTAAACTTTGTTCACAAATGCAATCTAGAGTTATGAAGTGTCTAGTGTAGCAGCTGCACTTACCCTATTGTACTCAAAGTGAAGAGGCTTTATGCAGACGGCGAACTTGTTGACTGGCTTAGTGTCGTTGTAGTTATTGATGACGGTCAACAGGTTCGCCGGGGGGAACTTCAGCTTGGAAACGATCGAAACAGATACGGGAACTGTCTGGTTCATTAGCAAAGGACACATCACAAAACAGGCGCTGTACTTTAGGTTCCAGTTCTCCCGTACAATCTGAAAGAAAAGCACAACTTAGTAAAAAATGTGTGGACGCAGTAAGTACGTTATGGTAGTGAATTTTTATTAAATGCTTCAAATTTAAATAACTCAATTTTCTATAAACTTAGAGAGTTTAATTTCAATACGTAGTAAGGTTTTTCCTAAGGCAAGATATCCACAAAATTTCATTAAAATAACTTTGTAATTTTCGGAGAAAAAAATTTTTTTCGAAAGAAAATTTAAAATTTGAGTAACTCAATTTTCTCTAAACTTAGAAAGTTGAATTTTGGTACGTAGTAAGGTTGAGGCAACATATATAGTAAATTTCATTGAAACAGCTTTGTTACTTTCGGAGAAAAAAAAATTTTTTCGAAAGAAAACTCAAAATTTTTCCGGAAAACCCTGTCTGATTTTTCTGGATAACGAACTCATCCAAGCCATTAATAAAAGACAGGCACTTGCCAAGTTTCATCGAAATCGGTTAATTATTTTTTGAGTTATCATATATATATATATATATATATATATATATATATATATATATATATATATATATATATATATATATATATATATATATATATATATATATATATATATATAAACATATAAAAATTAAACCTATTTACAAATGAACTTTAATAAGATATTATGCTGTGACAATACCTCTCTCAAGCACCCTAAAATATAATCAAAATGTGCACAGTTATATATGTTTTATTTCTTTTTCCCTTATCTTAATACACTACATATTTTATGACAATCGATTTAATTTACTTATTTGATTTCATAAATAGTCGGTTAATAGTGACTTGGAATGAAGTAGACACCACATCTTCAAACATATTAAGAGAATATGAGTAAATCAACAGCAACTGGGAATGAATTCGGTCAGTCGCCCAGCCACGTGGTTAAAAAACACTGTTTGTATGATGGTTACAACTCTAGATCTAAATAAAAGGACTGTAACAGCGGCAGAAGCAGAAGTCAATGGAAGGTTGATGAATGAATCTCATGAGTCAATAAGAAAAGCATTGACTAACCAACAGCAACCACATACTTATGATTTAAACATGTTTCAAATTTGAATAGCTCAATTTTCTGTAACCCTAGAAAGCTGAATTTTGGCACATAGTTAGGTATTTCCCAAAGCAATATGTAGACCAAATTCTATCGAAATTTTCGGAAAAAAATTTTTTTTTGAAAGAAAACTCAAAATTTTCCCGGAAAACCCCGTCCGATTTTCCTGGCCAACGAACTCATCCAAGCCATTAATAAAAGAAAGGCACTTGCCGAGTTTCATCTAAATCGGTGAATTATTTTTTGAGTTATCAGACGGATACATATATATATATATATATATATATATATATATATATATATATATATATATATATATATATATATATATATATATATATATATATATATATATATATTTATTTATTTATATATAAATTTATATATATATATATATATATATATATATATATATATATATATATATATAAGCATATAAAAATTCAAACTGACCCCGGATATGGGTTCTAGGGGTCCTAATTCGCGCTCATTTGAAAGAATTTTTGGAAAGTCTCACCATCGATACCTCTCTATTAGTGAATTTTTTTAATAAAAATTCACTAAAAGAGTCTTCATTAAAGTGCTGAGAACATAAATAAGAATATTTCGGCAGCGTATCCGTTTTTATACTTAAGGCTGCGCACCATTTTTCTCTCATTTCTTTAATAGATGGAAACCTAAAAATAGTGCCAAACTGACGTGCCGCCGCTGAAAATAGCAAACAGCAAGATACTTACGTATGCAGAGACACCGTTGCCACATCCCCAGGTAATCTTCTACAAACAATACACCTTTTCACCATTTTGCCAAAACAAAACTCAAAATCTTTATTGCCAATCAAGGTAACACATAAAAATAAACTCTCAGTATACTTGCATACTATTCACAGACAAATACAAGCCACAACTGAGGATTAATAAAAATCTAGATACTTCACATGCAGCAGGAAAACGATTTAAAATAATGGGCTGAGTTTTCTGGTTATATTTACATAAAGAAGGGAGAAACCAAGGAAAATATATGTTAGTACATCTTTACATTCATAAATAAGCCCTAATGTAAGTGTAATGTCTTAAGTGACAGAAAAGTAATAAATTTGTCATCCTCAATGACTTCCTTGTCATCATATTCGGCGATTTAAGGATGAATTATTACATAGCGGCAACGCGTTAGCCACCACCCAATCAGAGCAGAGGACTGATGTAAACATAGAGTCCCTTGAATGTTGGCTTCAAACAATTCGGCTGTGTGCCCAGTCTATTCGTAGATAGATAGTCAATGGTTACAACTCTAGCTCTAAATAAAAGGACTGTAACAGCGGCAGAAGCAGAAGTCAATGGAAGGTTTGTATATTCGGCAAACTATTGACTATTAATAACAACAATTGACTAAAAACGCTGCGAGTTGTAAGGCAAAAATAATTATACTACAAAGGTTATAAATGATAATACATTACAATAGGGTTATATATAATCGTAAATGCTTCAAATGATTAACAATCAGTGAATTCAGTATTATTGACATTTCTCGGAAACTTACAAATGAATCTCATGAGTCAATAAGAAAAGCATTGACTAACCAACAGCAACCACATACTTATGATTTAAACATGTGTCAAATTTGAATAGCTCAATTTTCTGTAACCCTAGAAAGCTGAATTTTGGCACATAGTTAGGTATTTCCCAAAGCAATATGTAGACCAAATTTTATCGAAATTTTCGGAAAAAAATTTTTTTTTGAAAGAAAACTCAAAATTTTCCCGGAAAACCCCGTCCGATTTTCCTGGCCAACGAACTCATCCAAGCCATTAATAAAAGAAAGGCACTTGCCGAGTTTCATCTAAATCGGTTAATTATTTTTTGAGTTATCAGACGGATACATATATATATATATATATATATATATATATATATATATATATATATATATATATATATATATATATATAATATATATATATATATATATATATATATATATATATATATATATATATATATATATATATATATATATATATATAAGCATATAAAAATTCAAATTGACCCCGGATATGGGTTCTAGGGGTCCTAATTCGCGCTCATTTGAAAGAATTTTTGCAAAGTCTCACCATCGATACCTCTCTATTAGTGAATTTTTTTAATAAAAATTCACTAAAAATGTGTGGACGCAATAAGTGCGTTATAGTCGCGAATTATCATAATTATAATAATGAAAGTTTCTACTAGGCTATAATCTTTTTAACTCTAATACGTAGTTAAGCGTCTCCGTGCACACAAACTTTCAAAAAAAGAACGTAGTTAGTTTCATAGATATAAATTTGATTTCGAAAACAAACTAAACTACTCAACACTCAAAGCGTCGCTCGCAAAAATTTTACCCTTTTTACATTTGATGTAAAATTCGATAACTGACAATGACGGCTGCAACTGAAACTTAAGGCTTCATGGAACACATTCTTTTGATATTTCTTGTACATAAGCTGTATTAGTTTCAGGTTCTTTATGTAGAACATAAAACAATTTTGAAGTTTCGAATCGCGACTTTGCCGTTTTAACTTTTTTTTTTCTTTTAACGGAGAGATCCAAATTTTGGTTAACGATTTTACTTTTATTACGTAGGACCTCGTACCTAATTTGGTTACCATAGCTTTGTTATTTCCGGATATATAAAAATTTTCCCAAAGAAAATACAGAATATTCCGGAAAAAGCTTGTCCGATTTTCCTGGCTTTTTTTAATATTTCAACAACACATCACGAGGGCTTACAGCCTAAATACTATCGTACCGTGGGTGTCGGCAAGGAGGAAAGAGGCAACTTGTTAATTCTGGACTTGAAGGTTTGGAGGTTTGGAGGAGAAGGAAAAACATGTGCCGGCAAGGAATTCCACAACCTGGAAGTCATCGCGACAAAAGAGCTGGCATAACAAGATGTTCTATGTCTGGTGACCTGGACAGTAAAAGGGTGCATTCACTATGTTCCCCTGGTGGATCTGTTGTGGGCAGCAGGTGGAGGAACTATGGAAGAAAGCTCCTCTGAGCAGTGCCCGTGTAAATATATATAAGAGAGAGAGAGGAGAGATATAGAGAGAGAGGTCACCAACGGCACGCCGGTGTGCCAGAAATGGCAGTCTTTGGGTGAGGGTAAGGTTACCGATTAGACGTATAGCTCTCTTCTGAATGGAGTCCAGGATAGCGAGTGTAGAAGCGGCAACTTCACTCCGGATGTGGGAGCAGTATTCGAGGTTTGGTCTTATTTGTGAAGTATATAAGGCATAGAGATTAGCTGGTGAAAAGTATTTGCGAGCCCGGAAGAGGAAACCTAATTTCGTAGCAGCCGCTTCTACAATTGATGTGACATGTTGGTGCCAATTAACATTTCGATGCACAGAAATGCCAACAAGTTAAAATGACTCATTACTTTGAATAACTTGGTTGTTCATTTTGATGGGTCTAGGGCTGGTGTATCTTTTATAAGATAGAAAGCAAGACTGAGATTTGGTGGGGTTGAATTGTACAAGATTTCTACTTTCCCAGTCTAATATTTTTTGGAGATCCACGGAGACAGAACCTTCCATGAGTCTGCGATCCTCATCTAATTGGGCTAAAGAGACAGACTTAGAATATTGTATTTTTGAGTAGAGGATGCTGTCGTCCGCGTAACTGTGAATTGGGTTGGATGTGCTAGAGAGGAGGTCACTGATGTGCAGAAGAAACAAAGTAGGGGCTAAAGGTGAACCTTGAGGAACTCCTGCATTAATTGAATACACTTAAGAGGAATGGCCATCCGCGACAACAGAAATGCTCTGGTTGGAGAGGAAATTTGCTGTCCAGGTACAGAGTTTTGGTGGCAGACCATAGGCCGGAAGATTATTAAGCAGCGCTGCGTGCCAGACCTGGTCGAATGCTTTGGATATGTCTAGAGCGATAATCTGGGATTCACCGTGTAGTTCCATAGGCTTGTTCCAAGAATGGGTGACAAAGGAAAGGAGGTCGGAAGTTGATCTGCGCTGACGGAATCCATACTGCTTGTCGTGGATTAGACTCTGCTTTTCAAGAAATTTTAGTAATTAGGTGTTTATATTCTTTTCCATCACTTTAGAGACGACTGAAAGGAGAGAAATAGGCCTGTAGTTGCTAAGAGGCGCTTTGGATCATTTCTTGGGGACGGGTTGTAGTCGAGCAGTATTCCAGTTACTAGGGAATAGGCATCTATTGTAAGATGTCTGAAACAGACGAGTCAGGACAGGAGCAAGTTCTGGTCCGCATTTTTTGAGAAGTCCGTTGTTTTGTAAACTATCAGGTGATTCATATAAATTTTATACAGGGTGTTGAATAAAACGTTGACAATTTTCGATACCGCCAAGAAACTCCCTTTTGAAAAACACATTTAATTTCTCAAATTTCAACCAAGAACATGCTGAAACAGGACCCAAGCTACAGGGTGATGTTAGAATTTTGCGTTTATCCTTTTTTACAGAATGATTACAAAAAATATTTTTTTCATTTTTCGGGTATAACTTTTTTACTCGTCAATCTATTTTCGTAATGAAGGGATCCTCTTGAAACAAAAGCTTAAGGCAGGAGTGTTCAGTTAACAGAATCGACGCAGAATGGACGACCAATATACAGAACGGCATCAAATGTGATCCAAGTACTAATCGTTTTAAGCATTTCTTTTCGACAGCAGAATTGACTGGAAATACATTTGTTTATGAAAGAAACATCAATTGTGGACACTAGAAATTGTTTCTCGTCTATCAAAAATTGTCGTTAACCCATTTCTGGCCAATGGTACGTATACGCATATCACTTTGTTTATTTTTTTTAGAAAATACTACAACTTTAATTGAGGAATTATGAATAATATCTACTTCTAAAGTAACAAGGGCATGTTAACAATTTAAATTTTTTATGTTCCTCCAATAGTTGTATTTTCTGTGTTCATTGGAAAATAAGGAACTTTTATCAAATAAATTTACATGTAAACAATCAAGCAAATATATAACTTATGCTAAACTTATTGTGCCTCAAACATTGTGTTTATAATCTCACAACTATAAGTAATATCAATAATTAACACATACATTCCTAGTTTCAGTTTGTTAAAAAAAACATGCTAGAAAGATAATGGTGCGTGAACGCACCATTGGCCAGATGCATGAAGTGTAATTTCAGGAAGTGTTGCCAGTCCACCCGTCTGAGACACAGTATGACACGAAACTATCCTTCCAAGAACTTTATAGGAGTATAACATATTGTTGGCGGGTTGTGCCATTTTACTTTCTATACATATTTAGTTCTGCTTGATTTAAGGTAGTGGTTAGTTGTGATTTTAGTTAGTATAGTGTACAAGCAAGATAAAAAATAAATAATAATGGTTAGAAGGTATTTGACTCAAAAAGAGTTAGAGGAGGCAATGCAAGAAATTATAAGTGAACAAGAAAGGGATTCTCAAGGTAATCTAGATGAATATTTATATTTTTGTTTCATATGTGTATGAACATTGTGTTTCTCAATAGGGCCAGTGGATGTAGTGTACATCCTTCCTGATATAGATGAGTTGACCGATGAAGAGGAGACTGACGATAACATAAATGAGATACCTCTTGAAACTGAAATTGCTGGGACAGTTCAGATTGATGTTCAAGATGACGATTTTGATGATTCAGACGATGATTCACTTGCGAAGTGCATTGAACAGAACGGTGGCCATATTGAACAATTTTCTATTTAGTGTATTTTAAAGTTTCTATTTTATTATTTGTTGAGTTCAGTTTCTAATTGTGTTGTTTTGTGGAGTTTAAGTTTCCATTTGTTATTGCCGGGTTTCGTTATTAAACTGTTTCACATAACATTACCCAGCATTATTACCTAATTAAGTATTCTAAATTAAATCGCAATATTTTTTTATCGTGAATCATTTCGCCATATTTATGTTAAAAGTAGAAGTATATTGTTAGATTCCATGGCTTACTGCTTTCTGAACACTTTTTTTGTCATTTGTTTTCTGGTATTAGATTTCATAGCCTACTACCCTCAAAACGGGTTTTATCAAAATTGTCAGTGCAATTACAAGATTTCTCAAGCATGTTGTACATCATTGGAAAGCTCTTTTCACAGGCTATCACATAAGCACAAAATCCAATATGGTTGCCATAATAAAAACAAACGTTGATACACGTAGCTCAAAAACAAATCACAATCCAAAGCTGGGAATAGCACAAGCAGATTACTCTGTAAAAAGTGTCCTGATAATGTGCAAGTCTTAGACATGTCAGATCAACGCCTACTTAGATATTGAAGAAAAAAAAACGACAAATTTTGTTTTTTCCAAAATAACTCGAAAACGAAAAGAGGCAGGGCAAAACACAAGTCATATTTGGAACGAGCATGAAATTCTACAACACGTTGCTAATTTAACCGTGTCCCTATCTCTAATAATAACGGAGATAGCAATACATTCCCATCCAGTTTAGGACACATTGTATAAACTAACAAACTGTTAAAACTATAACTTCGAATATTATTACCTCTGTAGTCCGTTTGCTTTATCGTGACCTCAACAAGATTTTGGTGATAAATTTCTGAAACCTGAATGGATGGAGAGTCCGCCATTACGTTTGATTTCGTTAAACAAGATCCAGTAGATGGCATTAAACATGCAAAGGCATCTTTAGGGTTGTGATTTCTTGCTCACAGGGGATGTAAAGTTGGATTATCGAACTCGTGAGGTCACGCTAACCTGCCGAACTTATGTAATTTATGATGTTATTATCGTTATGTTGCGGTATTAGATGGGTGTAAGACGGTTTGTACACATGGCTGAATCAGGAACTGTATCCAATGTAGGATATAAACTAACTACACAACAGGAGATGGCTTCCCTACTAGAATACAAGTACTTATAGGGAACTTCCTGTTTACCGAGAATAAAACAAGCTTCATCTGGAATTACGAAACTGCAACATATAATATAATCAATATAAATGTGTTTGGTTCATTTATTATACGAGGTTATACGAGGGCGCGTCAATAAGTCCGTGACTTTGTGAATGAAACACAGGTTTTTACAAAAAATCATTTTATTTCTCAACATAGTCCCATTTGAGCTCTATACACTTTGTCCAACGTTCCTCCAATTTTTTTATCCCTTCCAAAAAATAAGATTTGTCGAGGTCCTCAAAATAATTATTTGTTTGTAAGATGATTTCATCATTGGAGTCAAATCTCTTTCCGCCGAGCCATTTCTTAGGTTAGGAAACAAGAAATAGTCACTCGGGGCTACATCCGGAGAACAGGGCGGATGAGGGAGAAATTAGTAGCCCAATTCATGCAATTTTGCCATGGAGACTACACATGTGTGCACCCTTGCATTGTCTTGGTAGAAAAGAACTTATTTCTTAGCCAAATGCGGTCGTTTTTTCTTCAAATCGTCATTAGATGGGTCCAATAAGTTGGTATAATATTCGCCATTGATTGTTCTTCCCTTATAAAGGTAATCAATGTAGATTAAAGCGCGTGCATCCCAAAAAACCGTTGCCATAACTTTATTGGCTGACAAACCCACCTTGGCCTTCTTCGGCGTCGATTTACACGGAGAAACCCACTGTTTTACTGCTGATTGGTCTCTAGTGTGTTATGTTGAATCCACGCTTCGTCCGTGGTTACGAAACGGCGCAAAAATTTGTCCCTATTGCGGTTGAACAACGTCAAACACTCCTTTGAAGTTGTCACACGATTGCGTTTGTGGTCGATTGTGAGCAAACGCGGCACCTATCTTGCGGATAGCTTTCTCATGCAAAATCGACACCACTGAGTCATGTGATATGCCTATGGCTTCCATAATCTCCCGCACTTCCAATCTCCGATCATCCAACACCATATCGTGAATTTTTCCAATTGTTTGGGCGTCCAGAACGTTCGGCGTCATTTGTGCTTGTACGGCCGCTACGAAGTTCAGTAAACTACTTTTTTACCATGGAAATTGATGGTGCAGAGTCTCCATAGTATTTATCAAGCTTAGCCTTGGTTTGAGTGATGTTTTTTTCGCAAAAAATAATGTTTGATGAGCACACGAAATTCACTTTTTTCCATCTTCGTTATAACTTACGAGGTTGTCTGCTTTCAATGGCTATCTAACACAGACTAAATGACGCAGCTTGTTCAAAATTTGACAGGAGTCAACTGACAGATGCTTGTTGACAGGATTAGTGTTGCCCTTCCTGTGAAGAGGCGGGAAATACAAAAAGTCACGGACTTATTGACAAGCCGTCGTATCAGAAATTATCTTGGTGCACTCTCTTCCAGTGTTGCAGAACTACATAACTACTGGTGAGATATAGTATGTAGAAAAATAGGTGCACGGATTGAGCTACCTGTCGAAAGAGGCGATTAACTAGAGCATCTGGTGCCGCTAGCCAGAAAACCTTTTATTGATGGTGCTGATAATATAAAAAAAAATAACTTACCTTGGAAATGGGTTGTGAGGGTTTAAATTTGCGTTCGTATGAATATTATATTAATTTCAAAGCGACGAATTTTTTTCTAGGAAAATTAGTTTACAACAGGTGCTTGCAGATTCACTAAGTGAAAATTGGAACCTGTGATGAGCACTGATAAGTACACTTGGAGAAACCAAATCACCACAACACATCTTTTAAAGACCTGAAGATCGTTTCACTAACAAATTTAGCGTAATCAGAGGATGAAAAATTCCAAACTACTTACAACTTAACATCACCTTTTCTTATACTGAGTCTTAGGTAAGGACCGATACCGAGAGGAAGCCGAAATCGCAGGCCAATTTTCTGTGGAGTATATTTCAATTGGCGGACGAGGTTTTTGACCTTTCGTTATAGTTTTACCTGCCAGGTTTCGGAATATTCACTATGTCAAAGACAGCAAAGGGCTATAAATCAGTGGCGTCCCTCGGTTTAAGGAACTTTTGTTTTTTGTTGCCTTAGAGATATAAATACTCTCGTACGCATCTAGCCTCGCTGCTTGTCTAACTTTTTTTTTAAGTTTCAGATTTTCTTTATCTATGTGGTGGTTATTATCCCAAATGTGTTGTGCCATGCATGACTTGTCTACACTATCGTATCTCAGCTGTGCCAGATGTACCCTGAATCTGGTCTCAATGGTTCTTTTATTTTGCTCAACGTATTTAAGATTACAATTCTTCAACCTATCTCATAGATACCCGACATTTCAGTGGCCTTATATTTATCTTTCGTATCACCTAACAAATTTTTGAAATTATTTTTTTTTGTCGAAAAAATTAGTTGCAAATCGGCTTTCTTAAAAATGCCCTTGAGACCCCTTGTGATACGCGGTTCAAAAAGTAGGAAAACACATTTTTTCTCTATTTTATATTAACCTAACTTATTAACTCCTGAATGTCGTGGATTCTGCCAACCATTTCTTAGTTTTGTGTCTATTAATTAATTTTCCATTAAACGATCTGAATATCCATTATATTTAACCACGTTTTAAGGTACTCTAATTTTCTACTATATCTTCTTTTAGGGAAATTTTATTAAAATATTTACTAAGAAATTTAAATCGGCCGTTTTTTGTGCAAACGGATGATGTGAGTCATATGGAAAGTAGCTTAGAGTAGTAGTTACCTTTCAGTGAACATCTAATTTAAGAAAGTCATTATTTTTAATAAGTAGTACAGCTAGAAAAGGAATTTTACTGTTAACTTCTAATTTGTGGGTGAATTGTATTGAATTAAATTGACAGTTCAGTCTTTAAATATAATCATCTACTTTGCATATATTTGTGCTAAACACTGCAAAAATATCGTCCACATAACGAAATCATAAAACTCTAGGTAATACTCACTTTCATTTTTTAAATTCGTCTCAAATCTACCCCAGAAAAGCTTCGCAATAAATGGAGAGAGTGGGTTTGTTCAAAAAACTCATTGCTAAATTGAAAATATAGTGTCTTATACAATCTAACATTGTGTCTTTTTAACAAACTGAAGACACGGCAATAGGCAACTCACTCTCTTCATTCATTGCGGGCCTTTTCATGAGTAGATTTGAAACGGATTTAGAAAATGAAAGTGATCATTTTCCTAGAGTAAGATTTCGTTATGTGGACGATATTTTTGCAGTGTTTAACATTTTATGTCCCCTGTAGGTCCAGGGAGTAAATAAAAGAATAGGCCCAAGGTAACTCCTGCCTGTCGTAAAAAGCAACTAATCGGGGGCGGATGGTAGTGGATTTTTCCTTTACGTGATAGTAAAGGATTTTTCACGCCCTAAGAGGTACCACCCCTTACATCAAGGGGCCGGTGAAGTCCCAACAGACGTCTCCGGTTCTGGTGTATGAGTTGGTTTCCCTTATAAGCAAAAATGATGATGGCTCCTCCTTGTAAAAAAGATTCCGGAGATAAAATACCCCTCCATTCGGATCTCCGGGAGAGGGGTGTACAGGAGGCGCCGGCTTCAAAATTTAACATATAGTTATTGAATATATGTGGCCTAAATTCGTACCTGAACTCCGTCCACCATTTCCTCCAGGCTAATAGGGCCCACCTCGTCTTCCTCACCGAAGAGCCACTAATCTCCTTAATTTCCCGGGGTATGAGCTCCTTACTTTCTTTAGATTGCATGGAGGTGTGAGCGTTTACGTCCGTAGCAATCTACCCTGCACCAGTCCTCTTAAGCTCCAGCAGCAGAAAACCCTTCTGGACTCTTGCTAAATCTATTAAGAATAATTTCTGCAAGAGCACGTTCCCACCTCTTGTCTCAGGGGATGAAATTGTTTCTACCGCCCTGGGCAAGACTAAACTTTTTGCCTCGTTGTTCGCCGGCAATTCTACTCTCAACCCACCTCCAATTGTTGAACCACCAACAATCCCCAATGTTGCGCATAAAATGACGGATATCATTTTTAAAACTAAAAAGGTACGAAAGATGGTCTCTTCTCTTAATACCAGAAAAGCCTCTGGCCTTGACGAGATACAAGCGTTGTTCTCAAAAAATGCGCACCAGAACTTGCTTCTGTCCTGACTCGTTTGTTTCAGACATCTTACAATAGAGGCATATTCCCTAGTAACTGGAAAACTGATCGAGTACAACCCGTCCTCAAGAAAGGATCCAAAGCGCTTCCTAGGAAATACAGGTCTGTTTATCTCCTTTCTGTCGTCTCTAAAGTGATGGAAAAGTATATAAACACCTAATTACTAAAATTTCTTGAAAAACACAGTCTAATCCACGACAGGCAGTATGGATTCCGTCAGCGCAGATCAACTACCGACTTTCTTTCCTTTGTCACTCATTCTTGGAACAAGTCTATGGAACTACACGGTGAATCCCAGATTATCGCTCTAGACATATCCAAAGCATTCGACCAGGTCTGGCACGCAGCGCTGCTTAATAAACTTCCGGCCTATAGCCTACCACCAAAACTCTGTTAACATTTTTCTGTTTATGGTATTATACCAAGTCTTACTTCTTAAAATTAAATATCTGTCACTTAGCTCATTTGCACTATCAAAATACATAACTTTATTTTATTTAACTTTTGTCATACTTTAATTTCTACCCCCTGTTAATTATATCTATTCAATTAGTGCCCTATACCCCTTTTAGCAGCAATTTTAATTTAAATACCTGCGTTAGGCTTATCTGATCATAGCAATATATATATATATATATATATATATATATATATATATATATATATATATATATATATATATATATATATAAAAGCATTAACTGGCCTTAAATGCGGAATATAGAGGCTTTAATTTGCCTTCATTTGAAAAAATTTTCCGAAAGCGGTAGTATCGCTGAGTTCCTTTCGATTAGTTCTAATAAAAATGTTTAAATGAAAATTCACTATAAAGATATTCCTTTTATCATTGATTTTTGTTAAGGAGATTTAGCGTTAATAAACCTTGGTTGGTTGGCATCGATAATGTATATTAGTGAATTTTCGTAGAAAAAATTCACTAATGGGGAGATCTCGACTTTTGAAAAATTTTTTTGCAAATGAGCGCGAACTAGGACCCCTAGAACCCATATCCGGGGTCAGTTTCAATTTTTATATGTTTATATATATATATATATATATATATATATATATATATATATATATATATATATATATATATATATATATATATATATATATATATATATATATATGTATCACACCGATAACTCAAAAAATAATGGGCCGATTTCGATAAAATTTGGCATGTACCTTTCTTTTGTTAATAGCTTGGATAAGTTCGTTAGTCAGGAAAATCGGACGAGGTTTTCCGGGAAAATTTTGAGTTTTGATTCGAAAAAAATTCATATCTCAAAAAGTAATAAGCCGAATTTAATAAAATTTGGCACATACCTTACTTTTGTAAATGGCTTTGACATGTATGTTAGTCAAGAAAATCGGACGAGGTTTTCCGGGAAAATTTTGAGTTTTCATTTGAAAAAAATTCATATCTAAAAAAGTAATAAGCCGATTTTAATAAAATTTGGCAAGTACCTTCCTTTTGTAAATGGCTTTGACAAGTTCGTTATCTAAAAAATTTGGACGAGGTTTTCCGGGAAAATTTTGAGTTTTTATTTGAAAAATTTTTTTATCTTAAAAAATATAAAATCTATGATAACCAAATTTGGTAGGTAGGTTTACGATATAAAAAGTAAACTATACACCAAAATTTAGATTTCTATGTTAGAAGAAAAAAAAGTTATAATAAAATATTTTGTGCCAGATCATTTCTATGAAAATTCACTACCATAACGCACTTGCTGCGTCCAGACTTTTTAATTACTTGGCACATAAACTGTTCATTTATAACAAGATCGGAGTGTTGTTTATTTTTGTTACATCCAAAAAAATATGGTTCAGATCCCCATGTGATTAATAAACATTCTTTTAATGCGTTCAATCGGGCCTTAAAAATAAAATGTTCGGACGCAGCCAGTGCGCTATGGTAGTGAATTTTCATAGAGATGTTTTTAATAGAAAATATGTTTTTTTAAGAAAACAAGCATCCAATTTCATTTCATCAAAATGACTTGATTGTTTGAAAATGTAGAAAAATTTCCGAAAGTAAACTTAAAGTATTCCCGAAAAAACTGGTTTCTTGGTCAACCTTATAGGTTAATAGCAAATTAAGCTATTCAAATTTTGAAACATTTAATGAAAATTCACTACCATAAGGCACTTGCTGCGTCCCGAGTTTATTTTCTTACAAACATGTATTATATTTCTATGGAAAATGCAAAAATTCAATAACAGAAGGCGTGTTCGATTAAAAAAAGTCTAGACGCAGCAAGTGCGTTATGGTAGTGAATTTTCATTAGAATGTTTTTAATAGCAAATATGTGTGTTTTTTAAGAAAGCAGTATAAAATTTGGTTACCAGTTTAACCTATATAGTAAAAACAATGTGCCTTGTTTCATTATTAGAACTTTATTGTTTGAAAATGTACAAAAATTTCCGAAAGTAAACTTAAAGTGTTCCCGAAAAAACTCGTTTCTTGGTCAACCTTGTAGGTTAATAGCAAATTGAGCCATTCAAATATAAAGCATTTGGCCATAATTAGCTA
The DNA here is from genome assembly GCA_964006375.1 of Tillus elongatus. Taxonomy (NCBI): domain Eukaryota; kingdom Metazoa; phylum Arthropoda; class Insecta; order Coleoptera; family Cleridae; genus Tillus; species Tillus elongatus. The sequence goes on from OZ023268.1 coordinate 11,065,596, forward strand.
CCATAACGCACTTGCTGCGTCCAGAATTTATTTTCTCACAAACATGCATTATATTTCGATGGAAAATGCGATAACATAAGGCGTGTGTGATTAAAAAAACAGAAAATTTGTATCACCAACCACTTATGGGCCACCTGTGATTGTAGAAATAATTTTTTTAAATGTAGCTCAAGACACCCTATAATTAATATATACAATTTTTTTTTCATCTGGTATAATAACGGATATTATGAGCTTTATTGATTTTCATGAAAATTAGACAAAAATTATAAACCATTAAACGATAAACTCTATAGCTAAGGCTACCGCCAAGCATCAGAGAAAAGGTCTATTTTAAATGAATTTCGTGAAAATATTTTATTAAAATGAAGGACAATGACGGTTGAAACTAAGACTTCAGGGAGCTTGAGACATTTTATTTCCATAGCCCCTATTAGATTCAAATTCATTACCTAAATGTTGCCAATTTTGACGTTTTAAATCGCAACTTTGACGTTTTAAGGAAAACTGCAATTTAGTTTTCTTTAAATGCCTATAACTTTTTTGTCTTTTAACCTACAGAGCTAAATTTTGGCAGGTAACTTACTTAAACCCGCGTACCAAATTTGGTTGCCCTTGCTTTGTTAATTCCGGAGATATAATTTTTTTTCGAAAGTAAACACAATATTTTCCGGGAAAACCTAAAGCGATTTTCCTGGCTAACGAACCTGTACAAGCCATTTGCAAAAGGAAGGTACTCACCAAATTCAATCAAAATCGGCCCATTATTTACATATATATATATATATATATATATATATATATATATATATATATATATATATATATATATATATCTATATATGTATGTATATATATATATATATATATATATATATATATATATATATATATATATATATATATATATATATATATATATATATATATATATATATATATTGAAACTGAACCCGGATATGTGTTATGTGGGGCCTAATTAGCGCCCATTTGAAGAATTTTTTTCAAAATTCAAAAGTCGGGATCTCCTCATTAGTGATTTTTTTAAAGAAATTTCATTAAAAAAAGAAAATTTGAATAACCAACGACTAATGGGCCACCCTGTAGTTGTAGAAATATTTTTTAAGATGTAGCTGAAGACACCCTCTCATCAATGTATACAATTTTTTTTCGTACCTTGTATAATAACGGATATATTGAGCTTTATTAATTTTTTACGAAAATTCGACTAAAATTATATACCATTAAACGATATACTCTATAGCTAAGACTACTGCGAAAGCAACAGAGAAAGGGTCTATTTGAAATGAATTTTCTGGAAATATTTTAGTAAAATGAAGGACAGTAACGATTGAAACTAAGACTTCACGCTTTGTAAAACACTCTTCTTGAGACATTTTCCGTCCAAAGCTCATATTAGTATCAGGTTCTTTGCCTAAAGTTTACCAAATTTGACGTTTTAAATTGCGACAATGACGTTTTGAGGAAAACCCAAATTTTTCTTTTTTTGCTTATAACTTTTTTGTCTTTTAACCTACAGAGCTAAATTTAGGTAGGTAACTTATCTATAATGATATAAACCCGCGCACCAAATTTAGTTGCCCTTACTTTGTTGTTTCCGGAGATATAATTTTTTTTCTAAAGGAAACACAAAATGTTCCGGGAAACCCTGTGCGGATTTTCCTGGCTAACGAACTTATCCAAGCCACTTGCGAAGGGAAGGTAGTCATCAAATTTTATTAAAATCGGCGCTATATTTGGTGAGTTATCGGTGTGGCATATATATATATATATATATATATATATATATATATATATATATATATATATATATATATATATATATATATATATATATATATATATATATATATATATATATATATATAACATATAAAGTCTGAAACGGATTTGGGTTCCAGGGGTCCCACATAGCGCTCATTTGAAGAAATTTTTTCAAAAGTCGCGATCTCAATAGTGATTTTTTTAAAAAGAAAATTCACTAAAATGACCAAATTGCAAACACCCTGTATTTACTACATGCTTATTCGTTTGTAATGTTTCTGCACCTGTTGCGAATTTTTCTATCATCTAATAAGGTTTTTCATATTTATTTGAAAATATCTTTCGCGTCTCACTACAAATTCGGTGACCTAAAACAATGTTTTAGTAGTGTTTAATTACTATATCGATAATTATATCGTCTTAGGAATAAACAGACACATGACTAATACCCTCAAGGCACGAGATATCTAATAATAACATCACTAATATCATTATCTCTGTCCACGCTCTGAGGTCCTAGCAACAAGCTCTTGAAGGTAAATTGGTGCAAGTTAGAGGCAGACTCCCGCCTTCACGTTTGATTTAGCCGGGCGAGATACAGCAAATTGCATTAAACATGCAAAAGCTTCTATGCGGCTCCGAGACTGAGAACATAGAGAAAAGGAACTTTGATTATTGAGTTCAGAAGATTGGACTGCTCTATTGGGACTTGGTAGTTTGTTATGCTTGTTCAGGTGTAAAACAAGGTATATGGAATTGACGTGATTTAATTTACTATGAAAACTTAAGGACCAGTGCAGGAATAAATCACATTTGTATACAGAGTGTCACAAACTGGATTTTTAATTTCAACAACACACCACGAGAGCTCACAGCCTAAATACTATCGTACCGTGGGTGTCGACAAGGAGGAAAGAGGCAACTTGTTAATTCTGGACTTGAAGGGTTGGAGGTTCGGAGGAGACGGAAAAATATGCGCCGGCAAGGAATTCCACAACTTGGAAGTCCTCGGGACAAAAGAGCGGGCATAACAAGATGCTCTATGTCTCGTGATCTGGACAGTAAAAGGGTGCATTCGCTCTGTTCCTCTGGTAGATCTGCTGGGGGCAGCAGATGGAGGAACTATGGAAGAAAGCTCCTCTGAGCCCTGCCCCTGCAGATATCCATAAAAGAGAGAGAGAGGTCACCAACGGCACGTCGGTGGGCAAGGGATGGCAGCCTTTGGGTGAGGGTAGGGTCACCAATGAGACGTATAGCTCTCTTCTGAATGGAGTTCAGGATATAGAGTGTGGAAGCGGCAGCGGCACCCCAAATGTGGGAGCAGTATTCAAGGTTTGGCCTTATAGGTGAAGTATATAAGGTATAGAGATTAGCTGGTGAAAAGTATTTGCGAGCCCCGAAGAGGAAACCTAATTTCTTAGCAGCCGCATCTGTAATTGACGTAACATGTTGGTGCCAATTGAGATTTTGATCCACAGAAATGGACTCATTACTTTAAATAACTTGGTTGTTCATTCTGATGGTTATAAGGCTGGTGTGTCTTTTATGAGAAAGAAAGCAAGACTGAGATTTGGGAGGGTTAAATTGTACAAGATTTTTACCTTCCCAGTCTAATATTTTTTGGAGATCCGCGGAGACAGAACCCTCCATCAGTCTGCGATCCTCATCTAATTGGGCCAAAGAGACAGGCTCAGAATATTGTATATTTGAGTGGAGGATGCTGTCGTCCGCGTAACTGTGAACTGGGTTGAATGTGCTAGAGAGAAGGCCATTGATGTGGACAAGAAACAAAGTAGGGCCTAAAACGAAACCTTGAGGAACTCCTGCATTAATTGGATATAGTTGGAGGAATGGCCATCCACGACAACACAAATACTCCGGTTGGAGAGGAAGTTTGCTGTCCAGGTACAGAGTTTTGGTAGCAGGCCATAGGCCGGAAGTTTGTTAAGCAGCACTGCGTGCCAGACCTTGTCGAATGCTTTGGCTATGTCTATAGCGACAATATGGGATTCACAGTGTAGTTCCATAGATTTGTTTCAAGAATGGATCACAGAGTTAAGGAGGTCGGCAGTTGATCTGCGCTAACGGAATCCATACTGCCTGTCGTGGATTAGACTGTGTTTTTGGAGAAATTTTAGTAATTGGGAGTTTATATACTTTTCCATCACTTAGAGACGACTGAAATGAGAGAAATAGCCCTGTAGTTGTCAGGAAACGCTTTGGATCCTTTCTTGGGGATGGGTTGTAGTCGAGCAGTTTTCCAGTTACTAAGGAATATGCCTCTATTGTAAGATGTCTGAAACAGACGAGTCAGGACAGGAGCAAGTTCTGATGCGCATTTTTTGATACAGGGTGTTGAATAAAGCATTGAAAATTTTCGATACCGTCAAGAAACTCCCTTTTGAAAAACATATTTAATTTCTTAAATTTCAACCAAATACATGTTGAATGAGGACCCGAGCTACATGGTGATGTTTAAATTTTCAGTTTATCCTTTTTTTACAGAATGATTACAAAAATATTTTTTTCTGTTTTCGGGTATAACTTTTTTACTCGTCAATCGATTTTCGTAATGAAGGGATCATCTTGAAACAAAAGCTTCAGGCAGGAGTGTTCAGTTAACAGAATCGACGCAGAATGAACGACCGATATACAGAGCGGTATCAAATGTGAGCCAAGTACTAATCGTCTTAAAAATTTGTTGTTATTCCCATGAATTTTTTAGCGAGTTTTTGTATAAAAAAATAATTTAATAAAGAGTAGATGTAAACGCTTAAGACTTAATTCGATGTGAATAGCATATCTGGTTATTTGTTCTTGACCTAACTTAGTGAAACCGTTCCATATTTAATACACTCGTACATTTTTCTCGTGGCTTCACAAATGCTTGTTTTTTTTCTGTAACCGATTTCAATTTTCAGTGATTTTTTTTTAAATTCACGAATGAGGAGATATCGACTTTTGAATTTTAAAAATCTCTCCAAATAAGCGTGTATAGGCTCCCTAGAACACATTCCACGGCCAGTTTCAATGTTCTTACCCAAAGGCTGACATCCCCTGCCCACCGACGTGCCGTTGGTGACCTCTCTCTTTTATAGATATCTGCACGGGCACTGCTCAGAGGAGCTTTCTTCCATAGTTCCTCCACCTGCTGCCCCAACAGATCTACCAGGGAAACAGAGCGAATGCACCCTTTTACTGTTCAGGTCACCAGACATAGAACATCTTGTTATGCCCGCACTTTTGTCCCGAGGACTTCCAAGTTTTGGAATTTCTTACCGGCCCATGTTTTTTCTTCTCCTCCGAACCTCCAAAACTTCAAGTCCAGAATTAACAAGTTGCCTCTTTCCTCCTTGTCGACACCCACGGTACGATAGTATTTAGGCTGTAAGCCCTCTTGGTGTGTTGTTGAAATATATAAAAAAATAGGTTTGATTACACCTAATGTATAAATTTTCTTAAAAATGATAAATTTTTACTGGGTGTTCGAAATTTTATGTAAGTCAGTATATTTGAAATAACAAAGGGCGCCAGAACAACTATCATGATTTCATCAACTGTGCCAACTGTTATTTACGACATCAATTTTTCAACTATACTCTCGACCGCGGGGCATATTACCAGTGTTATGTTGTTTGTGGTGTCTATTATTTCACAGCTGGCTCAGGCCATATTACTGGATTAATCCATAATGTTTACATTGCAACCGAAATGTACTTATCCTAGTTTACCGCTAGAGAAACAAATGAACGCCGCGCAGCATATAATTCTGCGGGAATATCAAGCTGCGGAATACAGAATATATACCACTCTGTTTCCTGTATTCCGTATCTGCAGATTAGATAACCTCGTTTGGCGTGACCTGACGAAATGAAACCTCGTTATTCAGATGCTCTCATTATCCAGAAACTTCGCAGAGTGTTTCGAAAATATTAAAACTCTGGGCGCAGCAAGTGCGTTGTGGAAGTGAATTTTCATAAAAATATTTTTAATTACAAATATATAGCTCTAATGCGAGCGGGCATCAATTTGGTTACAGGTATAACCTATATAGTAGGAACAATGTACCATATTTTATCAAAATAATTATTTGAAAATGTACAAAAAAGTTCCGAAAATGTTTCTGAGAAAACTGGTCTCCTAGCCAAGGAACCTTAGGTTAATAGCAAATTGAGTTAATGAAATTTGAAACCTTTAATGAAAATTCGCAACCAAAACGCCCTTGCTGCGTTCATACAAATATTTTCCGAAAATAAAGTCAAATGTTGGTTTCCTAACCAACAAAACTTACGTTAATAGCAAATTGAGTTATTGAAATTTGAAGGATTATTAAAAATTTACTACCAAAACGCACTTATTGCGTCCATATTTTTTCTTACAAACATGCATCATATTTCTATAAAAAATTATAAAATGCAGTAACGAATTTGTCCTACGAAAATTAGCTAAAAATTATATACCGTTAAACCATAAACTTCACTAAACCCACAGCGAAAGCATCAACTTAACTAAACCGACAGCCGAAGCATCAGAGAAAGGGTCTATTTGAAATGAATTTTCTGTATTTTAGTAAAATGGGGGGCAATGACGGTTGAATCTGAAACTTAAGGGTTCGCAGAACACTCTTCTTGCAACATTTCCTTTTCTCAATCCGTATTTGTTTCAGGTTCTTTGCCTAAACATTGCCAAGTTTAACGATTTAAATTCCGAGTTTGACGTTTTAAATTGCGAGGTTGACGTTTTGAGGAAAACTCTAAAATTTGTTGATTTAGCTGCCCGTAACTTTTTTGTCCTTAAACTTAAAAGACCTAAATTTTGGTACGTCGTTCACCCTTTATAATACAAATACGCGTATAAAATTTGGTGGTTCTCACTTTGTTATTTCCGGAAATATGAATTTTTTTAAAAAGAAAACACAAAATTTTCCAGGAAAATCGGACCTTTCCAAGCCACTTGCAAAAGGAAGATACTCACCAAATTTGATCAAGATCGGATCTCCCCATTAGTGAATCTTTTAAAGAAAATTCATTAAAAAAGAAAATTTGAATCACTAACGATTTATGGGGCAGCCTGTAAAGAAATATTTTTTTAAAATGTAGCTCAACACACCCTATAATTAATATATACAATTTTCTCTCGTATCTTGCATAATGACCGATATATTGAGCTTTAAAGATATTTTACGAAAATTCGACAAAAATGATATACCATTAACCGATAAACTCTATAGCCAACACTACTGCCAAAGCATCAGAGAAAGGGTCTATTTTAAATAAATTTTCTGGGAACATTTTAGTAAAAATTTGGTTATCATAGCTTTTAGTGAATTTTTATTTAAAAAATTCACTAATAGAGAGGTATCGATGGTGAGACTTTGCAAAAATTCTTTCAAATGAGCGCGAATTAGGACCCCTAGAACCCATATCCGGGGTCAGTTTGAATTTTTATATAAATTCAGCTTTCTAGGGTTACAGAAAATTGAGCTATTCAAATTTGAAACATGTTTAAATCATAAGTGTGTGGTTGCTGTTGGTTAGTCAATGCTTTTCTTATTGACTCATGAGATTCATTCATCAACCTTCCATTGACTTCTGCTTCTGCCGCTGTTACAGTCCTTTTATTTAGATCTAGAGTTGTAAAGTTTTCTGCATCATTTGGTATATAAATTGTTTGCTTTTGTTACTGACCAACAAAAGATATGATAAAATTGGACAAAGAAAGGGAATATGATATATTAACAAGGCTATTTTTGGCTCAACAGCATTTATTAGTTTTCGTAATTGTTTTTTTATCGGGTTTTGTTACTTTGACTAGACATATTTTTATTATGATTGGTACTACTAAAAGTAATTAAAGTTTGTCTCATTCAATATTAAATTTATTTTAGTGTTAAAATAGAAGACGATGTGATATGGTCCAAAATCTGATTGATATTTTGTTGGTATGTACTGTAGAAAAGCAAATTGCAGTTCAAAAAATCTAGACGCAGCAAGTGCGTTATGGTAGCCAATTTTCATAAAAACATCTGAAATCTCAAAAAATAACAAATAATAATAATAATTTTTATTGACAAAAGACTGAGACTGGACATTGTGGCTGGAAACTGAAACAAAAAGTAGAATAACCCCAAAAACTACAACAATAATAACAGAGTTATGCGCTATCTTTTTTGATACGTATTTCGACAACGAAGCTGTCTTCATCAGTAGCTGTAATTAACCGATTTCGATGAAACTTGGCAACTGCCTGTCTTTTATTAATGGCTTGGATGAGTTCGTTATCCAGAAAAATCAGACGGGGTTTTCCGGAAAAATTTTGAGTTTTCTTTCGAAAAAAATTTTTTCTCCGAAAGTAACAAAGCTGTTTCAATGAAATTTACTATATATGTTGCCTCAACCTTACTACGTACCAAAATTCAACTTTCTAAGTTTAGAGAAAATTGAGTTACTCAAATTTTAAATTTTCTTTCGAAAAAAATTTTTTTCTCCGATAATTACAAAGTTATTTTAATGAAATTTTGTGGATATCTTGCCTTAGGAAAAACCTTACTACGTATTGAAATTAAACTCTCTAAGTTTATAGAAAATTGAGTTATTTAAATGTGAAGCATTTAATAAAAATTCACTACCATAACGCACTTGCCCGAGTTTTTTTATTTTTTGAGATAAAATTTTTTTTCGAATGAAAACTCAAAATTTTTCCGGAAAACCTCGTCAGATTTTCCTGACTAACGAACTTATCCAAGCCACTTACAGAAGGAAGGTACATGCCAAATTTTATCAAAATCGGCCCATTATTTTCTGAGTTATCGGTGTGATATATATATATATATATATATATATATATATATATATATATATATATATATATATATATATATATATATATATATATATATATATATATATATATATATATATATATATATATATATATATATATATATATATATATATACAAACATATAAAAATTGAAACTGACACAGGATATGGGTCCTAGGGGTCCTAGTTCGCGCTCATTTGCAAGAATTTTTTCAAAATTCAAAAGTCGGGATCTCTCCATTGGTGAATTTTTTCTACGAAATTCACTAAAACCGGTCTACAATATTTTTACATATACGGATCTAATTTTGTTGCTGGTTTCTACGTCTAATTTTGTTCCTGATTTCTAGTTACGGTATTTCATATTGCTTTTGAAGAGACACGTTTATATAGGTAGCCTTACTTATTACTACCAGTTCTATCTTCCAACTGTTTACATTGGTAGCTTTTTAGTAATTTCGGAAAATGTTTTCAAATGAGTGGGAATTAGGACCCCTAAAACCCATAGCAAAGTGCCGTTTAAAATTATATATGTATGTATGTATACAGGTTGTTTCAAAAAACATGCACCATCGCTCGTGGGGCAATTCCTTACTAAAAAATAAGAAAAAAAGTTCCTGTGCACATGGGCCCGGAAACGCATAGTTTCCAATATACAGGGAGTTGAATTTTTTTTTTTATTTTAATTTTTTATAAATAATTTCAAAACCACTGGATTGATTTTAATGAAACTTGGAACTTGAAAGTGTATTATGAAAGTGCATATTTTCGAGTGAAAATCTACTTACAACTGCGTCAGTGGCGTGCGTACGGGGTAACTGTAAAAATTCATTTAGGGAAAAAATATGTGCGCCACTGTCTTTTTCCAATTTTGATACATCAGTTATGAAGCTTATTACATAAGCTACAAAAGCTGCCTCTTGGTATTTTTTCGTTCAGGGTATCCCTTAGGAGATATGATTAATTTTATAAAAAGGGGCAAAGTACCGATTCGTTGGAGTAATCAAAAAACAGTAATCGTAAAGTGCCATGAAACTATTATTTTTGACAGTTCTCTAAATTCTACAATTTTGAAGTGCTTTGTAGGCGTCAAAAGAGTTTTCGTGCTATTCTTTAAATTTTGATACGGTGCAGTATTTTCGTTTTTAGTTATTTGTTGATACTGAGCTGCTCATTAATATTATTTCCTCCTCTCAAGATGGTTTTCATTAAGTACACTTCAGCGGATTTGACTGATATGTTGTTAATTTATGGACAAACAAATCAAAATGTTAGACAAGCTGTGCGAGTTTATCAGGAAACTTATCCGCAAAGAAGAATTCCTGACAAAAATATTTTCTCACGTATTGTAAGACATTTGAGAGAAACTGGTTCTTTAAAACCTTTAAAAGCTGACTCTGGACGCAGAAGATACCGCCGAACTGTACGAGTTGAAGAGGCAATATTAAATAGAGTTGAACGTGATCCTAGTACAAGTACGAGAATTATTGCCACCGAACTGGATTATATTTCGGCATCATCAGTTCACAGAACTCTGAAGGATCAAAGTTTATATCCCTATCATTTTACACGTGTCCAGGAACTTCTACCTAGAGACTTTCAACCAAGGGTAATGTTTTGTCAGTGGTTCTTAAACAAACTTAGGCACGACCAACATTTTTCTAAACGTGTACTATTTACTGATGAGGCGTCATTTACGCGAAAAGGTATCGTAAATTTTCACAATTTACATACATGTGCCGATGAAAACCCACACTCTCTAAGAGTTGCAAATTCGCAGTATCAATTTTCCATCAATATTTGGGCTGCTATTATTGAAAATCACATTGGTCCCGTTGTTCTACCGAATCGTCTTAACCATGAATCATATTTAAACTTTTTACAAAATGATTTGCCGTTGTTACTACCGCTTTTTATGAAAAACGGTACAATGTGGTTCCAGCATGATGGTGCGTCCGCACATTTTGCAGCAGTTGTAAGAACATATTTAGCCACATACGGTCACCGATGGATTGGTCGTGGAGGTCCGGTGTCATGGCCACCTCGATCTCCGGACCTGAATCCTCTCGATTTTTATTTGTGGGGTCATTTAAAAGAAATAGTGTATAAAACACCAGTAAATACACGAGAAGAATTGTTGGGAAGAATTGAATATGCATTTGACAGCATTAGAGAAGATCAAAATATTTGCAGAAGAGTAAGAAGATTTTTGTGCAGAAGGTTAAATAATTGTAACGACGCTAATGGTGGCCACTTTCAACATTTTCTTTAGCTTTGTTATTAAAGCCAATTGAGTAATGTACAAAAAACAAGAGTTTGGAAAAATCATGGTGTCTTTACGATTACTTTTTTCATTTTTTATTTTTATTTTTAATTTATCATTTTTTATCAATGTTTGTAATATTCATTTCAATGTTTATCACCAATAAGTTTTACTTGAAAATATGCACTTTCATAATACACTTTCAAGTTCCAAGTTTCATTAAAATCAATCCAGTGGTTTTGAAATAATTTATAAAAAATTAAAAAAAAAATTAAAATTCAACTCCTTGTATATTGGAAACTATGCGTTTCCGTGCCCATGTGCACAGGAACTTTTTTTCTTATTTTTTAGTAAGGAATTGCCCCACGAGCGATTGTGCATGTTTTTTGAAACAGCCTGTATATACAGGGACATTGATGAGAAGTGCTCATTAGAAGTTTATGACCTTCTCATCCGATTTGAGAGTTAAAACTTTGTATTAGGTGATTATACAATATTCCCATTCAGATTAAAATAGCTGCACTACTCTAGCGCTTCCGGTTATACCGGAAGTCGCTACCAACTTCGTTATTTTAAATAAAACACCCTCTATATTTTTGCATTTTCATAATGGCGATCCAATTTGGGATATATTTGATGTAGAATTCTCTACACCTAGCGTTATTTGTTTTTGAAATATTTGCGATTTTCGAAAAATATTCGTTATCGCAGCTCTTTCTATAATTTGATGTATTTTTGTAAAGTGTAAATCTAGAAAATATATTTTCGAAAAACAGATTTCTGGTAACTATGTCTTGCAAAATTATTGGAAAGAAAATCTATTTATTATACAGGGTGTGCGAAAAAATCACGTTATATCCGCTTGTATTTCCACATATTGTCAGGCCTGACAATATATGGAAATTCAAGTGGGTATAACTTGACTTTTTCAGAAGGAAAATCCTATATATTTCTATTCCAAAGCATTCTACATACATAGCTCTGAAACTTCTATTAACTATGTCCTATACCTAAATAGTATAATGTCTGAGATAATGTTACTTTTCTGAAGTGATATATTTAATATCGCAGGCGGGGAATTTTAATTCCAATGTTTTTATGGCATTGGATGATCCAGTTTCTTTTTATGTTCATGATGACACGCTGACAATCTGAGAATAATAATAGAAAGTCTGGGCGCCGCAAGTGCGTTATGGTAGTGAATTTTCATACAAATATTTTAAATATCAAATATCTGTTTTTTTAAAAAAGCAGGCATTAAATTTTGTTATTTTTTGCTCATGTGATAGCCTGTGAAAAGAGCTTTCCAATGATGTACAACAAGATTGAGAAATCTTGTAATTGCACTAACAATTTTGCGAAAAACCGTTTTGAGGATAGTAGGCTATGAAATTCAATACCAGAAACAAATGACAAAAAAAGTATTCAAAAAGCAGTAGGCCATGGAGTCTAACAATAGACTTCTACTTATAACATAATTTTCCGTAACGATTCACGATAAAAAATAATTAGTTAATAATGCTAGGTAATATTATATGAAACAGTTTAATAACGAAACCAGGCAATAACAAATAGAAACTTAAACTCCACAAAATAACACAATTAGAAACTCAACAAATAATAAAATAGAAACTCAAAAATACACTAAATAGAAAATTGTTCAATATGGCCACCGTTTTGTTCAATGCACTTTATACACCTTTGTGAAACATGCCTGCAAACTCTGGTGTGGGTGTTTTGGTTAATATGATTCATAGCTCCCGTGATTATGTTTCGTAATTAATTGATATTTTGTGGTGGATCGAATTTATACACACCATTCTCCAGAGTACCCCAAAAATTAAAATCCATGGGTGTTATATCAGAACTTCGAGCACACCAATGAACCGGCCCATTGTTATAACTGACACGATTATTATAAATTTTGTACAAAAATTATTTGACGATCCTAGCATTATGTGCTGGACAACCGTCTTGTTGGTACCAAATCTCTCAGTTATCATGAACTGTTCTAATTGTTGGTAAGATATCATTTCTCAATAGATTAATATACCTTGCCCTAGCTAAATTATTTAAAAAAAAAGAACGGACCAACAATGAAGTTCCCTGAAATTTTTTAAAATTAACTGTCTAATCTACAAATAAAATTTGTTTTTTGCCTAATATGCCGCACCAAACATTATTACCAAATCTCTTTTGCAATCGTCTTTCTTGATTTAGATTAGGATTTGCATTTGCCCAGTAATGCCCATTATCGCGATTATACCCACCACAATTTGTAAATCTGGATTCATATGTCCATATTATTTTCAAATGAAAATTTTCATCTTGCTGACATTGTCCTTGATACCATTTGCAGAATCGAAGTCGCTTAAGGTAATCGTCAACATTTAAGCCTTGTACGATTGTAGATTTGTATACATGGTAATGACTTTGTTTTAATACAGGATGTACCGTACTTTCTGGAACGTCAATTTGTTCACCACAAAACCGAACAGATTGCGGAGGGTTTTTTGTTTGAAATCTGTAAGACGGCATTATTTATTTCTTCATTTCTAGGCATTGGTAGTTTCTTTGCGTGGAAGCTACTGTCGTTCAATAGATTGGTCACTATCCTGCGAAATATGTTGGTGTTTGGTTGTCGTCTTTCTGGGTAGTTGTTTTGATATGAATTTGCAGCTGCCTTAGTATTTCGGTTAGAACGAATAACATTCCAAAAAATAAACAGGAAACAAACTATTTAGTACAAAATTTTAAGCAACGTGTTAGATACACCTCAAGTTGTTCAGATAATTAAGAATGCCAGTATTTTTAATTGTCGTGATAGTGTTATATCCATAGCAACTTTTCTTCTGTTGTTTTTCAGTTGACTTACGTTTAAAAATCAAACAAGTTTCAAAAGCGTCTTCGTAAATCATTAATCTGCTTTTTATTGAGTTCTGTTAGGTAAATTTAGTTATTTACTAGGTTTACCTATTTAATTAAATTATAACAATTTTTTAGGATAATGTTTAATGTAAAATTTAATTTGAAGTAATGGGCCAAATCATTGGTGTGCTCAAAGTTTCTATTTTTTTATCGTGAATCATTACGGAAAATTATGTTAAAAGTAGAAGTCTATTGTTAGACTCCATGGCCTACTGCTCTGTGAACACTTTTTTTGTCATTTGTTTTATGGTATTGGATTTCATAGCCTACTATCGTCAAAACGGTTTTTCTCAAAATTGTCAATGTAATTACAAGATTTCTCAAGCATGTTGTACATCATTGGAAAGTTATTTTCACAGGCTATCACATGGGGAAAAATCCAATTTGGCTGCCATAATAAAAACGAACGTTGATACCTGTAGCATAAAAAGAAATGACAATCCAAAGTTGAGAATAGCACAAAAAGATTACTCTGTAAAAAGTGTTCTGATAATGTGCACGTCTTAGATATGACAGATCAACGCCTACTTAGATATTGAAGAAAAAGGAAATCGACAAATTTTGTTTTTTTCAAAATAACTCGAAAACGTAAAGAGGCAGGGTAAAATACAAGTCATATTTGGAACGAGCACGAAATTCTACAAAACATTGTTAATTTAACCGTCTCCCTATCTCTAATAATAACGGAGATAGCAATACATTCCCATCCAATTTGGGACACACTGTATATATACACACACACACACACACATATATATATATATATATATATATATATATATATATATATATATATATATATATATATATATATATATATATATAAACACGCATATATACATATATACACACATGCATATATAAAGTAACAGTATACAACACAGTATACTACATGTTGCAAAATGAGCATTTAAAATATATTCTATTACCCTTATTATACCTACTATAAAATATTATTAGCCCAAGAATAGCAACGCGGGGACACTATTCCTGTCATTATTGGAATCTTTATATATCGCATTTTTGCTAAATAAACATTATTATTATTATTTATTATTATTATTTAACCCCACCAAATGTCAAATTTAAATATCAAATCATTTCCCTATTATCTCATTTGGTGGAATACTATTTACACACCCTGTATAAAAGACACTGACGAGCACCACTTAAGAACAGCTTTTTGAGTGTCAGTTCTTATAAAAACCTATTAACTTAATGATACATTGGTTCCCAAAATTGCTTTAAAATTATACGCTTCAAGTATCTGTGACCTTCTATTCAATGTTAGACTATCTCCGTTTTATTTCCATGTTTTTTTCTGAGGTATTTAGAGGGAAATACGATAAATCGATTTGTGACTCGAGGAAATACTATTAAAACGACGATATAAAGTGTGACAATCCCTCTTGCCATACATAAGCAAATTTCTTTGAGAGTCATCTAAAGGCATTTAGATCCCTTCGATGGTCCTTATCGTATCGTATTCTTGAAAGAAATGTTACGTGAAATGGAGGGGTGATATGTAATGGCCTGAAACAGGTTAAAAATTATGTTTAAGAGGTGAAATGGTTTTTGTTTTTAAATTTGATAGGTAATTATTACTTTTAACACAAGCGTTTGAAGTCCCTATTCTACTTAAGAAAAGTTCGGGACGTAGCGAGTGCGTTATGGTAGTGAATTTTCAGAAGAATTATATACAGGGTTAGTTTAAAGTATGGAAACATCTGAATATCTCACAAACAAAAAACGATATAAACGATGTTTTAACGCATGTTGCAAGGTTGCCATAGGTTCATATTTTTACGTGACGACAAAACGTACAGGATGGTCGTGAAAAGCGTAGTGGTTGTAATGATTAATTTTTTTAATAGAATACCCTATATATTATATCATTTTTTGAATGCCCTCAAACTCTAGATTAACTGATTATAAGATGCCCCATGCCCAAATTCTTTGGTTACGCAGATAACGGCACTTTAATTATTGCATTACATGTATTGATAAAACTAATAGTAACACTAAGTGAGTGGTGAGACACGAAGCAACGTGCCGCCACCTAGTTGCGGAACCAAGTAGTATGTTGTCACGCCAGCTCCAACTAACACAAAGTGTTAACAACTCCACATCAATGACCTCCTCTCTAGCACATCCAACCCAGTTCACAGTTACGCGGACGACAGCACCCTCCACTCAAATATACAATATTCTAAGCGTGTCTCTTTAGCACAATTAGATGAGGATTGCAGACTTATGGAGGGTTCTATCTCTGTGGATCTCCAAAAAATATTAGACTGGGGAAGTAGAAATCTTGTACAATTGAACCCCACCAAATCTCAGTCTTGCTTTCTTTCTCATAAGAGATACACCAGCCCTAGACCCATCAAAATGAACAACCAAGTTATTCAAAGTAATGAGTCATTTTCTCTTGTTGGCATTTCTGTGGATCGAAATCTTAATTAGCACCAACATCTCACATCAATTGCAGAAGCGGCTGTTAAGAAATTAAGTTTCCTCTTCCGGGCTTGCAAATACTTTTCACCAGCTAATCTCTATACCTTATATACTTCACAAATAAGGCCAAACCTCGAATACTGCTCCCATATCTGGGGTGCAGCTGCCGCTTCTACACTCCATATCCTGGACTCCATTCAAAAGAGAGCTATACGTCTCATCGGTGATCCTTACCGCACCCAAAAGCTGCCATCCCTTTCCCATCGACGTGCCGTTGGTGACCTCTTTCTCTTTTATATATATCTGCACGGGAACTGCTCAGAGGAGCTTTCCTCCATAGTTCCCCCACCTGCTGCCCCCAACAGATCTACCAGGGGAACAGCGCGAATGCACGCTTTTACTGTCCAGGTTACCAGACATAGAACATCTTGTTATGCCCGCTCTTTTCTCCCGAGGACTTCCAAGTTGTGGAATTCCTTGCCGTCACATGTTTTTCCTTCTCCTCCGAACCTCCAAACCTTCAAGTCCAGAATTAACAAGTTGCCTCTTTCCTCCTTGTCAACACCCACGGTACGATAGTATTTAGGCTGTGAGCCCTCGTGGTGTGTTGTTGAAATTAAAAAAAAAGTAAAGATTAAAAAAATAGAAAACCGACTTCATTAAGGATAACTCAAAAATGCAAATCACGCTGCCACCATTTGTTAAACGTGTTATCGGAAGTAAATTAAGGATAACTCAAAAACTATTGGTCAGATCTCGATCAAATTTATACGAGACCAAACGAGAAGCACTAGCTTTAAATAAAATAAATAAAAACATCATCAAAATCGGTTCACCTAGAAAAAAGTTCTGAGCTAACACACATAAAGTAAAATCGAATTGAGAACCTCCTCCTTTTTTTTTGAAGTCTGTAAAAAAATAGAGACTGTATACAACTAACTAACAATTTAGTAAATTGTCAGTTTTGGCCCATTTCTACCCTAATATAGGGTTCTAATTGTGGCGAGGATACCTCTAGCCTTACATACTTTGTCCCTATATTAGGGTAGAAATGGGCCATGGCTGACAATTTATTAAATTGTTAGTTGGTTGTATACAGTCTCTATTTTTTAACACTTTGTGTTATTTAGAGCTGGCGTGACAACATACTACTTGGTTCCGCAACTAGATGGCGGCACGTTGCTTCGTGTCTTACCACTCACTTAGTGTTGGAAGGCTGGCTACCATGGCCGTTTTACTTTATAGGTGTATTTTCGATACAATTGGTATGCCGTACTAAAGAGCTCTAATTAAAGCGAAACCGGTCCATATTGTGGCGAGAATACCTCTAGCCTTACATAATAGTAACACATAAATATCTTAGGCACGGAAAACACCAAATAAAAATATGTTCACAAGTGTTGTAAGGTTCCCATAACAGCGTATCTTCAAGGTTACCCAAAATAGATAGGCTGGTCCTGAAAAGCGTAGTGGTTGCAATGGTTGATTTTTAAAATGGGACATCCTGTATTATATGATTTTATGAATCTTTTCGAACTATATATTAAATTTGTTATAAGGTAACCTATGCCCTAATTCTATGGGAATTGGTGTTGATCTCACCTCCAACAATATCAGTTTTCTCAAAAACGGGTGGTTTGTCGAAAATGTAATACATATTTAAAAAGACGTAGCAAGTGCGTTATGGTAGTGAATTTTCATAGAAATGATCTGGCACAAAATATTTTATTATAACTTTTTTCTTGCAACATTGAAATCTAAATTTTTGTGTATAGTTTACTTTTTATATCGTAAACTTACCTACCAAATTTGGTTATCATAGCTTTTTTAGTGAATTTTCTTTAAAAAAATTTACTAATGAGGAGATCCCGACTTTTGAATTTTGAAAAAATTTCTTCATATGAGCGCTAAATAGGCCCCCCAGAAAACATATCCGGGGTCAGTTTCAATTTTTATATGTTTATATATATATATATATATATATATATATATATATATATATATATATATATATATATATATATATATATATATATATATATATATATATATATATATACATATATGTATCACACCGATAACTCAAAAAATAATAGGCCGATTTTGATTAAATTTGGTGAAAAAATTCCTTTTGCAAATGGCTTGGATAAGTTCGTTATCCAGGAAACTCTGCCCAGGTTTTCCCGGAAAATTTTGTGTTTTCTTTCAAAAAAAATTATTATCTCCCGAATTAATAAAGTAAGGGCAACCAAATTTGGTACGAATTTATATCCTTATAGGTAAGTTACCTACCAAAAATTAGCTCTGTAGGTTAAAGGACAAAAAAGTTACAGGCATTTAAAGAAGAATAAATTGGGGTTTTCCTCAAAACGTCAAAGTGGCGATTTAAAATGTCAAAATTGGCAACATTTAGGCAAATAAGTTGAATCTAATACGGGCTATAGAAATAAAATGTCTCAAGAAGGATGTTTTACAAACCCTACAGTCTTAGTTTCAACCGCCATTGTCCTTCATTTTACTAAAATGTTTGCAGAAAATTCATTTCAAATAGACCCTTTCTCTGATACTTTGGCAGTAGTGTTGGCTATAGAGTTTATCGTTTAATGGTATATGATTTTTGTCGAATTTTTGTAAAAAATCAATAAAGCTCAATATATCCGTTATTATATAAGATATGAAAAAAAATGTATATATTAATTGTAGGGTGTCTTGAGCAACATCTTAAAATAATATTTCTACAATCACAGGCTGGCCCATAAGTCGTTGGTGATACAAATTTCCTTTTTTTTTAATCAAACACGCCTTATGTTATTGAATTTTTGCATTTTCCATCGAAATATAATGCATGTTTGTAAGAAAAGAAATTCTGGACGCAGCATGTGCGTTATGGTAGCGAATTTTAATCAAATGTTTCATATTTGTACAGCTCAATTTGCTATTAACCTATAAGGTTCACCAAGAAACGTGTTTTTTCGGGAACACTTTAGGTTTACTTTTGGAAATTTTTGTACATTTTCACACAATAAAGTTATTTTGATGAAACATGCCACATTGTTTTTACTATATAGGTTATACTGGTAACCAAATTTGATGCCTGCTTTCTTAAAAAAAACACACATGTTAGTGAATTTTCGTAGAAAAAATTCACTAATGGGGAGATCCCGACTTTTGAATTTTGAAAAATTTTTTGCAAATGAGCGCGAACTAGGACCCCTAGAACCCATATCCGGGGTCAGTTTCAATTTTTATATGTTTATATATATATATATATATATATATATATATATATATATATATTTATATATATATATTTATATATATATATATATATATATATATATATATATATATATATATATATATATATATATATATATATATATATATATATATATATATATATATATATATATATATATATGTATCACACCGATAACTCAATATATATATATATATATATATATATATATATATATATATATATATATATATATATATATATATATGTATCACACCGATAACTCAAAAAATAATGGGCCGATTTTGATAAAATTTGGCATGTACCTTTCTTTTGTAAATGGCTTGGATAAGTTCGTTAGTCAGGAAAATCGGACGAGGTTTTCCGGGAAAATTTTGAGTTGTCATTCGAACATTCGAAAAAAATTCTTATCTCAAAAACTAATAAGCCGATTTTAATAAAATTTGGCATGTACCTTTCCTTTGTAAATGGCTTTGACAAGTTTGTTATTCAGGAAAATCGGACGAGGTTTTCCGGAAAAATTTTGAGTTTTCATTCGAAAAAAATTTTTATCTCAAAGAATAATAAGCCGATTTTAATAACATTTGGCATGTACCTTCCTTTTGTAAATGGCTTTGCTAAGTTCGTTAATCAGAAAAATCGAACGAGGTTTTCTGAAAAAATTTTGAGTTTTCATTTGAAAAAAATTTTTATCTTAAAAAATAAAAAATCTATGATAACCAAATTTGGTAGGTAGGTTTACGATATAAAAAGTAAACTATACACCAAAATTTAGATTTCTATGTTACAAGAAAAAAAGTTATAATAACATATTTTGCGCCAGATCATTTCTATGAAAATTCACTACCATAACGCACTTGCTGCGTCCCGAGATTTTTTGTTATTAAAAACATTTTAATGAAAATTCACTACCATAACGCACTTGCTGCGTCCAGAATTTTATTTTTTGAGATAAAAATTTTTTTCGAATGAAAACTCAAAATTTCCCCGGAAAACCTCGTCCGATTGTCCTGACTAACGAACTTACCCAAGCCACTTACAAAAGGAAGGTACGTGCCAAATTTTATCAAAATCGGCCTATTATTTTTTGAGTTATCGGTGTGATATATATATATATATATATATATATATATATATATATATATATATATATATATATATATATATATATATATATATATATATATATATATATATATACATACATACATACATATATATATATATATATATATATATATATATATATATATATATATATATATATATATATATATATATATATATAAACATATAAAAATTGAAACTAACACCGGATATGGGTTCTAGGGGGGCCTAGTTCGCGCTCATTTGCAAAAAATGTTTCAAAATTCAAAAGTCAGGATCTCCCCATTAGTAAATTTTTTCTACGAAAATTCACTAAAAAAAGGAGAAAAAGATAGAAAATTTAATTTGCTATAAAATTGATGGACTTTTAATTAGGTTGGGGTTTAAAAAAATTAAATCATTGAAAGAGTGATCCACCCCTTTTAGTGAATTTTCGTAGAAAAAATGCACTAATGGAGAGATCCCGACTTTTGAATTTTGAAAAATTTTTTGCAAATGAGCGCGAACTAGGACCCCTAGAACCCATGTCCGGGGTCAATTTCAATTTTTATATGTTTATATATATATATATATATATATATATATATATATATATATATATATATATATATATATATATATATATATATATATATATATATATATATATATATATATATATATATATATATATATATATATATATAGAAAATTCAAACTGACCCTGGATATGGGTTCTAGGGGAACTCGTTCACGCTAATTTGAAGACATTTTTTTGAAAGTCAAGCTCTCCACATTAGTGAGTTTTTTAAAGAAAAATCACTAAAATCAATATAAATTGTTTAACTGCATTTATTTCAACACTAGTTGACATTCGAACTATAACTTATGTGTTTATTTTTCTTATTTTGGCCCTCTGAATATACCCCTAAAATACTTCCCATTCCTCCGGAATCATAATGTATGAGAGTGGGTGAGGAAACAAACTTTGTCCCTATATTAGGGTAGAAATGGGCCAGGACTGACAATTTACTAAATTGTTAGTTGGTTGTATAGAGTCTCTATTTTTAACACTTTGTGTTATTTGTTGCTGGCGTGGCAACATACTACTTGGTTCCGCAACTAGGTGGCGGCACGTCCACCACTCACTTAGTGTTGGAAGGCTGGCTACTATAGCCGTATTACTTTATAGGTGTATTTACGCTACAATTAGTATGCAGTACTGAAGAGCTCTAATTAGAGCAAAACCGGTCTACGGTTCTAATTTTTGCGAGAATGCACCTAGCCTTACAAACTTGTAGCGTTTAAAAAATACACTTGACATCTTGTTGCGCCCTCTAAAACTAAATAATTTAAGGCATTTTCTGCATTTGGAACATCCTTTAGTGTAACAAGTGATAATGTTAATTGGATATTCACTTACGTTCTTACGTTTTCAACAAATACTATAATATCTTTCACAGTCGGCAGACGAGTAGTAATTGTTTATAACTCTCAATTTACTATCGAATAAACCCAATATAATTTACACCTGATATGTGCAATTTGCATTTTAAAGACGGAATAAAAAAATAAAATAAATAAATATTCTACGTCCTATATCACCGTATTGATTTTTCACATTTTCTCTTGTCAATCGCCTTACATCTCTATAAAAGGAAATAGATAATACTAGTTTAGTGTCCCCGTCCTTGCGGTATTCCCTCGGGATATTCTTGTCCCTTAAATCACATCTTTCATCTATGGCAGAACGAGAGCCGCACTGTTATCTTAGTTCTCAACACGCATCATACGGATAACAAAGGCAGTCGTTCGTTGCTCTAAGGATAAGGAAATGTAGGTCGACGTTAATGGAGTCTAACAGAATAATAATAAAGGGATCAAAGTGGTTTTAGAATAATTGGTAATTTGTGATGTTTAGAAGGCATTGCTCATCGTGTTAGATATCATACAATGTAATCATTAAGTAAGAGATATACAGGTTCGCCATCTAAAATTCCCCAGCTCCGTAAATTTTCATTACGAAAATTCACTAATAGAGAGGTATAGATGGTAAAGCTTACGGATAAATTCTTTAAATGAGCGCGAATTAGGGCCGCTGAAACCCATATCCAGGTTCAGTTAAAATGTATATATATATATATATATATATATATATATATATATATATATATATATATATATATATATATATATATATATATATATATATATATATATATATATATATATATATATATATATATATATACTTTATTTGTTTGCTGTATGTTTGTGATTTACTATTGGTTTGCGTGGACTGAAGTTTCGTTCATCGTCAGCACGCTACTGACTGTCATCGCTCCTGTGTGGTCTACGCCTGAGATTGTACGTGGCGCCTGCACCGTGAACTTCTATTCGTCGGTTTACTGTTCTCTCATTGCTTGTGTCTTCGGACTGTGTCGTGATATCGGTCTCTTGTCTTGATCACTGTGGTTTGATAATTTGTCTATTTGTATGGCCTTTATTAAGTTTTGTTTAAATGTTTGTACTTGGATTTGTTTTGGCATTAATTGTTTCTTGTCGTTTGTTTGTTGAATGTAGTATTGTTCACAGATTTCCATTTTTTTGTGTGGTCAGCATTATGGCAGAAATATACATACAACAGTCAGAAGATAAAATCAACACCATCCTAAAAGAGACAGACCCAAACATCAAATGGATAAGATACGTCGATGATATATTAATAATATACGACAATCAAAAAACCAACATAGACAATATCCTCTAAAAAATAAACCAAATCAACAAAAACATAAAATTTACAATAGAAAAAGAATCAAACAACACCATAAACTTCCTAGACTTAATACTAATCAGAAAAGAAAACCAGATTGAATACAAAATTTACAGAAAACCTACACAAACAGACATCACTATACCAAAACACTCACTACACCCACCCACACACACACACACACACACACAATGGCCGCATACAGATACTTAATAAACAGAATGCTAAATGTACAACCCCATAACGACGAACGAGAAAAGGAGTACAACATCATAATACAAATAGCAGAAAGAAATGGATACAACAAAAAACAATAGAAAAGCTAGTAAAACAAATCAAAAACAAACAAATTAACAAAACCGAAAACAAAGCACCAGAAACAAACACAAAATACACAACATTCACTTATAACCATCACATCAAAAAAATAACACAAACACTCAAACAATATGATTTAAAAATGAGCTACAAGACAAATAATAAAATAATAAACGAAATAAATAAAAAGCAAGAACACAATCCTCATGAATTAAACGGAATATATTAAATAGAATGTAACACATGCAATAAAATATATATATATAGGAATGACAAAAGATCAATAGAAACAAGATTCAAGGAAACTATAACAGCATTAGATAAAATCCACATACCTAGCTCCAAATCAAACGTAGCTACACACATTTACAACACAAAACACTACAAACCAGACATCACCCAATTACAACTAATGAAACATGTTAAAGACCACAAAAAATGGAAATCTGGGAAGAATACTACATTCAACAAACAAACAATAAGAAACAATTAATGCCAGAACAAATCCAAGTACAAACATTTAAACAAAACTTAATAAAGGCCATACAAGTAGACAAATTATCAAACCACAGTGATCAAGACAGGACAGGACCGACACACACGACACAATCCGAAGGCACAATCAATCAGAGAACAGTAAACCGACCAATAGAAGCTCACGGCGCAAGCACCACGTACAATATCAGACGTAGACCACACGGCGGTTCGAAACTGCAGTCCTCGCAAACCAATAAGAAATCACAAACTTACAGCAAACAAATACAGTATATATATATATATATATATATATATATATATATATATATATATATATATATATATATATATATATATATATAAGGTACACTTTGAGAAAACCCAAATCACCACAACACTTATTTCAAAGACCTTACGATCGTTTTGTTGACCAAGTCAACATATTCAGAGGAAGATAAATTCTAACTTAAACAACTAGCTACATGTATTTATATCGCGACAAGGTAAACGAACTAGTCCGAAGTAAAATTGTCGTCACGGAACGATCGCTTGTTTATTGTGTGGCGAAACCACTAGGTCGAAGACCTGCTTTTTAATCTTCTGGTCGACATATTTATGAGCCCTTATCTAATATACGGATAAAAGCTTAAAAGGGACAGAGGTATTTAAAGAATCTGCACGTTCCGTTTGGATTTAGAAATTTACTATGTGGATATTGGAACACGCCGACAAACATCTGGCTCGATAAACAACATCAACTCCGCTCATATTTTAAATAGAAAAACGAATACCGGGTGTTTGGCTCAACATGTTAGCACTCTAACAAAAGATAAATAATTCAACTAAAATACTACATACAAACTGTATTTATATTGATGCTAATTCTTCGTGATAGTATCTATATCAAATTCATAGATACAAACAAAACAAACAGATCTTTAAGTCGAGACAAATGAATAGATTAGTATATGTATAAAACCGGCCGAGTTATTGACATAATTTATTATTCTACAGACAAATTCGGAATGTTTAAGCGGTCAAATGCAAAGTTAAAATAAAGGACTATAAATTAAAGGTGCCGCACGATTCAATGAAGTTTTGTTCTTAATAGACCTTAATATAAAAATACTTTCTAATGAATAAAGCATAGTTTGATGTCTAACGTTTTTTCCAAGTTTCAAATTTTCTTTGTCAATGTGGTGATTATTATCCCATATATGTTGTGCCACACATGATTTGTCCACCGTACCATATCGTAACTGTGCGAGATGTTCACGAAATCTGGTGGCTATGTTTCTCTTAGTTTGACCCACGTATTTAAGATCGTAATCTTTGCAACTAATCTCATAAATACCGGACATTTCAGTGACTTTGTCTTTGTCTTTCGTATTACCCAACAAATTTTTTAAATTACTTTTCGCCGAAAAAGTCAAATGTAAATCGGCTTTCTTAAAAATACCTTCCAAACCCTTTGTGATTCGTGGTTCATAAGGTAAACACACAAATTTTTTCTCTATTTTATCTTTCTTAAATGTCGTACATTGAGATATAATTTTCTGTGTTCTGTGTTTGTTAACAAATTTGTCTATTAAACCATCCAAGTAACCGTTATATCTCGCCACATTTTTTATGTATTTAAATTCTGTATTAAATCTATTTTTACTTAACGGAAATGTAATCAATCTGTTTACTAAGAAATTTAAACTAGCCGTTTTTTTGTGCAAACGAATGATGTGAGTCGTTAGGAATATAGCTAATAGTAGCCGTTTCATTCCTATAGACATCGAATTCAAGCGAGCCCTTATTGTTATTTTTAATAACGATGTCTATAGGAAGAAAACGGCTTTTTTGTTAATAAAAAATGGCCGTTAAGATATGATGAACGAACTCATCTAAGCCATTAACAAAATAAAGGTAACTCCCAAATTTGGTCCAAGTGAAGTATTTTTTAGTTATCGGTTGGATACATACATACATAGATACATATACATATACATATTCATATATATATATATATATATATATATATATATATATATATATATATATATATATATATATATATATATACATTTAACTGACCATGGAAATGGATTCCATAGTCCCCAATTCGCGCTCATTTGGAGAAATTTTCCGAAGTCCCACCATCGATACGTCTCTATTACTGAGTTTTCTTAATGAAAATTCTATCTGTTAATTCGTCTACACCAAGATTCTTCCATTGTCTAAGTTATTTAAGGTTTTTTTCTAATTTTTCTCTTGAAATAGGCGAACCGAGATAATCTTTCCTAATTCTTCCATATAATCTTCTCTTAAATTAATTTTATCCCCGTGATATCTATACTTCTTTTGCTTTCCTACATTTTTGTTTGATGAAATTTTTAGTTTGTTTATATCTATTGTATATTCGTTCTTAACCTTTTTCCATCCATTACGCTCGTGTATGAAATTAAGTATTAGTGAATTTTCATTAAGACAATTCACTATTTGAGAGGTATCAATGGTAAGACTTTCAGAAAATTTCTTAAAATAATCGCGAATTAGGGCCGCTGGAACCCATATCCAAGGTCAGTTACAAACCTTATAATATATATATATATATATATATATATATATATATATATATATATATATATATATATATATATATATATATATATATATATATAATATATATTATTCTTATTATTTTTATTATTATGTTTATTCAATTAAATTATACAATATACAATAAGTCTATGACTTGTGCTGTGTTTTTACAAAATTTAACAGGTTCATCCAAAAAATCATTGGCAATTGTCGACCAAGTTCACTATACTTCAAATTTTGACATTCTAAATGGAAAATATTTCTTACTTTAACTTCCTCCTCTCAATTGCTCTATTGTTACCCCCATTTACCAAAGTTCTTGACATCTTTATACTTATTTTTCAACCACGGGTCAACCTTAATAGCCCATATTTTTTTCAAAACTAATAAACTATTCTATGCCGAATGACATCGCTTATTAATATATATATATATATATATATATATATATATATATATATATATATATATATATATATATATATATATATATATATATATATATATATATATATATATCTAAAAGATGCGTTAGAGTGTATCTTCTATAAATCTCAAATTCTCCTTCATTGTGTTTCAATTGGTAATGAACAAACAATCCAAGTACATTGTAGCAGAAGCCTTTAGCCTCCCTTTAGTTTTCTTTGCTCTTTCAACTATATTATTCCCTTTGATTTTAGCTCTGCGCCCCTGGATCAATAAACGTTAGTTACTTATTGACAACATATGCTTATCGATTTTTCTCGTCATTTATAAAAGAAGGCCTTATACTTTGCAACTCTCGTATTTTCTCTAGAGGCTCTTGCGTCTACTAAATCAAAACTTCTATTTACACAGCGGCAAGCCGCATGTGACAATGTTATCTATGTTCAGAACACGCACCCTTATAGATGAGAATGTTGGTCGATAGTTGTATGAGAAGAAATAAATATATGTTCCTACAAAGGACTTGTCACAGAATAATAATAGTGAAAGGATTCAATCTCATCTTTGGATAATAGCTGATGTCTGAACTCATGAAGATATTGCAAACTCTAGATGAAGTTATATCGACGTCAATAACTTGACACGTAGTATATTGCTTGTCTGGTTTCATAAAGATACCGTCTTTACATATACGAGGGCTATATGTATACGAGGTGGTAAAAAAGTAATAGTACGCGATGTTAAATGCTTATAACTTGTTTTCATTTTATCTTACAAATCTGAATTTTGGCAATACCACACGCCTTCTAGGAACAACTTGCGTGCCAAATCTGGTTACAATAGCTTCGTCATTTGTAAAGATACAAAAACATTCCAAAAGAAAACCCAATATTTTTCCGGAAAATCTGGTCCGATTTGTCTGAACCAATCCTCTTGGCTAAGATTTTAATTTTGACTGAGTTAAAATTTATGTTGCAATTTAATGAGAAATGTAATTCATATAGAAGATTTCATGTCTGTTTAAAATATTTAAAAAAATCACTCGAGAAACTTGTAAATGACTCACATAGTGCACTGGCACTTCCAGCGTTTCTGTTGATGACTTGTAGACGGAAATCTAAGAGCTGCACGGGTAGCATCAGCATTTCGCGCTTACCATAGGCGCTTAATTACCCCCAAGACAGGCGCAAGTAGTTGTCAGAGAGCTTGTTGAGGTGACGATGAGAAGGAAAGTATACTTGAAATGTACAGTCAAAAGCTGCGGTAGACAATGAGTGGACCTTAGACGTGAAAATTACTTGAAGGTAAACCTAAAGGGAAACCTGAATCTGAACAGCAAAAGTTTATTTAAACGGTAAACTTGGATCTGAACTGAGAACTGAGACAGCAAAGGTGTATTTAAACGTTAACGGTATACGGAGAACTTGCATGCAAAAGTAAACTTGAACCCGAAACCGCAACCCTGCAATTACAACAAAAAATGCCATTAGCAAGCTGCCGCTGCATTAAAAGGCTTATTAAAGACTTACCGTTTAATTGTTTTCTAAACGGGTTGTCGCAATCACTGAACTAACCAAACTATTTGAAGAACCTGCACAATATTTACACAATGAAGACATTGCGTTTCACTCGCCTTGCTTGTCTGAGAGACTCTCCTCATTTGCGTCTTCGCGTTTTAGTTTCAGACTAGTTCAACACTAGTCACGCTTCAGAATCGTGCGCGGACCTGTCGAATCTCCGTTGTTTGGAAGTTCCAACGGCTACAGCCACGCGTGATAGTAGGGAGGCCGGCGCAGGTCTGGGCAACAAGACAACATTGCCCCTTAAGACCTTCTAGAAATTTCCATGTCTAATGTGTGCCTTTACCACAGAGTACTACGTTTTAAACATATAAATCGATATTTTTAGATTTATAAGAAAAACTTCTCATTGCTTAACGGCTGAATATTCCACTGCCGCAGAATAACGATCTTTTCTTCAGGTAAATACTCCACTGCTAATATACTTTACACCTGATGCAAATAAAGGGAAGGCAGTAAGAGTCCTACGATGGTAATTTTCAATAGCAAATTTTCAACAAATCTTTTCAAAACAAAACTTGAATTGTTGTAAAATAACGAAGTCACCTGATCCTACTTAAGCTTCCCCTAAGGCTATCGTTATTTCAGCAAGAGAGCTACGGTAGTGAATAAAACAGCTGTTCTCAAAATTTCTTGAATACAAGCATCGATTGTCGTCGCTTATATATATATATATATATATATATATATATATATATATATATATATATATATATATATATATATATATATATATATATATATATATATATATATTCTGTATCATAGAGACAGTTACGATTATCAGAAGAAGCTAATCGTAACAGTTGTTTGGTAAAATTTATCTGGATTCCGTATGATTTTATTCCATTTTATTATCTTCTACGACTACATTTCGGTGTAGTAATAATTAATAATAAATACAACTTACTTTTAACTGGGACTGTACAGTTCTTGATACATAATGTGTTACGTTGCCATCAGTCAGTTTGTACCAGAGTCGACACCAGACCCGTTCTGGCCCTCTCGTCTTCGTTGCTCCAATTACCCTCACTGAGCGTTGACCTCTACGATTGTCGAAAAATGCCGAGAACACGAAAAATTTATATCTGAAAAAAGAAAACAGAGTAAGAAATTATACTATTCCTTTAAGCAATCATAGCGTAAGCGTTTATAACAATCACATTGAGAAATTATCACCTAAGTATATAATTGCAAACCCAAATTCTTCACATCAATCAAAAGCGTGGACGCAACAAGTGTGTCATGGTTGTGAATTTTCACAGAAAACGTATTTTTTTACGAAGGGGTGCTTCGCATAAGATGGGACACTGAGCAGGGGCATGTAGGGGAACCCAAAATATTGTGATTTAACGCAATTTGCCCCTATACTAAGGTGCACCCCTGAGAAGTTATGAGCCTTCAAAATGGGGTTTCTAATTTCCGAAAAAAATCAATATCTTAGTTAGGCTTGAATTTAGAATAATTAAATTTGGTACACGTTTTGACTGTACTAAGAGCAATACTCGACAGTAATAAGAATTCAATTGAAGCATTTTCAAGGGTTGATAAAGGATGATTCCATACACAATAAGTCAAAGGTTGCAGTGCTATCGGGGCGGCAAGGCCTAGGACGAGCCCTGAGGGAAAAAAGGGATGATTCACCCTTAAAATGTGACATAATTTTTTAACCCAGTCGCGGATTTAAAGAATTATTATTTCATTTTATGTGGGATTTAATTATAAAACAATTAATACTCTCATTAATTTTCAAGAAACTTTGTCGTTTTCAACAAAAGTCCGAATGTGAAAATTGGAACCTGTGATGTGCACTGATAAGTACACTTGGAGAACCCAAATCACCACAACACATATTTTAAAGACCTTACGATCGTTTCGCCGACAACGTTAGCGTCATCAGAGGATGAAAAATTTAGAATTTTTCATCCTCTGATGACGCTGACGTTGTCGGCCAAACGATCGTATAGTCTTTAAAATATGTGTTGTGGTGATTTGGGTTCCCCAAGTGTACTTAAAAGTCCGAATAACTACATACACGTATTATTGCTGTGTTATTTAAAATCATCGGAAATTCAAACGTTTGCTATGAAATTTAACGCCAGACTTGACAATCAGGAAAAAAGTTGTAATAAGAATAATTTAATAGAAAATAACAACATAAACAATAGAAACAACATAAAATTAGCACCGATAAATTACAGAAGTTGTTCAAAATAGTCACCGTTCTCTCTCGGGCATAAATTTATTCTTCGTCGAAAATTGAAGTCTACTCTATCCAACAACTGTTGATTGTTTCTAATGAGTCTGCATTTATGTGTAACGCGATTCCACAATTCGGCTCGAGACGCATTCCCAAAGAAATAAATCACATTTGTTGAGGTCTGGCGATCGTGGAGGCCAAACTTGTGGGCAATTATTTTCTCTTCCGATCCATTTATTTGAATACTGATGGTATAAATTGTGTAACAGCAATAGTGAAATGAGGCGGTGCTCCATCATGCATAAACCAAAGTTACAGTCTAAGTTGTAGAGGCACCTTGTCGAGTAGATCCGGGAGATTGTTTTGGAGACATTCTAAATAAGTTTCGCCGTTTAACCGATTCGGTAAAATCACTGGACCAATTAAATACCGATCAATAACACCGATTCAAACATTTATTTAAAGCTCGCGTTGGAAATGCCGAGGAGTTACTGAATGAGGGTTTACATAAGGATATTCCTGATGGTTATGTAAATTTGTAATACCTCTACGAGTGAAACAAGCTTCGTCAGTAAAAATAATTTTCTTTTGAAAATTAATTTCTTGCTGCAAAATAAACTGACACAAATTCACTCGTTGAACCAAATCTTCAGGTAACGATTTTTGCACTTTTTGGATATGATATGGGTCCAGTAGATTACGTCTTATTACTCGGTGAACAGAAGATTGCGATTTAGCAGTTTGTCGAGATATATTTCTGGTACTAATATGTGGGTCACCTTCAATTGTATTCAAAATCAGTTCTTCGTCTTGTGCCTTGGTTGCAGTAGCACGTTCTCGAGTGTTATTGAAAAACTTGCCTGTTTCTCGAGCCCGTCTTTCAACATTGACAAATGTTTCTCTATGAGGGATTACACGATTAGGAAATTTTCTCCGATATTCTTCAAAACTCATTCTGTAGTTTCCTTCACAGAAACCTAACACTAATAGTATGACAACTTGTTCGCTAAATGAAAACTTCCCGGCCATTTTCACAACACTCACGCAAATATTACTAAAATAAAATGACTTATTTTCGTGATTGACAAGTCTGACGTTAAATTTCATAGCCAACGTTTGAATTTCCGATGATTTTAAATAACACAGCTATTAAACGTGTGTATACTTATTCGATATTTTGTTGAAAACGACAAAGTTTTTTGAATAATAATGCAAGTAATAAAAGTTTTTTAATTAAATTACACATTAAATGAAATAATTTTTAAAATCCGCCAATAGGTTAAAAAATTCTGTCACATTTTAATGGTGAATCATTCCTTATCAACCCTTTAAAATGTTTCAATTGAATTTTTTCTACTGTAGATTAATGCTCTTGGTACACTCAAAACTTGTATTAAATTTAGTTTCTCTAAGTTCAAGTATAACTGAGATATTGATTTTTTTCGAAATTAAAAACCTTACTTTGAAGGCCTATAACTTCTCAGGGGTGCAACTTATTATAGAAGTAAGTTACGTTAAATCACAATATTTTGGGTTCCCCTACATGCCCCTGCTCTGTGTCGGTGCTTATGCGAATCACCTTCTATATACGGGTACTACATGTACATACTTCACGTGGTTATGTAGGTCACTTGGGCGGTTCCATAACACCTATCATTAGTGGGTCAATAGTCCTTAATTACCCAGATAGATGGCGTTTCAGTGATTTTTGCCTGTTATTGTCTTGGAACCATAATTTCAGAAACACTAGGTATAAAGAAGCAAAATTTGGTGTGTATATTTCATATTTATGTGCTTAGAAAAATGTCGCCAAATCGCTAAATCTCAAAAAAAACCCTGCATCAAAACTTTAAAAATTGTCTTAAGATTTTGAAAGAGCAGAAAAAAATAAGATAAACAAAGTACATTTTCAATTTGCGAGTCTCAATTTTATTCAAATTTTTTGATGCAACGAAACCTTACAATAAACTAACACACTAAAAATATAATGTTACAAAGATAAATTATTAAAATAAAAGAAGAAGAATAGTGTCTTGGGTAATTGCATTGAAATTTACAAATACTGTTCAATATTGTCAATACAGATTCCAGCCCCTTTAAGCAAAGTGTTTATTGATACTAATTTGAATTAAAAAGAACAGAAAAACATGTTTTTAGTAAATTTTCTTACAAAAAAATTCACTAATGAGTAGATCCCAACCTTCGATGGCGATCCTGTCGTACATCTCACAATGAACTCGGCAATGAACTCGGACCATGTTTAAAATATCCTGAAACCAGGCTTTAAACGCGGCACCCAACGTAGGACGTTGTGTGGTATGTTTCTAAAATTAATTGGAAATGTCTTATAAATAAAAATCTTACAAAATTACAAGGTGTTTACTAGTACAATCACTTAATACCTAATCATCATGGTAAAAAATTACAAAACCAATCTCTCAAAATTAATAAGAAACTATCATCGACATTTGTTGGCGACTTTTAATATTTCCTAGCGACTCATCATTCAGATTAATGACGCGAAAAAAAGCGTAATACAAACTCGAATCTGGCTGATACCAATTAACAGTGACAATGTCTCCGGCTATTTCTAGTAGAGTGGACACATAAATTCAGAAACCCTAGGTATAAAGAAGCAAAATTTGGTATGTATATCTCATATTTATGTTGTTAGCAAAGTGTCGCCGAATTGTTAAATCTCAAAAAGAACACCCTGCATCAAAAATTAAAAAATATGTGTTAATATTTCGAAAGAGCAGAAAAAATAAGATAAACAAAGTACATTTTAAATTTTTTTGATACAACGAAACCTTACAATAAACTTACACACTAAAAATATAATGTTACAAAGATAAACTATTAAAAAAAAGAAGAAGAATAGTGTCTTGGGCAATTACATTTAAATTTACAAATACTGTTCAAATGAACCACCTTTTTTTCAATACACATTCCAGCCCTTTTAAGCAAACTGCTTATTGATACTAAGTTGAACAGCTTTGGAAAAAGCATGCATTTTTAAAAAGAACAAAAAACATGTTTTTAGTGAATTTTCTTACAAAAAAATTCACTAATGAATAGATCCCAATCTTAGATGGCGACCCTGTCGTACATATCACAATGAACTCGGACCATGCTTAAAATATCCTGAAACCACGCTTTTAAAGCGGCAGCCAACGTGGGACGTTGTGTGGAATGTTTCTAAAATTAATTGGAAATATCTTATTAATAAAAATCTTACAAAATTACAAGGTGTTTACTAGTATAATCACTTAATACCTAATCATTATGATAAAAAATTACAAAACTAATCTCTTAACATTAATAAAAAAACTATCATCGACATTTGTTGGCGACTTTTAGTATTTCCTAGCGACTCATCATTCAAATTAATGACGCGAAAAAAGCGTAATACAAACACGAATCTGGGATTTTCCCATTTGGCTGATACCAATTAACAGTGACAATGTCTCCGGATATTTCCAGTAGAGTGGACACATAATTTCAGAAACACTAGGTATAAAAAAGCAAAATTTGGTGTGTATATTTCATACTTATGTTGTTACAAAAATATCGCCGAATTTCTAAATCTCAAAAAGAACACCCTGCATCAAAAATTTAAAAATATGTCTTAAGATTTCGAAAGAGCAGAAAAAATAAGACAAACAAAGTACATTTTCAATTTGCGAGTCTCAATTTTATTCAAATTTTTTGATACAACGAAATCTTACAATAAACTAACACACTAAACATAGAATGTTACAAAGATAAATTATTAAAAAAAAGAAGAAGAATAGTGTCTTGGGCAATCACATTTAAATTTACAAATACTGTTCAAAAGAACCACCTTTTTTGTCAATACATATTCCAGCCCTTTTAAGCAAACTGTTTATTGATACTAATTTGAACAGCGTTGGAAAAAGCATGCATTAAAAAAAAAGAAAAACATGTTTTTTGTGAATTTTCTTACAAAAAAATTCACTAATGAGTATATCGCGGCTTTAGATGGCGACCCTGTCGTACATCTCACAATGAACTCGGACCATGTTTAAAATATCCTGAAACCAGGCTTTAAAAGCGGTACCCAACCTGGGACGTTGTGTGGTGTGTTTCTAAAATTAATTGTAAATATCTTACAAATAAAAATCTTACAAAATTACAAGGTATTTACTAGTATAATCACCTAATACCTAATCATTATGGTAAAAAATTACAAAACCAATCTCTTAAAATTAATAAAAACTGTCATCGGCATTTGTTTGAGACTTTTAATATTTCCTAGCGACTCATCATTCAGATTAATGACGCGAAAAAAAGCGTAATACAAACGCGAATCTGGAATTTTCCCATCTGGCTGATACCAATTAACAGTGACAATGTCTCCGGCTATTTCCAGTAGAGTGGACACAGACTATAATGGGAACACGAGGATGGGAGAAGCACAGTCCTGTCCTCTAAATGTTCCCAATTATCGACTTTAACAAAAAACCATGTCCTGTACGATTCGTTACTCTTCGCCAGTCTTTTTTATCTTACGATGGCTATTTTCCAGAACTTGGATAGAGTAATTGCCAAA
The DNA here is from genome assembly GCA_964006375.1 of Tillus elongatus. NCBI lineage: Eukaryota > Metazoa > Arthropoda > Insecta > Coleoptera > Cleridae > Tillus > Tillus elongatus. Next base: position 11,101,132 of record OZ023268.1, read on the forward strand.
AGAAAATGAGATACGACTTCACTTTTCATGATTGTTATCTGGGTTTTAAATTTGTCTTATTCAAATAATTATCAGTTTTTGTAATTATAATGTATTGTACGTATTTTGGAAGGTTTAAGAATTTTATAACTTCAAATATGTGGACAATATACAGGCTGTCCCAGAAGACATTGGATAGCACAGGTTCATCGTTGTTAAATAACATTAACGAAATATATTTATTACATACAGACTTGGAGACTACTTCTCTGGCTTCACTGTTGTAGTATGTAGTATGGACCAGTTTCATCAAGTAAGAGCAACAACAATCAATGAAATATATTTACATTCTGTGTTATATTGATATGCTTTCGATTTATTATTATTGCACTGAGTTGTGTGTCTTTGTTTCTAGTTGCTAAATAAAGATTTTCTTAGAAAAAATGAAAAAGTTCTAGACGCAGCAAGTGAGTTATGGCAGCGAACTTTCATTAAATGTTTCAAATTTGAATAACTCAATTTCCTATAAACATAGAAAGTTGAATTTTGATATACAGGCTATCTTGATTATACTTCAAAAAATGGGGTGTGAGTTGTCGTTAAAAAAATAGTGGGGGTAGTTCGTATAACATTTTAGTGAATTTTCTTAAAAAAAAAACACCAATGAAGAGATCTCGACTTTTGAATTTTAAAAAAATTTCAAAATTTCTTCAAATGAGCGCTAATTAGGCCCCCCAAAACACATATCCGGGGTCAGTTTCAATTTATATATGATATATATATATATATATATATATATATATATATATATATATATATATATATATATATATATATATATATATATATATATATATATATATATATATATATATATATATATATGTATGTATCACACCGATAACTCAAAAATTAATGGGCCAATTTTGATTAAATTTGGTGAGTACCTTCCTTTTGCAAATGGCTTGGACAAGTTCGTTAGCCAGGAAAATCGGCCCAGGCTTTCCCGGAAAATGTTGTGTTTTATTTCGAAAAAAAATTATATCTCCGGAATTAACAAAGTAAGGGCAACTAAATTTAGCACGCGGGTTTATATCTCAATGGATAAGTTACCTACTAAAATTTAGCTCTGTAGGTCAGAAGACAAACAAGTTATGGGCATTTAAAGAAAAATAAATTGGGGCTTTCCCCAAAGTTGCGATTTAAAACGTCAAAATTTGCAACATTTGGGCAAGGAACTTGAATCTAATACGGGCTATGGAAATAAAATGTCTCAAGAAGAATGTTTTACAAATCCTGAAGTCTTAGTTTCAAAGGTCATTGTCCTTCATTTTACTAAAATATTCCCAGAAAATTCATTTCAAATAGACCCTTTCTCTGATGCTTTGGCAGTAGTGTTGACTATAGAGTTTATCGGTTAATGGTATATCATTTTTGTCGATACCTCAAAAAATCATAGACCGATTTTGATCAAATTTGGCGAGTATCTTCCTTTTGCAAGTGGCTTGGACAAGTTCGTTAGCCAGGAAAATCGGACAAGGTTTTCCCGAAAATTTTTGTGTTTCTTTCTCAAAAAATTCATATCTCCGGAAATAACAAAGTGAGGGCAACCAAATTTGGTACGCGTATTTGTATTATAAAAAGTGTACCAAAATTTAGGTCTCTAAGTTTAAGGACAAAAAAGTTGCGGGCAGCTAAAGAAACAAATTTTGGAGTTTTCCTCAAAACATCTAACTCGCAATTTAAAACGTCAAATTCTCAATTGAAAACGTCAAAATTGGCAATGTGTAGGCAAAGAACGTGAAACAAATACGGATTGTGAAAAGAAAATGTTGCAAGAAGAGTGTTCTGCGAACCCTTGAGTTTCAACTTCGACCGTCATTTCCCTTCATTTACTAAAATATTTACAAAAAATTCAAAATAGATCCTTTCTCTGATGCTTTGGCTATCGGTTTAGTTAAGTTGTTGCTTTGCCTGTAGGTTTAGTAAAGTTTATGGTCTATAATTTTTAGCTAATTTTCGTAGGACAAATTCGTTACTGCATTTTAGCATTTTTTATCGAAATATGATCCATGTTTATAGGAAAAAAGTCTGGACGCAGTAAGTGCGTTTTGGTAGAAAATTTTCATTAAATCCTTCAAATTTCAATAACTCAATTTGCTATTAAGGTAAGTTTTGTTGGTTAGGAAACCAACATTTAACTTTATTTCCGGAAATTTTTTGTATGAACGCAGCAAGAGAGTTTTGGTTGCGAATTTTCATTAAATGTTTCAAATTTTAATAACTCAATTTGCTATTAACCTAAGGTTCATTGGCTAGGAGACCAGTTTTCTCGGAGACATTTAAAGTTTATTTTCGGAAAATTTTTGAACATTTTCAAATGATTATTTTGATAAAATATGGTACATTTTTCCTACTATATAGGTTATGCCGGTAACCAAATTGATGCCTGCTCGCATTAGAACGATATATTTGTAATTAAAAACATTTTTATGAAAATTCACTTCCCTAACGCACTTGTTGCGCCCAGACTATTTAGTAATTAATGGACCCCCTGTTTGTAATTTTAAAGGTAATTTGCAGAACCTCATTGTAAAGAATAGTTTCACAAATACTTTCAGTGCGCCTATGTCGCCTTTAATGGACATCCATTAGATTTCGTAGCAGCACAGGAAGAATGTTAAAAGCTGTAGTAACCCTGATCAGTGTCAAGTTTGTGTTAGAGAATATAAATGAGCCTGTCCTTCCGATTCTAATTCCTTCTTTTCCGTTACGGAGGTTTCAGTCAATGTTCTTGAGGCAATGCGGGCATTACTCTGACTTATTTGAAACGGTTCTGCTAGAATTCTGTCTTGTTAAATGATGGAAGACCCGCAACAAAATGCTCCATTGAAAATGGAAAACGAAGTCTGTTTCGTTAAAGTTGAGCTGACTACTCGGTTTCAGTTAATTTAGTTCATTTAAAATCAGACGGAACTTTGCTACGGACTGGAATATACAACAATATAAAGCCGAGCTGAGTCATTTTAACCAAAATAGAAGCTGTAAGGCAGTAAGCACGTCATGGTAGCGATACTTCATTAAAATTTAGTGTAATTAACGAAATTAGTTTTATCGTTTTATTAAAATCAAAAACGATATAAAAAAATTCGTTACGCATTATAGTAGTGAATTTTCATAACAATTGGACACTAATATTACTAAAATTAATACGAGGGCGGACCAATAAGTCCGCGAATTTTGAATTCCCCGCCTCTTCACAGGAAGGGCAACACTGCTCCTGTCAACAAGCACCTGTCAGTTGACTCCTGTCAAATTTTGAACAACCTCGCCATTTAGTTTGTGTTATATAGCCATTGAAAGCAGACAACCTCTTGAGATATAATGAAAATGGAAAAAAGTGAATTTAGTGTGCTCACCAAACATTATTTTATTGCGGAAGAAAACCATCACTCAAAGCAAGGCTAAGCTTGATAAATACTATGGGGACTCTGCACCATCAGTTTCCATGGTAAAGAAGTGGTTTACTGAATTTGAGGACACGAACTAATGACGTTTACTCTTCTGTTTGCTCGCAGGCATACCCTCTTGACTGTTTTGTCTTCACTGAGACTTGGCTGGATGATGATATTTATTGTAACGAACTGTTTGATGATCAATATATAGTCTACAGATCAGATAGGGATATTTCTTCCTCTTGCAAGACTAGGGGAGGTGGTGTCCTGCTTGCTGTGCACATTCGCTTTGCTAATCGTCGCCTTGATATTCGGAGGGAATGTGGCGGATTTGATGCTCTTTCTGGTGTTGACATTGTGGGAGTCAGAGGCTCGGATCATCGGGCTTTGTTTAATGTTTTTGTTGTTGACATACCTCCCAATACCCCAATTAATGACTACTATCTCTTGTTTGAAGCTATCGAGTCTTTGTGCATAAAATATAGTCGTGAGACACTCTTAGTTGGTGACTTTAACATGCCTGAATATGCTTCTTGTCGCCAGAACAACCCCCCCGCTCGTGTGTCTGCTTTTCAAAGTTTCTGTTATCTGCTACTCCTTGGACAGTTTAATGATATTGAGAATATTAACAACAGGATTCTTGACATGGTTTTGTTTACAGACACTTGTTTGGTGGGGGAGGCTTTTGATTCGCCCGTGATTCCTAATGGTCATCATCCCCCCTTAATCATAGAGTTTCAGGTCAGGGGTTCAATGGTTTCTTCCCTTGTTGGTAATGCTAGGCAGAGATCATATAATTTTCGAAAATGTGATTTTGTCAGATTGTATGCGGAGCTTAGCGGTTTGTGCTGGAATGGCATGGATGCTTCAGGATGTTGATTCTATGCTAGATTTTTTCTCCTCCAGAATTTACGACTTACTTGATCTGTATGTTCCCATGACTGCTCCTAGAGCATGTAATAGGTATCCCCCGTGGTTCTCTAAAAAAATTAAGGTTAGTATCAAATTTAAATATTCATTACGGTGTAAGTTTAAGAAGTCTGGAAATGTGGAGCTTCTAGATAGATTTAGGGAGCTGACACAAAAACTTAAGAGAGACATTTATCTTTCTCGAGTAAACTACTTTCAGAGGGTTGAAAGAGAGATTAGGTCTAATCCTGAAAAATTCTGGAACTGCTCTTCTCGGCGCCGTCAAAACTTTTCTATTGGGAATTCATCTAACCGGCAACAGGCAGTTGACAGTTTTGCTTCTTATTTTGCAGGATATTCTGGTTCCACCTCCACCTCATCACCTACAGCCGCCAGCCTGGCTTCGTGTGACATCACAGTGTTTTTTGTTGATGACTTTACAGATGATGAAATTATTACAGCTGCTAAGAGAACTAAGGTTAACATGTCCTGTGGACCTGATCTGGTTCCTGGCTTCTTGGTGCGCGACTGCTTATATGTTTTCTTGACTCCACTTAAGAAAATTTTTAAATTGATTCTTAGATCTGGAACATTCCCCGAGATTTGGAAGCTATCACGAGTTTTCCCTGCCTTCAAGGCGGAGGATAGTGGTGATCCATCAAAATATCGACCAATAGCCATACTATGTGTCTTCTGTAAGATTTTCGAGGCCTGCCTTTTTCGACGATCATTGCGTCCTCTCTCAACCGCTCTTCACAGGTTGATGTTGTGTATACTGATCTATCTAAGGCCTTCGATTGTCTAAATCATTCTGTTCTAATTGACAGGATGAGGGCTATCGGATTCTCCGAGGGCTTGCTTGGCTTGGGCTTGTTTAGATCTTACCTGGATGGAAGGAGGCAATTTGTTGAGTTTGGGGGCTTCAAGTGTGACACCTATCACATAGCTTCGGGAGTGCCTCAGGGTCCCACACTCGGTCCATTTCTGTTTAATATATTTATTGACCCAGTTAAACAAGTTTCGCATGTTCCTTTTTTAATGTATGCAGATGTGATTAAGATTTTCGCAAATATTTCGAATGTTGATGACTGTTTGCAGCTCCAGAACAGTCTTCAGCTCTTTGATGAATGGTGTTGTCGGATTGGTCTTTCTATGAATGTTTACAAGTGTTATGTGATGTCCTTTACTCGAAATAAGCACACAATTACTTTCGGGTACAATATAAGAGGGCTTCCACTTGATCGCCCCGGGACAGTTAGTGACCTTGGAATTGTTTTTGATGGTACTCTATCTTTTAAACCACACTAGGAGCAGACTGTCAGTTCTGCTTACAAAACTCTTGGGTTTCTGATAAGAAACAGCAAAAATTTCTCACAGACTGACACCCTCCTCCTGCTCTTTCGTTGTTTGGTTAGGTCCCGACTTGAATATGGCTCAGTTGTGTGGGCTCCTACCTATGAGGTATGGTCGATATCCTTTTATTGGTTTTCCTCAGGAAGGTTTACTTCTTCGCTTTGGTCTGAAGAGTCTCCAGCAATACGCGATTGCTGTCGATGCACAGGCAGTGAAGTTTCGTTACATTTTTATACAAACTGGTTAATTCTGTGTTCGATTGCCCTAATCTGCTTCAGCAACTTAATTTCAGTGTACCTCGTATTGCAACACGTTTTCAAGGCACATTCTATCTCCCGACTGCTCGTACATGATTGCTGCAATCATCTCCAATTTACCAGATGTGCAATGATTACTCTGTATTGCAGGACAGCATAGCTATTTTCTCATGTAATATATTAGAGATAAAAATGTTTTTGAAAGCGATCTAATTTGTGACTCTCTTTTGTGTAGTTTGTTTGATTATTGTTTGTTATTATGTTTTGTGTATCGGCCCATCCTTAGTTTGGCTTTAAGTTGCTGGATGGTGTATGAGTAAATAAAATAAATAAATTTCGTTGCGGCCATACAAGCACAAATGACGCCGAACGTTTGGGTCGCCCAGTTGAGGTCGCTACACCCGAAACAATTGAAAAAATGCACGATATGGTGTTGGCCGAAGGGATATTGAAAGTGCGGGAGATTATGGAAGCCATAGGCATATTACATGGCTCAGTGGTTTCGATTTTGCATGATCACTTGGGGATAAGACAGCTATTTGCTCACAATCGACCACAAATGCAATCGTGTGACAACTGCGAAGGAGTATTTGGCGTTGTTCAACCGCAATAGGGACGAGTTTTTGCACTGTTTCGTAACCGTGGACGAAACATGGATTAACCACAACACACTAGAAACTAAGCAACAGTCAAAACAGTGGGTTTCTCCATGCGAATCGGCGCCGAAGAAGGCCAATGTGAGTTTTTCATTTCACAGAAAGGCGAAGCCGTCTTGTTAGTTTCACACATCTGTGTATCCCAATAAAATGTGAACGGGTCAGCGCCATAATTATTTCGCTCAAACCGAAATCGCCTGAAAAGCAGTCTCGTTAAATCAGAAATATTTTGGCATTGTCTCTTACACAAGTCCATTCACATCACCAAAATTTGCTCGTTAAATGAGAAGTTCGTTAAATCTGATACTCGTAAAACCCAGACCTGTACATTGTTTCTACTATATAGGTTATACTGGTAACGAAGTTTGATGCCTGCTCTCACTAAAAAAAACCAACATATTTGCTATTAAAAACATTTTTATGAAAATTCACTACTATAACGCACTTGCTACATCCAGACTTTTTTAAACCAATAATTGAAATACTGAATTTATTCAGCAGCTGGTGTACAAAAAACAATATGATTATTAACTATGACAAGACGCAATTGCTGCATTTCCAAACTAAGTTCAGTCCGCGTGTTGACATCAGTGTTAACATCAATGGCAGCTCTTTAACTTCTGTTGTCTCCACATCATTTCTGTGAACAGTAATTGACAGAGTTTTCTCCTGGTCCACTAATGTTGATGCAGTTTGCTCAAGGCTGAACAGATGTTTTTACATTCTAAAGACTTTAAAGTCCTACCTTAATTTAGATGGCCTGTTGACTGGGTACTACGCTCTTGGCCACTCAGCTATAAATTATAACATAGTGTCGTGGGGTCAGGCGACGGATGCAGCTAGGGTTCTCCTACATCAAAAATGCATTATGCGCCTGATTTTTAACCTTGAGTTTCGGGAATCTTGTAGGGAGGTTTTCAAAAATAATAAAATTCTGACAGTTGTTGGGGTTTATTTACTGAAGCTAATGTGTTATGTATTTAAGAAGAGAAATAATTTGCCACACAATTACAATTTACATAGCTATAACATTCGCTTTAGAGAGAATATATATCTGAATAAACCTAATAATTCATTCTATAAAAAGTCGCCGTTGTATGCGGGTTCTTATTATTTTAATCTGCTGCCTAATCATATTAGGGATTGTCGTACCGTGGCGCAATTCGAGAGAGAGCTTAAGCAGTATCTGTCTTCGCAGTGTTTTTAGTCTGTCGATGAGTTCGAAAATCACTTAGGGTCATCATAGTTGTTGTGACGTCGCATATATTTAGTCTTTTTTATGTCTTGTTTGTTATTTCGTGGTGATATAGTGTGTGACTGTTTGTGTTTGTGTGAATATTTTGTACATTATTTTACTTATTGATTCTGATGTTTTTATAATTTTATTGACGTGTCTATCTGAAACATTGTATCAGCTCATGACAAATAAATTTATCTATCTATCTATCTATCTATCTATCTATCTATCTATCTATCTATCTATCTATCTATCTATCTATCTATCTATCTATCTATCTATCTATCTATCTATCTATCTATCTATCTATCTATCTATCTATCTATCTATCTATCTATCTATCTATCTATCTATCTATCTATCTATCTATCTATCTATCTATCTATCTATCTATCTATCTATCTATCTATCTATCTATCTATCTATCTATTCCATTTGCCTGTTTCACACTGTATATGTACTATTATACGAATTTTAATCTAGTAATACAGATTAAACTTTTTGAGCAAACTTGGGAAGGAAATCTAAATTAATCATAGGAAATTGGACGAGTTCGATCAGGCTCACGTCTCGTCTGCATGGAAACGGGATATTTATTAACTTCCTGTGGCAGAGACTCGGGTATGTCGTCAATTAGATATCTTATCATTGTCAGGCCTACGTCTGCTGAATATCAATGAATCACTTCTCAACAATTTTAATTCATTCCTTCGCCACGTTCTGTGGCTGTTCTCACTTTGAAATCTAAGGGTTTAATTTGCAAGTCAATATAAAATTTGTCAATGGTCATTGTGATGAAGGAAATGGAACTGTCACCTAATATTACAATATATTTTGGATGCGCACTGTCGTTTTGTATGCCCGCACTTGTCAGACAATTCGCACATTTTGCATAAATTAGGGAAACAATGATGAAAATCGTGCACACATCAATCGGTGTTTCCCAAACTGTTTTAAAGCGCGATCTTATCTTGGTAACGATTTTCTTCGTGGTCCATTTTTAAATTTTATTTGTGGAAAATTAAACAACAGCTATGCTAAAAAACATCTAGTAATAATCTAACAACAATACTGAACAAATTAAGTTTTTTGGCGATCGCGCCATCTATCACTTAGTTACGCAACTAAATTTAAAATAAAAAATGTGTTTCTTACTTTTTTAAAAATATTTCAACAACACACCATGAGGGCTTACAGCTTAAATACTAACGTACCGTGGGTGTCGATAAGGAGGAAAGAGGAAACTTGTTAATTCTGGACTTGAAGGTTTGGGGGTTCGGAGGAGAAGGAAACACATGTACCGGCAAGGAATTCCACAACTTGGAAGTCCTCGGGACAAAAGAGCGGACATAACAAGATGTTCTATGTCTGGTGACGTGGACAGTAAAAGGGTGCGTTCGCTCTGTTTCCCTGGTAGATCTGTTAGGGGCAGCAGGTGGATGAACTATGGAAGGAAGCTCCTCTAAGCAGTGGCCGTGCAGATATCTATAAAAGAGAGAGAGGTCACAAACGGCACGTCGGTGGACAAGGTATGGCAGCCTTTGAGTGAGGGTAGGGTCACCGATGATCTCTTCTGAATGGAGTCTAGGATAGCGAGTGTAGAATCAGCACCGGCACCCCAGGTGTGGGAGCAGTATTCGAGGTTTGGCCTCATTTGTCAAGTAGATAAGGTATAGAAATTAGCTGGTGAATAGTATTTGCGAGCCTGAAGAGAAAACCTAATTTCTTAGCAACTGTTTATGCAATTGATGTGACATGTTGGTACCAATTGAGATTTTGATCCACAGAAATGCCAACAATTGAAAAGGACCCATTACTTTGAATAACTTGGTTGTTCATTGCGATGGGTCTAGGGCTGGTGTATCTCTTATGAGAAAGAAAGCAAGACTGAGATTTGGTGGAGTTGAATTATACAAGATTTCTACTTCCCCCGTCTAATATTTTTGCAGATCCAAATAGACAGAAACCTCCATGAGTCTGCGATCCTTATCTAATTGGGCTAAAGATACAGGCTTAGAATATTGTATATTTGAGTGGAGGGTGCTGTCGTCCGCGGAACTGTGAACTGGGTTGGATGTGCTAGAGAAAAGGTAATTGATGTGGAGAAGAAACAAACTAGGGGATAAAGCTGAACCTTGAGGGACTCCTGCACTAATTGGATACATTTTAGAGGAATGGCCATCCACGACAACAGAAATGCTCCGATTGGAGAGGAAATTTGCTGTCCAGGTACAGAGTTTTGGTGGTAGGCCATAGGCCGGAAGTTCATTAAGCAGCGCTGCGTGGCAGATCTGGTCGAATGCTTTGTATATGTCTGGAGCGACAATCTGGGATTCACCGTGTAGTTACATGGACTTGGCTACTTGGCTAACAATTTACTGAATTGTTAGTTAGTTGTATACAGTCTCAATTTTTTTAACACTTTGTGTTATTTGGAGCTGGCTTGACAACATACTTCTTGGTTCCGCAACTAGGTGGCGGCACGTCCACCACTCACTTAGTATTGAAAGGTTGGCTACCACAGCCGTATTACTTAATAGGTGTATTTTTGCTGCAATTAGTATGCCGCACTGAAGAGTTCTAATGACAGCGAAACCGGTCTACGGTTCTAATTTTTGCGAGAATGCATCTAGTCTTACATACTTTGTCCCTATATTAGGGTAGAAGTGGCCCAGGGCTAACAATTTACTAAATTGTTAGTTGGTTGTATACAGTCTCTATTTTTTAACACTTTGTGTTATTTGGAGCTGGCTTGACAACATACTTCTTGGTTCCGCAACTAGGTGGCGGCACGTCCACCACTCACTTAGTAGTAATATTGTTCACATACGGGATAGCTATCCACGATTTTCTAAATTATAACCATTGATGCTCTAAATCAATAATTAAGAAGTATCTATAAATGCTTTAATTTTTGTGTCATTAGTGAATTTTTATTTAAAAAAATTCACTAATAGAGAGGTATCGATGGTGGGACTTTCGTAAAATTTCTCCAAATGAGCATGAATTAGGACCACTGGAACCCATTTGCATGGTAAGTTAAAATGTTTATATATATATATATATATATATATATATATATATATATATATATATATATATATATATATATATATATATATATATATATATATATATATATATATATATATATATATATATATATATATATATATATATATATGTTCAATCGATAACTCAAAAAATACTACACTGATTTGGACCAAATTTGGGAATTATCCTTATTTTGCAAATGGCTTGGATAACTTCGTTCATCAAATATTACCGGCCAGTTTTCCTTAATAAATAATAAAAAAAATATTTTTTAAAACGCTATACCTGTCAAATAGTCTGAAAATTGAAAATTTTAATTTCAAAATTTTGTATTGTTTATAATTATTTCATTTTCAAAAAGTATGGAGACAGCAATAGTAATAAGTGTTGAAAAGAGTTTAAGTGCGTTATGGTAGAAAACTTTCATAAAAATATTTCAAAGGGTGATAACCCAATTTCTGGGTTGTATACTGCCGCCAAAAACCTCTAATGAAGGAAAACTTTAAGTAAGCCTTCATGATAAAGTGTGAGGCAACATCTTTTCTAAAGCCAGGCCGCAGCCAGTCGAACGTAAGAGTAATATTATTTTACGATGTGCGAATTCGAGGGTAAAAAGGCCAAATAAATCATCAGGGATTATAGAATTCGTCCAGAAATAATCTCTGAGATGAGGGTGTGAAATAATTTAAACGTATAATCTATGTGGGTAGCTTTAACCTCTGTCATTTGCGAATTTCAAATGGATCTTTTTATGGGTTATTATTTAAATAGGTATTTATGCAAAAAGTTATAATTGTTTAATTATGGAGATTTATTTTAAATGTGCTATAGCACCACTGAGAGCTCGGAATTGACGTAATATATGGCTTATTTTGTTAAGCTTCTATTAAGTATACAGAATGCATCGCAAAAAAATTACAACTCTCTAACTTAGTCAATTTTAAAGATATTTTATTACTAATAAGTTTGAGCCACCTTTTTTCAGGTTTTTATTCAATTTTAGCGAATATTCATCCTCTGATGGAAATAACGTTGTGGGCGAAACATCCGTTATGCTTTAAAAAAGATGTGCGGTAGTTATTGGTTTGTCGTCAGATGTGCTTGTCGGTGCCCACCACAGGCTACAGTATTCACATAGTGAATTTATAGATCAAGAAAGAAGGTGAGCTTCCTTAAATAACGCCGCACCTTTCATTTTAAGCCCATTTGCTTTTAAATTAGATAGAAACTTATAACTTTGTCTAGTAGGATATTAAGGTAGTTCGTCAACCTCGTTCGTTCAATATAGGTCAATTTAGGTCAATATAGTCTGTTCAACTTTGGATGGAACTCTCTCTCAGGGCTGCAACTAAATTCATCTGTTGCATTTACCGGTCACCTTCTGACAACAACTTCATCCAGCTCTTCGACTACCTTTCTGAAAAAAACGACTACCTGATTTCTGAATATCCTTCCTCCGAGGTCACTATTCTTGGTAACTTTAATATCCATAATAAGGAATAGCTAGGATCTTCAAAAACTGCTCCACAAGGGAGAGCAGCGGAGACCTTCGCAGTCAGCAATTCTTTAGCCAATACGGTTCAGAAACCTACTTACTTTTCTCGCATCCCAACACACTGCTTAAATCCCTTGGATCTCCTTCTTACTACAAAACTTGAATGCTATACGAGATCAGTCACCGCCCCTCTTGGTCGCCCAGACCACGGCATGGTCACTGCTTCCTGCGAAATGCAACCCAAGGTCACAGTCATCACACCCACGTATCGTTTGGCACTACAACTCCGCGAACTGGGACGAAATGCGAGATTACTTTTCCTCATTTCCATGGGCGTCTGTCTGCTTCTCTCATCCTGACCCCTCCGATATCTCACAAAACGTCACTGAAATCATCCAAGCTGGCATGGAATTATTTATTCCACGGACACACAAAACCTCTTCAGCCACTCAAAAGCCCTGGTTCTCTAAATCCAATGACAAGGCCAGACTTGAAAAGGTCAAAGCTCACAAAACGCTTCTACACAATCCCAGTCAAGAAAACCGTCAAGCATTTAACGACGCAAGAAACAGGTATGTCCGCATTCTTTCTGAGGCAAAAAACTCGTTTAATAACAACATCAAAAACAAAGTCCTCTCAAGCTCCAACGGCAGCAACCCCTTCTGGACTCTTGTTAAATCTATTGGGAATAATTTCTGAAAGAGCACGTTTCGACCTCTTGCCTCAGGGGATGAAATTGTTTCTACAGCCCTGGACAGGGCTGAACTTTTTGCCTCGCTGTTCGCTGGAAATTCTACTCTCAACCCACCTCCAAATGTTCAACCACCAACAGTTCCCAATGTCGCGCATAAAATGACGGATTACATTTATAAAACTAAAAAGGTACGAAATATGCTCTCTTCTCTTAATACCAGGAAAGACCCTGGCCTTGACGAGATCCCAGCAATTGTTATCAAAAAATGCGCACCAGAACTTGCTCCTGTTTCTTCTCTACATCAATGACCTCCTCTATAGCACATCTAACCCAGTTTACAGTTACGCGGACGACAACACCCTCCACTCAAATATACAATATTCTAAGCCTGTCTCCTTAGCCCAATTAGATGAGGATCGCAGATTCATGGAGGGGTCTATCTCTGTGGATCTCCAAAAAATATTAGACTGGGGAAGTAGAAATGTTGTACAATTCAACCCCACCAAATCACAGTCTTGCTTTCTTTCTCATAAGAGATACACAAGCCCTAGACCCATCACAATGAACAACCAAGTTATTCAAGGTAATGAGTCCTTTTCACTTATTGGAATTTCTGTAGATCGGAATTTGAATTGAGAGAAGCGGCTGCTAAAAAATTAGGTTTCCTCTTCCAGGCTCGCGAATACTTTTCACCAGCTAATCTCTATACCTTATATACTTTACAAATAAGACCAAACCTCTAATACAGCTCCCACACCTGGGGTGCTGCTGCCGCTTCTACACTCGCTATCCTGGACTCCATTCAGAAGAGAGGTATACGACTCATCGGTGACCCTACCCTCACACAAAGGCTGCCATACCTTGCCCACCGACGTGCCGTTGGTGACATCTCTCTCTTTTATAGATATCTTCACCGGCAGTGCTCAGAGGAGCTTTCTTCCATAGTTCCTTCAGCTGCTGCCGCCTACAGATCTACCAGCGGAACAGAGCGAATGCACCCTTTTGCTGTCCAGGTCACCAGACATAGAACATCTTGTTATGCCCGCTCTTTTGTCCCGAGGACTTCAAAGTTGTGGAATTCCTTGCCAGCACATGTTTTTTATTCTCCCCCGAACCTCCAAACATTCAAGTCCAGAATTAACAAGTTACCTCTTTCCTCCTTGTCGACACCCACGGTACGATAGTATTTAGGTTGTAAGCCCTCGTGGTGTGTTGTTGAAAAAAAACACTCATAACTTTGTCAAGTAGGACATTAAGATATTTCGTCAACCTCGTCCGTTCAATATAGACACAATAGATAAACGGTGCGCCTCCGACTACAATTACCTTGGGTTTCGTTCGTCTATTTAGGTATCATATGAATACAGTTGTATCTATAATTTTGTTTAGAATTTTCTCATCCTCTGATGATGCTAACGTTGTTAGCAAAACGAGTGTAAGGTCTTTAAAAATATATGTTGTGGTGATTTGGCATCTACAAGTGTACTTATTAGTGCTCATTACAGGTTTCAGTCTTCACATAGTACTCTACATTAGGGTGGAGCAAAAATATCAACTTTAAAAATTTTAAACTCCTGTATGCGGAAAAGTGGCGTAGTAACGGGATAATAACCCCTTTAAAATTTCAAGGCGATCGCTTGGTGTTTATCGGTGCCCCCACCACTTTAAAATCGGCGGTCTCGGGTACACTCATGAAAGGCTCGTCTAGGTGGTCAGTTCTACGACAGGTTTTAACTTGTACGTGTGTGTTTTGTTAGTTTGATTACTATCAGTCGTTTAGGACCATATTTGACGATATCAAAAATAAATTTTTTTTAACGTTGTGGAAGTGATAATAACATGCCAAAAACAAGGAAAGACGTTAAGTGTCCTGTGTTTGGAGCTCCGTCCAAATTTAAAAACAATGTGCTACCGACATACGCGGACGTTATGAAAAACTATCTATTTATACGGCAGTCCTTATTGGATGCTTCGCAAAATAAAGCAGAGCCTACATTGACACATATATCAACAATTTTACTTGCTGAAATTAAAGTAATATGGGCGAAATCCTCGATACCAATCATTTCGGATCAACAAATCATACATTTAATCAGAAGTTATCATGAGAAAGTCCGAAAGAAAAAAAACCTATAAAGTCAAGGAATAGTGAAGTGCTCTGAACCAAAATAGCAGAGTTTAGACAAACTGCAGAAGGTAGGCTTTTTGACATTTCACCTTGTAAATGTGTTGATTTTCTATTATGCAAGTGCAAAATAAAAGTACCCTTCAGGGAAAGAGAGTTTTTAAGAGATCAAAGAACCGGTAGAAAAATGGTTAGTGGTTCGGTTGATGTTATTACAATTGAACGTTCTCTAGAAAGAAAGCGAACCAAAACAGTAACGAAGCCTGGTATTATCATAACAGAAACTGGAATTCTGGACCAAATACATTTTTAATACTTGAACATGAAGAAGTTCACAACTTAGACGATCTAAATAAAACCAAAGATGGCCCAGATTTTGTTAATAAAGTTGATAATGCCAGAAACTGTCAGGCAATTCCAGGCACTTCTCAGATGAGATTAACTCTACCGAGCTTAGCCCAAGCCTGTGATCGTACGGGGTATCAGACAGGTCAGCTGAGATAATAGCTAATGCCGTCCTAAAAGATCCTGGACTAATTTCAAAAGAAGAAAAAAGTAAAATAATCGATCGAAGCAAAATTAGACGAAAACGTAAGCGAGGACGAAAAACAATAAAGGAACAACACAATGTTGAAAACAACCCTTTTATACCATATATTTCGACGGCAGGGAGGATAAGACTCTAGTTCAAACAAAAGAAGGAGACATTTTCCATCGAAAAACAATTTTTGAAGAGCACATTGCACTCATTTCAGAACCAGGTTCAAAATATTTTGGCCATTTTGAAGTTTCTTCAGGTACAGCTAAAAACATTACAACAAATATGCTTCAATTTCTCCAAAAGCAAATGGACTTGTCTGACTTAGTCGCAATAGGATGTGATGGAACAGCTGTCAATACGGGAATTCACAACGGCATAATTAGTAATCTGAAAACTGGAAAATCCTTACAGTGGATAATTTGCCTGCTGCACGGTCATAAATTCCCACTTCGCCACTTAATTAAACACTTGGATGGAGAAACAACTGGGCCAACTAGATATATTGGAGTAATTGGCAAGCAGTTGCAATCTTGCGAAGAACTACCAATTGTTTCATTTAAAAAGATTAACGTAGTAGTTCCAGAAATAGATCCTAACATTTTAAGCACTGACCAGAAATATCTTTTAGAGATAAGTGTTGCAATATCAAATGGCGTTATTTCAGAAGGTTTAGCCCAGAAGCAACCTGGAAAGTTGGCACATTCAAGATGGCTGACATCTGCCAACAGGATTCTGCGCTTATACATTGCAACTATAAATCCATCTGAAGAATTGTAAATTTTAACAACCTATATATTGAAAGTGAATGTAACAATCTGGTTTTCTATTAAGCTAAAACCAGATATGAAGTACGGTTCGCTGCATTTATTTAATTTAATTAAGAGATATCGATACCTACCCCCACATTTAAGGTGTCGTTGACAAAATTATTCAGGTCAACAGCTATTTCGCAAACCCAGCAAACATCTTTTTATGTATGCTTAAAGACGAACTTTTGCACATTTGGGAACTAGGCTTGCGACGTATTTTAAAATGTAGAACAAACCACCCTCAAGCTAATGTAAGAAAATTTAAAGTACCTAATATTAATTTCGAATCTACAGATTACACTGAACTAATACATTGGCAATCAGTAGCTGTAATAGAGCCTCCAATTACATGAAAATTTTCTACAGAAGATCTGAGTGAAATGATTGCTGAAATCCCCGAGGAAATTGATATTTTTAAACTACCATTTTGCGTAAAACTTGTAACGGAAGCGTCATTAGCAGTTTGTGGTTCTAATGCACGAGATGGTTTTATAAGAAATGGTATTTATGGGCGTCAAATATTACCTAAATTTGAGAGTAAGAGCGATTATTTCAAGGCTATGAAAGGCTATGAAAATTGTAACTTGAGGAAGTGGGTAGGCGGGTGAAGCTCGACTTGCAGCCACCTCCTCGTGGTGAGCTCTGGGTTGTTTCACCAAAAAACAAGCGAAGAGCTGCAAGTTTATAAATTTATGAAATTATGTTAATATCTGAAACTTTGAGTGTCTAGGGGCACAGGAAAATATTGTCCTAGAAACTTCAGTTTTTGCAAGGTTTATATGTAGTACAGTATGCCACTTTTCCCGAAATAGGGTTCACCAATTTCTAAAAAAAATTTTTTGCCCATGTTTTACTCTACCCTAATCTATATCTGCATTAACTATAGAACGGTTTCACTAAGTAAGGGGATCAAGAATTTATGAACAGCCTAAAGTATTATACGTTTTGCGAAAAAAAAATAATGTCACTACCAGACAGGACACACGTATTTTCGCCTGAAAACTAATAATTATGTCATCATTTATAAAAGTTATAATGTTTTAGATGCTCTGCATCCCTTTAGAATGAAGGCCATTGAGATAGGGTAATTATCGGTTTAACTAGCCCCCGTAAACAATTAACGAGAATGACCAATTCGCTCGACAGAACGGATGTCCTGCATTAACTCCCGACCATACCTCCTTTAGGGCTATAAACGGTCTAGAAACCGGCGGAGATTTCAAGTGGACGGATGACCAATTCGAATAATCCCGCCTCTTGGAATTGTTCTGACCAGACAATCAGAAACGTTAGCACAAAAAGCGCTTACATGGCCTTTCATCATTATGTTTCACTGGTACATTTTTGGTTGAATAATTATCGATTTCTATAAATTTTCCTTTGAAAAGCAATAGGCAGAGGATAATAACGCATTTTTTCATACCTATTTCTTGGCCGTTGTCTCAAAAATCATCATCCTATAAATGCGATGTCGCCTTATAGTCGCCACCCTCTCCACCTTCAGCAGCTCTGTTATCGCGGCAGCTGGCCAGTTAATTTATTAACGAGCTTGTTAAACAAAAGCCTGGATGCAGAAAGTGCGTTATGGAAGTGAATTTTCATAAAAATGATTTTAATAGCAAATATTATGTCTTTCTAATGCTAGCAGGCATCAATATAGTTACCGGTATAGCCTATATAGTAAAAAGAATGTACCATATTTTATCAAAATTACTTAATGTTTGAAAATGTAAAATTTTTTTTCGAAAATAAACTTAAAATGTTTCCGAGAAAACTGGTTTCCTAGCCAATAAATGTTAGGTTAATAGCAAATTGAGTTATTGAAAATTCGCTACCAAAACGCAGTTACTGCGTCTCGATTTATTTTCTTACAAGCATGCATCATATTTCGATAAAAAATGCAAAAATGTAATAATATAAGGGTGTTCGAAAAAACAATTGTGGGGATCACCAACGACTTATAGACCACACTGTGATTGTTAAAATATTTTTATAAGATGCAGCTTAAGACACCCTATAATTAACGTATACAATTTTTTTTCGTAAATTGTATAATAACAATTATATATAACTTTTTGTCCTCTTTTAACGTACAGACCTAAATTTTGGTACGTGGGTCACTATTTATAATACAAACACCCGTACCAAATTTGATTGCCCTTACTTTGTTATTACCGGAGATACAAATTTTTTCCGAAAGAAAACACAACATTTTCCGGGAAAACGAACTTGTCCGAGCCACTTGCAAAAGGAAGGTACTCAGCAAATTTGATCAAAATCAGTCCATTATTTTTTGAGTTATTGGTGCGATAAACACACACACACACACACAAATATATGTATATATATATATATATATATATATATATATATATATATATATATATATATATATATATAATTAATTGAAACTGACCCCGGATATGGGTTCTAGGGATCCTAGTTTGCGCTCATTTGAAGAAATTAAAAAAAAATGCAAAAGTCGGGATCTCATATGTGAATTTTTTTAAAACAAAATTCACTAAAAATGGCTAAGTACCTAGTCACGTTGTTTAAGGAACGGGATAATAAATGAGGGAAATAGGGGAACACTGAAATAATTATGGACTAGGTCGACATAATAACGATGTAACAAGTTTAATGAAAATATGAAAAGTCTCTACAATATTTACAAACACCTCTATATATATAAACTTATGTGAACTAGATTACTAAACTAAGTAAACATACTTAATCAGCATTCTGCTATACACACTTGAAATGTGATTTTGCTAAATCTATGTCAAATAATGAAAATACCGTTCTAACCTACTTATAAAATTACTTTATAATCATTTCCTAATCCCTGATTTTATCTCGAATTAATAAATTTTTTTCAATTGACGCCCATAAACGAGAGCCAGTAAACTGAACAAAATACACACACACACACACATATATATGTATATATATATATATATATATA
Organism: Tillus elongatus; assembly: GCA_964006375.1. Taxonomy (NCBI): domain Eukaryota; kingdom Metazoa; phylum Arthropoda; class Insecta; order Coleoptera; family Cleridae; genus Tillus; species Tillus elongatus. The sequence continues at coordinate 11,120,661 of OZ023268.1, forward strand.
TATATATATATATATATATATATATATATATATATATATATTTGCTGGAGAAGTTATTCTTTTCTGTGAACACATGTTCACGGACGATGCCGACTTTACACTGTACTTTTGAAACACTTTGGCTGGCAATTTCACAAGTTTTTATTATAATTTTTGGAGAATATTACAATGGATGATTTAAACGTGCTGTTCGCCTGACCTGTACAAACTGTTCGCTCCCGTTGTTGATAATGCGGGATGTCGTCTTCCCTCTTGCTGCCAATATGGTTGTATTATTTGAAATGTGCAAATGGTTATGTCACCCGATCCAATCAATGCAGTTTATTTTTACATTAGTCAAAACAATTACTTTCCTTGAAGTTCATGAATTTTTATATCTACTGCTTGATTCAAGGTTAGTAAAAAAGATGAGTAATTATTAGATTATAATTTTAGACACATAAATCACAGATGTATCCTTCGGACGAATCCCATCCAGAACACATAGCATGAGGCCACAGTCCGCAAGTAGTACTACAGTGATACCACATCTCATTATTTCGTTCGGGTTCTCAGATATTGAATTTGTTGTAGTTTTCATCATCTACGTCCATTTTGTCATCACTGTCATCATTGCAAAGAGTTTTATTTTCTTCTTCTTCACTATTTGAAGAACTTTCTTGCAAAACTTTGCGTCTGTAGGATTTATTTTTCATATTCTTATTTTTTGCTGCTCTCTTAGGTCTCGTTTTCTCACTTTTTCTGCTCTCTTTTTATTTTCTTTTTCTTCTAAAAGACTTGTCATTGGAGTTATAGTTAATATGATAGCATGCTGTTTCCTTTCCCTTTGATCAGATTTTGAAAATGGCACAATAGTTGGTGTTGTTGCTATAGCAGCAAAATGCAGAGGCGTTCTTTTTTGTTCGTCAAAAATTCCCTAGTTAGATGAACCAAGAACAGGTGTTTCAGATTCATGGCACCGATGCTGATTTGATGGACTAGGTACAGGAGATGTAGTTTCTAGAATCACAGTCATGTCACGAGCAGTTCCAATATTGTACACATAATGTTGTGACCGGATTGATCTGATTCATGGGCTATCAACGATGCTGCTGGAAAGTCTTACTCGGTGAAAACATTTGGGTTCAAAGGATATATTCCCGTGGCTATATATATATATAAAGTATATAAAAAGTATATAAACCTATAAAAATTGTGGTAGAAAATTTTTGTAAAAATATTTCAAATCCAATAGCTCAATAAATTTTTCCTTAAGCCAGAATCTTCAATCTTGAACCATAGTAACACCTATGTAAACGCACCGTGGGTACTAAATTAAAGAAAAATAACATAATGAGCTTCGCGGATAACTACAAATTTGTTCTAAAAAACCTGTTTTGTTGTTTATTTTTTGCAAAAACTGGATGGGTCGACTAAAATCAAACCATCCAAGCAATTAATAAGGAAAAATACCTGTCATATTTATAATTTGACAGGTACATTCCCATTGTAAATAATTTTTTTTTCTGGAAAAATGTTGTAACTTTAATGAAATTTGCAAGACAACTTTTTTAAAGGCACTTGCAGTACACACATATTATATCTAAGACTAATTTTTAATTTTTTAGCTCCAGATAAAACATAAATCTTTTCAAATAATCGCTAACTGGGACTCTAAAACCGATCTCCAAGGTCCATTTCAATTTAAAGAATTAGTTTTAATAATATATCTTACTAATAGTGTACAATTTTTATGACGCACTTGCTGCGTCCCGATTTTTTAAATTAATTTCGTTACCATGTTCGTCTAGTCAGTGAAAATTTTAGTGTTCGCGTATTCCCCTAATTTACCCTCATATCCTTAAGCAGTTATGAATTACATTCTCTAAAACAATCGGACAGTTGTAGGTCTCTGCCAATCAAAAGGCAAGGGGCAGATGTCAATTTTGTCACAATAAAATGTTAAAATTAGTAACTTTTTAAACTAATATTCTTAAGTAGATGCAGTTTTTAAAGAAGAAGTGTTACATGCATGTGTTTCACAAAGTCTTAAGTTTGTATTTCAACCGTAACTTTTTATTTTATTAAAATATTTGGATCATTGACTAATCGATGATTTTTCGCAGCCACAGAAACCCTGAGCTACAAAAACAATATTTATTTCATGATACACTACAAGTATGAATCGTGTCCTTTATATTCATACGCTTTTACTTTACAAATCATTGATGACACCATTACACTGATTCGATTCAATATACCTGGAGGCGAGGCAAATGTATTCCATAGTTTAGTGCACTTACAAGTTGATTGCTTTCCAAATAGCTCTTAAATATTCAAATGCAGGATACGGTGGCACTGAATATCCTACCTACAGCTTATTGCACTACCGTGTGCTTGTAGTGATAATGGAATTCTAAACATTTTGCAACATCAGATAGAGTAACACATCCAACGAGCACTTTGTTTTAGAATAATTTGTATATTGTAATACGAATTTCATATTGTAGTAAAGGGTGTCTCACAATGTCTTTTGTTTTTGATACTTACTCCAGCTCCTTCAAACTCATTTATACACACATCTAATGTGTCTTTATCACAATACATCCGAGATAAAAACTCTGAATTTAGGAATCATCCCAAGTCATTCTAAAAATTTATAAATGAAAAACGATCATCTTTGGCATTCCTTCCACAATGCATTCTGGTGATTTGGTTGGTGACACTGCACAGAAGATTGCGAATTTATTTCGTAGCTTCTTCTCTGTATATTATAGTAATTCGACTGATACTGGGGCCAATAAGCGGAGTGGACCAAGTGTAGCATCCGGCAGCAAACAAGTGTCAAGGGTTAAGTAGAGAAACTCCCAGAATATATGTGTCAACAGGAGGCAAGCTTTGTTTTCTGTATAAGTCTCTCATTATTGAAAAAAAAAATTATTGCATGTTCGTTATTTATAAGATTATATACTCTGTGTGTTTTTGTGCTGCCGCTTTTGTTTCAGAGATAAGTGGCGGTTATTTGTAGATTTTATTTGTATAACATCGAACTGGTGTTCACTTCTTGTCCATTAGTCTGTGTGAGTTTTAATTTGTGAATTATATGTTTGTTTTGGGTGGCGTCATTAGGTTTTAACTATGGATGCGTTTATAGCAGATCAATGCTTGAGTCCTTGTAAAACTATTGTGGCAGAGGATGCGGACGAATTCAGGAGTTTATTGAACTCACTTACTGGGACCGACTTTAGGGTTTTTCATATGAATATACGGAGTCTAACGAGTTATTATGATGAGCTAAAAGTATATCTTGATATATTGGCGTGTGAGTTTCAGTGCATTGTATTGAGTGAGACTTGGAAACTGAAAGATGTGAATGTGTGTGGTTTGGATGAATTTGAGATGCTGTATAGTGGTGGTGACGTGAATCAAAACGACGGTGTAGTAGTATATGTGAGGAAAGATATTGTTCACGAATATCGAATAGTAAGACTGGCTGAGGTCACTGCAGTGGAAGTCGATTTAACAATTGGTAAAAATGAGATCTCTATCTTAGCGGTATATCGTCCTCCTTCTACTGACGTTGGGCGTTTTAACTTGGCATTGCATGATTATTTACTGCATCGTACAGACTCTAAACAGGTAAAATTGATCTTGGGCGATATGAGCATAGATATACTTTGGGTGATGAATAAAAGGCTTTTTCTTTCCAAACAAATACTTTATTCCTTGTCCCGACGCGTTTCGACCTTACCTAACAGGTCATCCTCAGGGGAATCTATAATTTATAAAAGGCTTGTCAGAAAAACTGAGTTTTCCGGTAGGCTACTTCTGCGAGGGTACAACGCAGGAATATATAAGATAAAATGAGTTAACAACAGCTAACCCCAACACTAAGTCAAAAAGGTTAATAGTTAACATGTCAAGCTACAAAAGCTATAAGAACACAAGTATATGGTCACTAATTACTACATGCAATAAAATTGAAAAACAACTACAGGTCAAAAATTAAACTACAATAAAAGGATAATCTGTCTCTAGATCTTCAAAAATTACAATATTTCTAATATTAAAAAAGCTTAAAAATTCTCCAAAATTTAAGTTTAAGCTGAAGACAACAACAGGAGTAAGAGCAGACAGCACAAACATCAGCAAGCCATGCAGCCGAGAAGAAACTTTCTGAGAAAACAAAACCTATCAAGTGAATGGGAATTGAAACAGACGCGAGTTTTTTCGTTGTTTTAAACATGAAAAATGAAAAAAGCGCCAAGATGGCGAACTTACTTACTTGTCTTGCTAAACAGGACTAAAAAACTATACAGTTGAATGCCCAAGGAACATGCTTCATCTGTTGTTATAGGATTGATCTATTTGGTATCATAAGTGCTAACAAACTGGAAAATAACAACTCCTGGAAATTAAGAAAGAATTTTGTTTTAAAAATTTAAAAGGTGAGATATAACGTGCATAACACGTGATGGAGAACAAAAGCCGGCAGAACATCTCAGCGCAAGGTCGATACTTAAACTGAAACAGGGAAATGACAAGTGACATTTGACACTTGGCAGAAGTGACGTATCGACCACGGAAAACAAAGACGCTAAAAACGAAGGACAGGTCCGGAGTGGGCCAAAATGACCTGACGTAAGGTCGGCTTCCTGATCGAGAATAAAGGAATAAAGTATTTGTTTGGAAAGAAAAAGCCTTTTATTCATCACCCAAAGATGTCAACCCCAAACATTTTGACGTTTAGGAACAGTATAGATATACTGTCTGGTGATTCTGCTGTACACGATTACTTGGGTATTCTTGTATCTGGGGGATATGACTCTATGGTCAACGAATATACTAGAGTTTATAAGAATTGCATAGACCACATATTCCTAAGTTCTAAAGGCAACTTACACGATTTTAAACCAGTTGTCTTAAAATCCTACATAATTGACCATTTTTCCACGGTGATAAGGGTATTATTGTCTCCTGAAGACAGAAAAAGTACATTGGATCGGTATAGATATAGCTTAAATGTAGCTGAACTTGAGCGAAGGTTGTTCATTAAAGACTGGACATACGTTTATGTGTCAGATGACATTGAAAATGTGGCCCAGGTATTTGTAGATGATCTGGTGAACACGATCGGGCAATGTACACGAAGATATAAGTTAAAGATAAGGAAAAAAGATATTGGATCACCCGGGGTATTATTGCGTCTATACAACATAAACATCGTTTGTTTAAAAGGACACAGAGGGAACCAGATAATGAGGAGTTAATTAGAGAATACAAGAACTATCGGAATTCATTGACTGATATAATAAGGGCTGCAAAGAGGTCATACTTTGGTAACTTAATTGATGGAAGCAGAAATAGCTCAAAAAGTCTTTGGAATGTGGTTAAGAAAATTAAAGGGGAAAAGAAAGCAAACACAACGGTAACTGAGATAAAGCGTGATGACGGAGAAATATTGAAAACTTGAAGCGAGATCGCAAATCGCTTCAACGAGTATTTTTCTTCTGTCGGAGAGAACCTCGCAGGTAGGATGGCACCCACAAATACATCTGTGCCATTATCCCGTGCAGTGAAGTCTTTTGTTTTGGTACCTACAGACGAAAGGGAAGTTAAAGGAGTAGTTTTGAGTTTAAAGGATGGTAAGTCGCCCGGATATGATGGCGTTGCCGCTGAAACACTCAAAAAGATAATAGATATCATTTTGGTTCCTTTGACATTCATTTTCAACAAATGTATAGACTGTGTAATTTTTCCTGGTGCATTTAAAAGGGGAATTATTATACCAATATTCAAAAGTGGTGACAAGCTTAATGTGGAGAACTACAGGCCTATCACGCTGATAAGTACTGTAGCAAAGGTTTTGAGACTCTATTGAAGACACGAATAAATAAATACCTGAATAAATACCACCTTTTATCTAAAAAAGAATTTGGCTTCAGAGAAAAGGTCTCTAAACAGGATGCCGTTAGTGAAATCACGAAAAGTATCTATCGTAGCCTGGATAATCCTGAAAAATCATTATGTGTACTGGTAGACCTAAAGAAAGCTTTTGACACTGTCGATCATCCCAGGTTGCTGGAAGTGTTGGACGGAACGGGATTTAGGGGGAAACAATTGAAGTTACTGAAAAGCTACTTATCTGGTAGATATCAGTCAGTCAAGGTGGGTGAAGTTCTGAGTGATGCGGTGGAAATGAAATTGGTGTACCTCAGGGAACCACTTTGGGGCCCTTATTGTTCAATATATATATTAATGATCTTTTCTGTGTTGAGACAGTGGGGAAGATTGTTGGATACGCGGATGATACCGCAATATTTTATAGTGCAAAATCGTGGAATCTGTTAAAATTGACCGTTGAAAGAGATTTGAAAGGTATATTGGAATGGTTTAGAGGTAGACTGTTAACGGTAAATATGTCAAAGACTGTTTTTATTCCCTTTGCTAGTTACGAAAGCCACTTGCCATTTTATGAAACACTTAACATTGACGCACAGGTTGTTATAAGGAGTGTGACCAAAGTGTTATATCTGGGTGTAACTATTGACTCTCACATGAGATGGGACCAACACATACTTAACCCGATTCAAAGAATTCGTTTTATGATGGTCAAGTTTAAAGTCCTAAAACAAATGCTTAACATATGCCATCTGAAAATACTGTTCTACTCATTGATAGAGAGTCATTTGCGTTATGGTATTTTGGCTTGGGGCGGAGCAGCAAAGTGTCACACGGAACATCTGCAAATACTTCAAAACTTTGTAATAAAATTGATTTATAATAAGGAATATAGGTACTCTACCAACCTTCTGTATGCTGAAACCGGTCATTTGGACATAAGACAGTTATTTTGCTTTGGTCTAGCTATGCATCAGTACCTTCATCCGCATGAGTTACAAAAGGTAGACCATAAGTATGAAACTCGGCACAGTATCGAACGCTTCTAAGACAGAGAGAGTAAAGAAAACAGTGACGCAGCGCTCTTATACTTATCTACGTACGAGAGTTTACAATTCGATTCAAATTGTGATCAGAAAACTATGCACTGTGAGGAAGCTCAAGCAGAGATTGAAGGAATGGATTATCGGTACATCTCGGGACACGATTCATGGAATGGTCGCTGCAAATCTATAGTTGCATTTGCAAAGGTTTTGTTTTGTATGTTTTGTTTGTTGGGGTGCGTTCCTTTCTTTTGGGATTGCGTGCCTGTAGGGTGGTCCATATGTTTGTGTGTGAATATGAGATGTTTCGACGGCTGGTATTTGTCCGTGCCGTGTTGCGGTTTGCGTGCGTGCGTGCGAGAGCGCCGGAGTGTGTGGGGGTATGTAGGTGACCGTGTGTGGGTGTGTAAAATGAATTTTACATCTGAGGTCGGTTACATTTTTATTTAATTCGTTCTGGATGCCTCGGCAACAGTGGTTGTTTATGTATTTTTTGTTTGTTTGAATTTTGTTTGTGTAGGTTTCTTAAGTTAGTTTTAGTTTGAATCTTGATTTAGCCTTAGTGCGTAACATAGTGTGATATTTATGTACCTTAGTTACTATGTATTTAGAGAAATGTATATCACTCCAGACACAACGCCAACAAGTCTCTGACTTAGGCGAATGTCTTGTTAAACTTTTTATTTGTTTGGTTCAATAAATAATAATAATTATAATACACATCGAACTCTGTTGCAGCTGCGACGGCTTCGCCACTGGCTTCTGGCAGTAATAATCACTGTATGTGAGCTGTTCCGAAATATCTATTTCTGACATTTATGCAAGGATTTCTGCTCTTCGTGGTGGAGTTTTGGCTGGTCCAGATGGTGTATCAAATATTGTTATAAAATTTTGAGCCTGTATATTGAGCGTGCCTCTACATATTCTCTTCAATTGATCCTTGCGGTCTTCAATATTTACTGATGTCTGGAGGGAGAGCTTCTCGGTGACTGTGTATAAGAGTCGTGACAGAGATGAGATAAAAAATTACAGAAACCTCTGTGTCCAATTATCAATCCCAATAGTGTTCGATGCCCTGGTTTATGACCAGCTGTCGTGGTCATGTAAGGGTCTTTTAGTTCCGCAGCAGCATTGTTTTTGTGCTAACAGGTCCACAGTTACTAACCTGATTATTCTTAAGTCAACGGTACTGGATGCCTTGGAGTCTGGTAAGCAGGTTAATGCCATATATACTGATTTCAGCAGGGATTTTAATACAGTTGATCGTTCACTCCTGCTATCTAAATTACACGGGCTTGGCTTCAGTGATTGCTTGGTGGCCTGGTTTGAGATTTTTCTGACTGGTAGAACTCAGAGAGTCAAAGTTGCTCGATTTTATTCAGATGACATCTGGTGTCCCGCAGCGAGGTCACTGCTCACCACTTTTATTCAATGTTTTTGTTAACGATGTGGTCCATATCTTTGCTGGTAGTGAGTGTCTGTTGTTTGCCGATGACATGAAGCTGTTTAAGGTGATAACTAGCCTTCAGGATCAGCAGGAGTTGCAGGATGATTTAGAGCGTCTCTCTTTATGGTGCTTTGACAACAAATTAAATCTTAACATCAGCAAATGCTCTCATATCAGCTTTTTTAGAGGAGGGAGGAAGTTTGGGACTGCATATTCAGTAAACGGTGAGCTTTCGTCTTATGTTAACCAGATCAAGGATCTTGGTGTTACAGTGGATGAACAGATGACTTTTATACAGCACATAAAAATATTACCATGAAAGCCTCTAAACTTTTGGGCTTTGTTGTAAGAAACTGTAGACTTTTTTCATTGGATACCGTCAGATGTGTTTACTGTTCTATTGTTAGAAGTGTACTCGAGTATGCATCAGTAGTGTGGTCCCCTTATTATGCCGGTCACACAGGGACTGTTAAAAGTGTGCAGCATGCCTTTCTGCAGCACTGCTCTTATAGACTTGTTATTCCATACTTGATCATGACTATGGGGAGATACAAAGTTTATTAACGCTGAGCTCTCTTGAAGCCCGCAGAACAGTGGCCGGACTCTGTTTTATATTCAAAATTGTGAATGGTTTTGTGGACTCCAATGAGTTTATTGGAAGAATCAGCATGAATGTACCTAACAGAGTGTTAAGGTCATATAACTTGTTTTGTGTCCCATTCCACCGCACTAATTATGGACTTAATTCACCTATCGATAGATATCTACGTATTATGAATGATATCACTGAGGTGGACAATTGTGACATCTTTTGTGTTTCACTGTCTGCTTTCAGAAGGCATATGGTTGCTTCTGTTGTTGCAGTGGACTGCTGAACTTCTGTGTGGCAGTTATGCTATGATTCTTTGTAGATTTATGTGTGCATATTATATTTGTTTTGTAGTTTTACTTGTATTGTAGCACTTGGTGGGGTGTCCCCGTAAAAATTAAATTAAATTAAATTAAATTAAATTTAGCCCGGAACTGGAATTTTAGGAGCATCGATATTGGAATAGCATTGCTTTCCACTATGGTTTTTTGTTTTAAAACGTTTAAACTGAATCTTCTGTATCAGAAGCCTCTTGACCAATTAGTAACACATCATTGTCATCATCTTTTGGAATAAAATTGTCTTCCTCTTCCTCTGATGCAGTTTCTTTTTTCTCTGCATATTTGGTGCCTTTATTTTCATATTATTCTTCTAGAACCAATATTTTATTTTCTTTTGCCTTATTTATTTGATTTGCATTTGCAGTAGATTCTTGTAGGTCTTGTTTGTATAGAGATGATGTTATGACATGCAACGCTTGTAGAGATTTTTCACAGGTGGAACGGGGCTGGTATCAAATGAACTTATACATTTTTCTGGAGTTACGACCGTGCCATGACAGGAAATCAGAAATCTTGGAATTGTCTGATTGAAGACCTGAAGAGTCACCCTTAAGAGCAGGAGAACTAACATTTTCTTGAAAGTTAAAGTCGGGACCTTTTGAACACCCTGAATGTGGTTCAATAAGTGGAAGCTTGTCGTAACCTACTTAAAAACTTTACTTTTCAAGTAGCCCCATAGAAAAAATCAGCAGACGTTAAACTTGGACCCCTCACTGGCCAGCTGATGCCTCCTTGGCGACTAATTTTTTTAAATTTTATTTCAAAAACTAACACCTTAAATATTATAGTACCGTGGGTGTCGACAAGGACGAAAGTGGCAACTTGTTAATTCTGGATTTAAAGGTTTGGAGGTTCGGAGGAGAAGAAAAATAACATGTGCCGGCAAGGACTTCCACAACTTGGAAGTTCTCGGGACAAAAGAGCGGGCATAACAAGATGTTCTATGTCTGGTGACCTGGACAGTAATCACTCTTTCAGGTAATAACTCGTAAAAAGCAGCAGTAATTTGTGACGTGGAAAGTTATTCTTTCTTGCTGGAAAAATGTGTTGCCGTTGTGGCCAATCTGTTTTTGCATTTCTGGAACCAAAAAAGTACGGATCATATGACGATATCTATTGAAATTACCGTTTGGAGTGCGAACACGAGTGTGGGCTGATATTTCCTCGACTTGATATGACAGCCCAAACGACATGCTTAGGGGAGTGTAACGGTTCCAGCAAGTTATCAGATGCCCAATATCTACAATTATGTTTATTCACGTGGCCGTTGATGTGAAAATTGGATTCATCAGAAAACTATATGTTAGTGAAGCTCCTAAAACGATTTTTCTCATTATCTGCCCTTGAACAAGTGGTAAAGAAAGATTTTTCAAGTAGGTTAGCCTGTCAGAGTTTTTGTGTTTTCTTGAATATCACAGCACTTATGCTAATATTCACAATGGCTCCAAACAAAGCCATTGGCCACCTGCCGGTGCGTCTACCAACTGAGTAATTTGCACATTTTTGATCCAGCGAGTCTACTCCTCCTTTTGTCTGGTTATACCTGGCTATTATTTGAGGTTTTTTGTTGCTGGATCTAAATTATCATAATGGTGCATGTTTAATACTAAGATTACAGCTTTTTTGGGAACGTATGAAACGAGTGTCATATGTTTGCGAATCCACACTGAGCCGTCCCAACAGTTTTTCGGCGATTTGCTAAAAACTCCAATAGAATCTCTTTTTGAGCCTTTCTTATAGTCCCAATATAAGTCATCCATCTACTTTTTAGTTCCTGCACTAGCGGCACTGACGAAAATCAGTTGTCTCTCGTAATATTCCTGTGGATCCTCCCAACTGGTTTCACAAGTCGTAGGACAGCTTGTGTTGGCTTGGAAAATTTGAGTTCTTATGGTAACCCAATGCCATCGCTGTTTTTCTCACAATACACATTACTATTGTAAAAATAATGTGTGGCTACGTCAGCCAGGAGCATAAACTTTATGCCGTACTTGGCAGGCTTGTTTGGCATATACATTTTATCTTTACACATCTGCCACGGAATGGAACTAACATCTCACCTATACGCAAGAATTCACCTGGTGAAAAACACTGCTGGCATTTTTTTACGAGTTCTGTGAAGAAAAAAGAAGTCGCAGTCTTGTATATCGGTGGCATCGTCAAATCCCAAACAAGATAGAAAGAACAAGAAGCGCTTCACTGCCATTGTTGCACGACATATATCACGACCAGTTCCGTCTGTGGAAAATAAAGAAGTTGCTTCTATGTAACCAGATTTGAATGCTCCAGTGAAGTATAGCCAAATAAAATATTCTTGTTCGACTAGGTCCAGATCTTGCACAATATATTGATTTTCTGAGGAACAGTTTGGCCTCATAGCTTGGATTTTAGTGTTGGTATGTATGAGCAGTTCACTCAACATTTCCTCTGTGAAGATGCAGTTCCAGACGGATTTTTCTTCAGCATCTTCTGGTAACAAACGTGCTTTACCCTAAATTTTTTTAACAAGATTGTGAGCTGGTGATCGCACACATCTAGTGGGAGCAGTTTTGGACCACTTGAATTTATTTCCCTTCCCATATAAAGATTTTTTGCTTACGGTTGCATCTTTTTCTTCATCGGTATCCATTGTATCATTCTTCGGTTCTTCCAAAAGTAACTCTTCTGCTTCCGTATCAGACATTTCACTCATGCTGTTCTGCTTACTCTGTTAATAATCTGCTTCTGATGCTTTAATTCCTCAAGCCACTCTGTCACTACTTCATCAAAACGAGGATTATTCAGTTTGATTTTGTCCACAATTGATGAGGATCCACTAGCCATTGTTGTTTTTCGAATTTGGTCAAAATACACCGTTCGAAATAAACGTTTACGCGTAAAAATTATGACCAAGTGGAAATATACTCATATGCACTTTTATCATGCAACTGGTATGGTGCAGGTGAAAATGAGGTGCTACATTAATATCTAACACGCACAAGCTGAAAATGGCAACTGGCACTGGAATATAGTTCATGGTAAATCAGGAAGGTACTGAACTGCGCTGACCTCTGGCGGACAAAGTAAGAAGTATGGGCAGTGATATTTCGTCTCAGCGGCGATCTGACTGGCTCCTTACCAGTTGAGGGTTAATTTAAGATAAACAGTTAAATAGTGTGGTGTTAGGTTAAATAGAGTGCTTTCATTTAACAACTAGCCACCCTGAATAATTTCCCTATTAAGAAAATTCGATTAAAAAACAAACAGGTCAATTGGGATTTCGAGGGGCACGTTCAAAAACAGTATTTTCGGAATTTTACTTTTCACCCTCTGAGGCCCAGTCACCCCAATTTTATAATTTTAAATAACACCCCCTATCTCAAGATACATCATTTTAAAGGTATTTAAAATCCTAATTCAACAGCGTTCACGAAATTTAAATCAACCGCTAACTTTTGAATTTAGAAGAAATAACGTCATCAAATTCGGAATATTAAAAAAAAATTAATAGTTTAAGAGAAAACCCCACTTTATTAAGTGCTCAAAGTGCCCTCTGTTGTTAGCTAAACAATAAAATAGTCGACTGTTGACTTTTTTCTAACATTTGAATTGTTTTTATCAGTAATTTTTCTGAGCGCAATGCTGTTGCAAATTTAGCTCCCCGGTGCCATTTGCGGCAACAATTTTCCTGGTACGAGGTGATATGGGAACGATAACGCCCAGGTCCAATTTAACGATAAATTTCATATAAAATGAGCTAGTTTTACTTTCTGGTTACATTGTTACTTATTCGTATTTAGTGTTCGATTTCTTGACGACTGCAACGAGTTAAAACCGAGTCTGTTGTGATTGAATTTTTAAATTTTGAAAACTTCAAACTCATTTAAATCATTTCAATTTAAAATATTAAATTTAAATAAAACTAACAATCATGGCTTACACTACACAAGAAAAAGTTGAAATAATTTACTTGTATGGTGCTCAGAATAGGTGTGCTCGTAATACCGCCCGAGTTTTCAACGAAAGGCATCCTGAAAAATGTGGGACGCCAACATGTGCTAAGTCTTGCACGAGAATTTGAAGAAACTGGCTCAGTATGTAACAAAGCAAATAAGCAACCACGAGTTCTTAACGAAGCTGCACAAATTGAGGTTTTAGGATGTTTTGCCACTGAACCTACGACTTCAATTCCAAAAATCGCTGCATTAACGAATATTTCCGTCGGTTCCATACATAAAGTTTTAACACTTTACAAGTTTTTTCCTTACAAATTAACCATTCTTCATGAACTTGGCGAGGATGATTATAATAGAAGAATTCAATTCTGTGAATTAATGACTGCCAGAAATCAAGACGATAGGAATTTGGTAGAGAATATTTGCTTTAGTGATGGATCAACGTTCTTTCTGAATGGTTTTGTTAATGAACACAACTGTAGATACTGGGATAATCATAATCCACGAGTGTTCGTAGAGGGTCAAACACAGTTTCTACAAAAAAATAATGTCTGGGCGGGAATTCTTGGAAATGAAATAATAGGACCTTTGTTTTATGAAGAAAATTTAACTGGTGATTTGTATTTAAATGTTTTGGAAAATTATATTGACCCACTCATAACAGAGTCCTTGGAAAACCAAGTTAATGAAAAAGGCAACCCACTGCTCGATGAGCAAAATTTGCACTATAAACAGGACGGTGCACCACCACACTATGCCTTACGTGTTCGCGAGTGGCTTAATCAAAGATTTCCCGACAAATGGATTGGCAGACGAGGCGCCCTTGAATGGCCCGCCAGATATCTAGACTTAACACCACTGGACTTCTTCCTTTGAGGTTATTTGGAATCAGTTGTGTACCATAATCCTCCACCAGAGAATATTCAGATTCTAAAAGATAGGATCACCCAAGCTTGCCGACAAATTACTACAGAAACATTTCAAAACGTTAGACAAGAATTCGTCGAACGAATATTTTATTGTTTAGCTAACAACGGAGGGCAATTTGAGCACATAATAAAGTAGGTTATTTGTCTTAAGCTATTAAATATATTTTTTAATAATATTCCGAATTTGATGACGTTTTCTTCTTCTAAATTCAAAAGTTGGCGGTGGATTTAAATTTCGTGAACGCTGTTGGATTAGGATTTTAAATACCTTTAAAATAATGTATCTCAAGCTAGGGGGTGCCATTTAAAATTATAAAGTTGGGGTGACTGGGCTTAGGGGGTGAAAAGTATAATTCCAAAAATACTGTTTTTGAACGTGCCCCTCGAAATCCCAATTGACCTGTTTTTTTTAACCAGATTTCCTTGATAAACAAATTATTAAGGGTGGCTAGTTTTGAAATGAAATCACTGTAGAATAAAAAATATATTAAATGATTTACTCGTTGTCTGCTTTTCACCGACGGAATGTTACACGATATAAATAACTTTTCATATTGAATTCATAAAAAAAAATTCCGATGTTTTGGTGTGACCTGTCTACAAAAATCAGTTACTGTAATTTAAGATGAAAAGTTAAAGAGGCTCAATGATATGCTTAGGAGATAAAGTAAGTAGGGTTATGTGATATAAAACCTTTGAAAATTAGCTACTGTAACAGACATACTGCTTGCTTTTTCACAGGCTATATTTGTCGGTCTGTAACCAAAAGTGTTAGATATACAGTCAAGCATTAAATTATCGTAGTAATAAGGTTTATGGCACCAAGTGAAGGGTTTAATTATAGCTAGCTTGAGTTACGGTCGATTGATTCCAGAACTATCATCTATTACAGGATATCGAGTAATCAAACAAGGACAAGTGGAAATTTCAGAGGTAAACGTTCGCCTGATTAACGCCTCTTTGACCCTTTACGGGGACAGTGTGGCTCAGTTTAAACTTAAGGCACACTGAAAGCTAAAGCCAAACTACTGTATCCTGAGTATATAGCCAGATATTAGTTTGTCCGATTTGCCAAGAGTTGTCCTTGCATTTTAAATATACAGGGGGCTTTTATTACCACTAGCACATAACCAGTACAGTAATCTTAGTGTTTACTTTACCATAAAATAGAGAAATGTAAAAAAATCCCTAATTGAACATGGTGCACAAGCAAGATTCATAGACTAGGTAGGTTGTTTAATAACTCTGAGGAAGTAGAGACGCGAGAGGAGGCTAATACGTCGTGTATATTCTAAATGCAGATAACACCTATAGTTTCAAATTACGTTTTTGTGCTTTAAATAACATTTATTAGAAATTTGTGTAACTTTGTTCAAAGATTTTTGAACACGATCAGTTATGGATATCTTTTTCAGTTTCTTTTGTACAAAATATCAGTTAAATCGAAAATATTGCCTTAAAGATAATATCAAATTTTTTGAAAAAAATGATATGTCACAAAACTGAGTCATTTCTTTAACCTCGTAGATATCTCTTTCAGAACACCTCTTCACTGGGGGATTAATTTTTTGGATAACGTACACCCACGGATAAAACAAGGAGTCCACTATTTCCGGCCATTTCTAACTAATCAATGTTTAAGGCTAGATGCATTCTCGCAACGATTAGAACCGTAGACCGGTTTCGCTCTCATTAGAGCTCTTCAGTACGGCATACTAATTGTAGCAAAAATGCACCAAAAGTAATACGGCCATAGTATAGCCAGCATTAAAATACTAAGTGAGTGGTGGACGTGCCGCGACCTAGTTGAGGAACCAAGTAGTATGCTGTCACGCAATTTGGAGCTGGCGTGACAGCATACTACTTGGTTCCACAACTAGGTGGCGGCACGTCCACCACTCACTTAGTATTCAATGTTTGTTCCATCGCGGTTACAATGGACCACTCCGTTGCTTGTTTCTATAATCTTACCTGGAAAATATTTAGTTTCATATACCAGAATAATAAAATCACTCACTTGGTGTCCTTTGTGCTCACTAGATGTTTGAATGGTACTTGTGTTACAAGCAGTTTCTTCTGATTCTGAAAAATCTAGGGGTCCAACTGAATCCTCAAAATCATGTAATGAAAATTGATCCAACAAAAAAGCTTCTGATAAAGAATCGGAAGCTGCCAATATCTTGCTCTTAAACGCAGTAACTTTATTTGGAATAAATGTTGTTTTTTTGAGATGGAACTTTGTGTTTTCTTTAGTTTTGACTGGCTCAATATAATTTTTCGGGGGTGTCTGTCAATATGCGAGCACGTCCTCGATAAGTGATTTTTCGTGGTGCGGCTTTTGGATGTGGCCTCAATAAGGAATGGCTAGGATCTTCAAAAACCGATCCGAAGGGGAGAGCAGCGGAGGCTTTCGCAGTCAGCAATTCTTTAGCCAATATTGTTTAGCAACCTACTTACTTTCATCGCATTCCACCACACAGTTCAAATTCCTTGGATCTCCTTCTTACTACAAAATCTGAAAGCTATAATATATCAGTCACCGCCCCCCTTGGTCGCTCAGGCCACAGCATGGTCACTGCTTCCTGCGCAATGCAACCCGAGGTCACACAGTCATCACACCCACGTATCGTTTGGTACTACAACTCCGCGAACTGGGACGAAATGCGGGATTACTTTTCCTCATTTCCAAGCGCGTCTGCCTTCTTCTCTCATCATGATCCCTCTGATATCTCACAAAACGTCACCGAAATCATCCAAGCTGGCATGGAATTATTTATTACACGTGCACAGAAAACCTCTTCACCCATTCAAAAGCCCTGGTTCTCTAAAACCTGTGACTAGGCCAGAGTTGAAAAGGTCAAAGCTCACAAAACGCTTCTACACAATCCCAGTTAAGAAAACCGTTAAGTATTAAACGACGCAAGAAACCGCTATGTCCGCTTTCTTTCTGAGGCAAAAAACTCGTTTAAAAGCCACATCAAAAACAAAGTCCTCTCAAGCTCCATACTGCAAACTGTTCTGGACTCTTGCTAAATCTATTGGGAATAATTTCTCCAAGAGCACGTTCCCACTTCTTGTTTTAAGGCATGAAATTGTTTCTACCGCCCTGGGCAAGGCTGAACTTCCTGCCTCGTTGTTCGCTGGAAATTCTACTCTCAACCCACCTCCAAATGTTCAACCACCAACAGTCACAAATGTCGCGCATAAAATGACGGATATCATTTTCAAAACTAAAAAGGTACGAAAGATGCTCTCTTCTCTTAATACCAGGAAAGCCTCTGGCATTGACGAGATCGCAGCAATTGTTGGAAAAAAATGCGCACCAGTACTTGCTCCTGTCCTGACACGTCTGTTTCAGACATCTTACAATAGAGGCATATTCCCTAGTAACTGGAAAACTGCTCTATTACAACCCGTCTCCAAAAAATTATCCAAAGCGCTTCCTAGCAACTACAGGCCTATTTCTCTCCTTTCAGTCGTCTCTAAAATAATGGAAAAATATATAAACACCAAATTACAAAAATTTCTTGAAAAGTACAGTCTACTTCACGACAGGCAGTATGGATTCCGTCAGAGCAGATCAACTGCCGGGCTCCTTTCCTCTGTCACCCATTCTTGGAGCAAGCCTATGGAAATACACGGTGAATCCCAGATTGTCACTCTCGACATATCCAAAGCATTCCACCAGGTCTGGCACGCAGCGCTGCTTAATAAACTTCCGGCCTAGGGTCTATCACCAAAACTCTGTACCTGGACAGCAAATTTTCTCTCCAACCGGAGCAATTATGTTGTCGTAGATGGCCATTCCTCTAAACTGTATCCAGGAGTCCCTCAAGGTTCAGATTGAGCCCCCACTTTTTTCTTCTCCACATCAATGACCTCCGCTCTGGCACATCCAACCCAGTTCACAGTTACGCGTATGACAACACCCTCCACTCAAATCTACAATATTCTAAGCTTGTCTCTTTAGCCCAATTTGATGAGGATTGCAGGCTCATGGAGGGTTCTGTCTCTGTGGATCTTCAAAAAATATTAGACTGGGGAAGTAGAACTGTTGTACAATTTAACTGTACCAAATATCAATTTTCCTAGATACACCAGGCCTAGACCCATCACAATGAACAAGCAAGTTATTTAAAGCAATAAGTCATTTTCACTTGTTGGCATTTATGTGGATCGCAATTTCAATTGGCATCAACATGTCACATCAATTGCAGAAGTGGCTGCTAAGAAATTAGGTTTCCTCTTCCGGGCTTGCAAATACTTTTTACCAGCTAATCTCTATACCTTATATACTTCACAAATAAGGTACCTCGAATACTGCCCCCACATCTGAGGTGCCGCTGCCGCTTCTACACTCGCTATCCTGGACCCCATTCAGAAGAAAGCTATACGTCTCATCAGTGACCCTACCCTCACACAAAGGCTGCCATCCCTTGCCCACCGACGTGACGTTGGTTACCTCTCTCTCTTTTATAGACATTTCCACGGTCACCGCTCAGAGGAGCTTTCTTCCATAGTTCCTCCACCTGCTGCCCCCAACAGATCTATCAGGGGAACATAGCGAATACACCCTTTTACTGTCCAGGATACCAGACATAGAACATCTTGTTATGCCGACTCTTTTGTCCCGAGGACTTCCAAGTTGTGGAACTCCTTGCCGGCACATGATTTTCCTTCTCCTCCGAACCTCCAAACCTTAAGTCCAGAACGAACAAGATGCCTCTCTCCTCCTTGTCGACACCCACGGTACGATAGTATTTAGGCTGTGAGCCCTTGTGGTGTGTTGAAATAATAAAAAAAGGTTTTACCATTGCAAATTGTGGTGACAGACGTTGTAATTTAAATAACTACCTACGATTTGTTCCAGCTTCTCTAAACCCATTAATTAAAAATCTGGTAGTTAATTACTTTTTATATTAAAGAGATACAAGAAATCTGGTTAGCTACTACAACGAATCAAGTTTCATAACTTTAAAATTAATAGCTTACGTTTACCTGCGTTAGCCAAGATTACACGTTTAAATTTTATACATGACTTACCTTGTACCATTGACGGTTTGCCATGTACCGTTGCTGGGTACAATGTAACTAGGATAACGAGGTAGCTGAGCTTCTGTTACGGGTTTGGAAGACTTCGTGCCTTCCGCAACGGGAACGGCTAAACGGGCATGACCCAGCAAAAGAGCACCAACTGTGTCATCCATATTTGTCATAGCTGCACCCACGTGAATTGATATGTAGTCATCACTCTGAAAGAACAGAAACAACTTTACTACACCAGTGTATTTACCCTCTTGTAATCTATAAAATTTGATTTTCTTCTTCCTCTAGCGGTTTATCAGAAAGAAAAAAACACTGGTCGTTTTACCAGATTCACTTTGCATATGGCGGTGACAAAAATCAGGAAAACAAAGTGAAATTTATCACTACGCAGAGGACATTACTAAACACTAGAAAGCCTCAATGTATTTTGTTGCAGAGCAAAACTAATTGTGAATAATAGTAAAAATATGTATGGATCTAGCATTGCTCTCTGAGACACGCCATAATCCACAGTTTCCTAATAATAATAATACATTGCCTTTCATTGTGTATTAAGTAATGCAAACTAAAAACAAACAGAGAAAAATATTTTTATTGCCTCAATACCTGGCGAAATTTTTGTTTGGTGTCATGTAATCTTATTTATCAAATAAACTTTATATCATGATAATAATTTATTTATTTATTTACAACCATCCTACAGAAAATCAAATTACAGAATGGGATGCAAAACAAAACAACAATTATACTATACAGAGTGCCCCATAATTAACTGGACATTACCTGAGGGGCGATAGCTAGCACAAAAATAAAGCAATTGGGCTCAATATGCCTCAGTAAAATGTTACTAGTTTTCGTTTTACAGGTTGTTTAAATAATTTTTCTTAAAACTAGTTTTTGAAATATCTTGAAAGGCGTTTAATATATTGTTATGAAGTGTGGCATGGTATTATTAGGCATCATGCGAAATACGATGACGTTATCAATTTCACCACTGCCTCTTGCTCGCGCCACCGACAGCAACACTGGTTCATTAAGATGGTGATATTTGTCCACCCTGTATGCACATTTTCGACCAAAAATGAAGAAAGTCCATTTAGTTTCACATAAAAAAGGTTTACTTGTTTGAAGTAAAAAAAGTCGACCGTTGTCAAAATAAACGTATTTTTTCAATGAAATTTCATTAACGATAATCGTAAACATAATGTAGTCTCCAATGCTTCAATCTTAGTGCAAATTATGTGTATCTTTTGTAGATTGTTTTTAGCACAATCAAAAATCCTGACTGCTATAAGATATCCGCCACCGCACCCCTGGGTCGCTCAGACCACGGCATGGTCACTGCTTCCTGCGGAATGCAACTCGAGGTCACACAGTCATCACAACCACGTATGGTTTAGCACTACAACTCCGAAAACTGGGGCGAAATGCGAAATTCCTCATTTCCATGGGCGTCTGTCTGCTTCTCTCATCCTGTCCCCTCTGATATCTCACAAAACGTCACCGAAATTATCCAAGCTGGCATGGAATTATTTATTCCACGTACACAGAAAACCTCTGCAGCCACTCAAAGGTCCTGGTTCTCTAAATCCTGTGACAAGGCCAGACTTGAAATGGTTAAAGCTCACAAAAAGCTTCTACACAATCCCAGTCAACAAAACCGTCAAGCATCTAACGACGCAAGAAACTGCTACGTCCGCATTCTTTCTGAGGCAAAAAACTCGTTTAATAACCACATCAAAAACAAAGTCCTCTTAAGCTCCAGCGGCAGCAAACCCTTCTAGACTCTTGCTAAATCTATTGGGAATAATTTCTGCAAGAGCACGTTCCCACCTCTTGTCTTAGGGGATGAAATTGTTTCTACCGCCCTGGGCAAGGCTGAACTTTTTGCCTCGTTGTTCGCCGGCAATTCTACTCTCATTTACTCTACTCGCATTTAAGGACGCAAGAAACAGGTATGTCCACATTCTTTCTGAGGCAAAAAACTCGTTTAATAACCACATCAAAAACAAAGTCCTCTCAAGCTCCAACGGCAGCAAACCCTTCTGGACTCTTGCTAAATCTATTGGGAATAATTTCTGCAAGAGCACGTTTCCACTTCTTGCTGAACTTTTTGCCCCGTTGTTCGCCGCCAATTATACTCTCAACCCACCTCCAAATGTTCAACCACCAACAGTCCCCAATGTCGCTCATAAAATGACGGATATCATTTTCAAAACTAAAAAGGTACGAAAGATGCTCTCTTCTCTTAATACCAGAAAAGCCTCTGGCCTTGACGAGATCCCAGCAATTGTTCTCAAAAAATGCGCATCAGAACTTGCTCCTCTCCTGACTCGCCTGTTTCAGACATCTTACAATATAGGCATATTCCCTAGTAGCTGGAAAACTGCTCGAGTACAACCCGTCCCCAAGAAAGGATCGAAAGCGCTTCCTAGCAACTACAGACCTATTTCTCTCCTTTCAGTCATCTCTAAAGTGATGGAAAAGTATATAAACACCGAATTACTTCCGTCAGCGCAGATCAACTGCCGACCTCCTTTCCTTTGTCACCCATTCTTGGAACAAGTCTATGGAACTACATGGCGAATCCCAGATTGTCGCTCTAGACGTATCCAAAGCACTCGACCAGGTCTGGCACGCAGCGCTGCTTAATAAACTACCAGCCTATGGCCTACCACCAAAACTATGTACGTGGACAGCAAATTTCCTCTCCAACAGGAGAATTTCTGTTGTCGTGGATTGCCATTACTCTAAACTGTATCCCATTAATGCAGGAGTTCCTCAAGGTTCAGCTTTAGCCCCCAATTTGTTTCTTGTCCACATCAATGACCTCCTCTCTAGCACATCCAACCCAGTTCACAGTTACGCGGACGATAGCACCCTCCACTTAAATATACACTATTCTAAGCCTGGCTCTTTAGCCCAATTAGATGAGGATCGCAGACTCACGGAGGGTTCTGTGGATCTCCAAAAAGTATTAGACTGGGGAAGTAGAAATCTTGTACAATTCAACCCCACCAAATCTTAGTCTTGCTTTCATACACCAGCCCTAGACCCATCACAAGGAGTAGTATAGTAACGTCGGTTCTGTGACACTTGGATGGCCACATACCATCCGAAGCATCCATGACCTCTGTCAGGGTCACCTTCTTCAGTTCTTTCAAGGTCATTGGTGAAGAAGTGATTGCCAATGACCAGAAGCTATTTTTGATCGTCACAGACCTTTAGGTCTTTTCAAGGTCATTGGTGAAGAAGTGAAGAACAACAACAACAACAACAACAACAACAACAACAATGACCAGAAGCTTTTTTTATCTTTTGTACCTGGCTTAGCGAGCCGTGTATTTACACATGTTACCTTGTTGAATTGTGAACGCTGGAGCTTCACCTTTTTTAAACATGTATGTGTATGCATTACGTTAGATATTTATCTAGTTTTATGTTACGTAAAAGCGTTGTTGAGGAATAAAATAAAACACTGATTAAGTGTAACTATTCATTTTTATTTATTTATTTATTTATTTATTTATTTTTTTCAATAGGAGCAATAAGTTGTTATTGTATTTTAGTTTTAGAAACTTCCTGTGGAACCTAAACCATTTATGCCTCGAGACGTTGGTGGTAATTCTTCAACTTCTTCGATTCGAGGATGATGTATCTTTTCTAATATGAGTTGTGCGATTCTGCGTCCAACATGGATAAATATTTCAGAACTTGAATTATTTATAATAAGCACTTGAACTTCCCCTCTATAATCTGGGTCTATTACACCAGCTCCGATATCAATGCCTACTAAGGCTAGTCCTGACCGAGGTGCTATCCTTCCATAACATCCTTCTGGTATTTGAATGGCTACACCTGTACTTATCAGTCTTCTTTTCTGGGGTGCAATTACATAGAAGTTGGCACTTTTAAGATCAATGCCTGCTGCATTTTGTGATCCCCTCGATAAAGAGACAGCAAGATTAGCTAACCTTTTGTACTTCAGTACAGGTTCTAATTCTGAAAATAGTGTGTACAATGTACAATTTTTCAGTTTTTATTTTTAATATTACAAATTAACATAACATAACATAAGCAGTTTTAATATATTACAAATTAACGTATCATAAACATTTTTACAAGGTCTTTTATAATTAAAAGTGAGGAGGATGAGTCTTTAACATCGTCATCGGCTACATTGATATCTTCTAAGTTAAATCTAAACTTTTTAACAAGTCGTTCTAGTGTTCTGAGCTCTTGCTCAGAATCTACCTTAAGTCTATAATATTTTACTGGTAAATTATCAAAAATTTTTTTAAAATTTCAGTTTTCAGTGATAAAAGCTTAATCACAATTAAGCATATCTATATATTTTCTATAGAAATAATTGTTTCTATCAAAATATATTGTCTCATAATGTATTGTATGAATTTGTGAATTAGCACATTTTTTACATAGTTTAATTACAATTTTTAATTCTTTACTTAACCATATATTACAAAGAGTTTTTAACGATTCTATTACAACAATATTTTTACATTTAATACATTTCATGATTTTTCTATAATTTGTATCAAACAAACTTTTAATCAGCTTTGTCTCTGAGGTTGAATTTGAGCTGCTACCTAAAATGGTAATATAGATTAACTAAAAATAACCCCATGGTAAAGTATCAGTATGGATGTAATTTATATTTCGTTTGTCATCAAATGGACTTAACCCAATTTTATTTTGTTTAACAGTAAAAACTTCATGTTTTGTTGATCTAATAATATTTTGAGACACTTCTGTTACTTTATTGGTAAATAAACAATTATAATAATCATCAAAGGTTATCGTGTTTAAAGCAGATTTTTTAATACCTTTTGCTTTTTTAACTAGGGTCTCTTGATTTTCTAGTTGTTCTTCTTGAATTTTGATTGTATACATTTTAGACCTTAAGCCAATAAAATGAGTTGGAATTCTTCCGTTATTTTCATCTTTCATAAGTCCAATAACCTTTTTGTTTTTTAATGGAATGTTATAAACATTATTTGCGGGGTAAGAGGAGGTGTCAAATTTTGAAATGTCTTCTTTTACATGTTCATAAATATCATCAACAAAAATTTGATAAATTAAGCTGTCTGTGTCCGTGTATAATAACTTAGCTCTGTTACCAAATTTTTTGTGAATATAATTATAATGAAAGTCGTAAAGTATAATTTTTGAAATATCTAATATTGCCATACCTACATAAATAGGTTTATTGTATTTGATTTTCAGTCTGTTCATTTCAATAATTACCATCTTATTATCAATATCAGTATCATTACCGAAAATTTCACAGCTATGAAAATTGGGTTGAGAAATATAATGTCTTGCACCAAACCGACCTGACCACTTAGTCACTAGTTTTATATCCTTATATTTTTTTACATTTTCTATAGTTTTTCCAAATACAGAATTATTCATTAATTTATAGAATTCTTGTTCAAATTTATTTTTGCTTTGTTTCCTAAAATAAGTGTTTAAATCAATATAACTTTTTAACCACGCTGACTGTTTGAATTTAAGACATCTATGTATATTTTTTAATTTTAACCCTAAATCTAATGCTTGCTTTAAATTTCTGTAATGAATTACATATTTGTTTTTATCAAAAAAGGTAGTCATTAGTTTTTTATTTTTTGTTTGTGAACTTGGTGGCACCAGATGTTCAGCACACAAGGGTAAGTCTTTGTGTGTTTCAAATAGTTCTTTTGGATAATGAAGGTCAACTTCAAGAATATAACCATATTCACTATCATCTGGAAGATTAAGAATATTTTCTTCATAAATTTTTTCACCTGTCACCCATTCAAACTGCCCATTGGGCAATGGGCAGCTCATAGCTGCTCCATAGAGGTTATTAACATCAAAATACATAATATATGAAGAAGGTTTTTGAGGATTAAAATTTCTTTTCATGTATTTATTGTTTGCTTCAGCATATCTGTTTGAACATTGAGATATTCCACCTCTGATACCTTTTTCAATAAAATTAATCATGTCTACGTCTTTTAAAAGTTCCAACTGAACATTGGTATGTTTTAACATAGCATCAAAGGCTAATCCAGGTGCTGTAAAATAATGAAGACTATCTAATTGATAAGCTTTCATACATGTTTTTCTAAAATTTTCAAAAACGTCTGCAAGCAGTAAAACATCTGTCTTTAAATATAACTCTGCGTAATCTTTTAAGGTTTGAATGTTGAAAGCTTTCCAGACAGTGCAAGCATGCTGATATTCCTCTTGTGAAATAGAATTATTATTTAAATTACTGTGAAAAGATTCAAGAGGTGGTAAGCAAGTGTCCTCTAATTTTGACCAGGAATCAATGTATTCGTATGGAAAAACCCCTTTACGCGTAACTAATTTAAATTGATCTTTTTCCTTATAAAACTTGTTTGTAATCATCTTTTGATTGTCCTCTAAATATGATGATAATTTTTCAAGACTGCATGCCATGAACCTGTACGAGTCTAAAAATCTGAAACTTATCTTAGTATTCTGAATGTATTTGCTAAAAGAAATATATTTTTCTTTATTGATCGGTAATAAACTGATATTGCCTTTAATTTCAGTACTTAAAGCTTTAATTATAAAATGACTATCATAACCAGATAAATTGTGAAATATGACTGGAATAAAATGAGGTATTTTATAATTTAAATTACAGCAATTATGTGCGGGACCTCTGTATTTCCCTGTAAGATGACAGTGATCTTTAACTTTAGTTTCATCAGAGAAAAAAGTTTTTGAGCATATATGACAAATATTTGATAAATTAAATTGATTTAGTTCTTCAGAAGATAAAGGTTCTAATGGAGCAATGTTTGATAACAAAGAATTTATTTTAAAAGCTATTTTTTCAAGTTCTTTTACGAACCAGCTTATGCAATCCTTTCCAGTTTTAATAGCAAATTTAGATAGTGAATCGTCATAAGTACATTTAAGATAATAAGCAATGCTGAATGGTTCATGTTTTTGATATTTAGTACTTTTATTTGAAATTTGTGGATCATTATATTTGTTTAGAATACTTTCAAGATCTGCATATATAACAAAGGGGACAGGTTCCTTATGTGTAAAGTTTTTAAATTTAACATCTTCTTTTTCTTTAGGAAGGACAACTTTTGTCTTGTTAAATTGTTTACAATCAATTGCATGCTTCTCCAATTTATCTTTTGTAAGAAAATAATTTAGACAACGTTCACAAAACCATTTCTTATGTTGTTTCTGACCTATTTGGTTATGTACTAATCGTGATAAATTTTTTATGTACGTGAAATGAAATAAAGGTTGATGGTTTTCTTTGAGTTTTTTTGTTGACTGCTGTTGATATTTGTTATCATCATTGTAATTAAAATTATTATTATTATTATTATTATTACAAGGAATCATAAGTAAATTAATAACTGGAGAATAATTAGTTTTGCTTAAACATAATGGTAGTACTTCTTTTTTATCAATAGTAAATACATTTATAGCTAATTGGTTCATCTCTTCAAATTTTGAAATATCTTTTAAGCGTATAGGAAAAGTTATATTATTATATTTTAAAACTCTACTAAAATGGGGGTATGAATTAATACGAGAGCTATTTTTGTCTATAGCTGCAGGATATAAAGCACATACTACGGACCACAAAAAGCAATATTTATCATTGTTGTTAATATTAATTACTGCTTTACTTTTTTCAATAAAAGAAGGCAATTTAGCATAAGTTGAAATACCACTACTAAGGGGGATGTACTTGTTAATATTTACTTTTAAATGTATAATTTTATTAAGTGCCCAACCGCTATCACGTTCTTGAAATTCTTCTAATTCTGTTAAAATTTTATTAGAGACATGTTTTTCGTACCAACTTTTTATATTTGTAGCACTGTCAATCACATGATTTCTTGTTGTAAAATGTTTAAAATCTAATTCTTCTGTTTGGGGTTTTATAAAAAGTCCTGTAAAAATTACATTTACTTTAAGTAAAGACTGCTGTAACTCTTTTTTTATATTTTTAACAAAAGATCGAAAAGCTTTTTTAAAAAAGATTATGGGATCTTTCACTTTTAAATTTATAATTATACCTGTTCTTATTCTGTTATTAAAACATGATTCAGTGTCTTGCCAGATTACTTCTTTTGTTGCGTTTTTAACTTTATGCAAATTATTTTTAAAATTTTGTAAATAATTTTTTAATATTGAAAGATCTGATTCAACTTTAAAGACATTTTTTATACATGTAGCCCTATTTTTTAAACATTTCTTTACTATTAATATAGTTTTTTTTAAATAACTTATATATTTACAGAGCTCTTCTTTTGTTTTAATTAATCTATGTACCATTTCAATTTTCTTACAAACTTCATTGGATAATTCATCAATAAACTTGGAACTCATTTTACAAATTACACAAAATAAATGATATTAAATTTTAAGTAAATACATATATTTCATAAAAGTAGATTTTAAAAATTATATTTTTAAAATAATTAGAAATTGAGTCATAGGCTACATCTCTGAAACAAATATCATGTTTCAACCATTATATAACGTTATGTTTTTTTATTATTTAGTACAGTAAATTCTCTTTTTAAATAATTTAGTCTTATAAACAATTACAATTAATAAAAGTTCTTTAGGTTTCATTTCCTAATTATTTTGAAAAAATGAATAGTTAACTTAAAAAAAAAATATATAAGTATATTATTATTATTATTGATTAAATCATGTTACATTTAAATTTCTTAATGTAAAATTAATCTGAAAAAAATAAAAGAAAAATTTTGAAGTAAAAATACCATTCAGAAATAAAACTTAAAACTTACGTGTGTTTGATTCCATCGTGTGAAGACTTTGCTTAATAACTGATGGTTAAAGAAAAGACCACAAGGTTTTATAGAATGTTGTACTTATTATCAGCAAGTATATTTTAGAATACAAATTGAACCGTGACGATACTGAATAAGTTTCTCATTAAATTATTACATTGTAAGCTGTTTACAGAAAACAATTTCATTTTTATCAATAAAAAAAATGTTATTTATATTGTTATAATCAATAATTGCAACATTAGTCTAGATTCAGTCAGTTAATAATCCCATTACCTTAATTATAATGTAGATTGCAACAATGTTGTAAGTTAAATTTAAAACCATTATACAATCTTTCTTAATTAAAATATAGATTGCAGTTGCAACAATGTTATAAGTTAAAGTTCAAAATCATTATACAATCTTTCTTAAAACATTAAAGATGACCTGCATATCTATATTATTCTTAAAATAGTTCTTTATCCATTTTTGTAAACAACTTATTACTATAAAACACCATTTATGTTTTTCACAAATCAGTTGCAATTTAACGTCTTAATACCAGTAATACTAATATATTATTTTTGTAAAATGGCTAACGTTCCTACAACCATAGCTATCATAACTGAAAGTAAGTCGGTTCTACCATTAAAGGATTTGTATGTGGCGGTAAAGCAAGTGTTTCAGTAAGTATCTTTTTATTAATATATAAAACTTGATTTCTTTTTTCAATTGTTGTTAATTTAAGACTTTTACGTTGCTTCATCGTTTTAGAAATTGTTTTTTAAATGTATAGGTATGGTGTAAAAGAACTACAATTGAAGGGGGATAAGATACTAGTTCATCTAACATACTCACCGAAAACTGAAACTTTAAAAAAAAAATTTGGTAATTTACCAGTAAAATATTATAGACTTAAGGTAGATTCTGAGCAAGAGCTCAGAACACTAGAGCGACTTGTTAAAAAGTTTAGATTTAACTTAGAAGATATCAATGTAGTCGATGAGGGTGTTGTAACCAAAAAAAGACGTCTAAGTGAGGAGGATGAGTTTTCAACGTTGTCATCGTCTAAGAAAAGAATAGCCATGGAAAATCTAGCTGAACTAATTCCTCCAATATCAAATTTGGAGGAAAACTGTTTAACCTCATATACTCAAGACGAAGAAGAAGAAGCATTTTCAATGTAGTTATTATTATAACTTATATTTAAAAATAATTAATGAGGTAAAATAAAAAAATAAATTAATATATTATGTTCTTTATTTCCTAATATACAAATTCCAATAATGTAGCAGAAATACATTCTCTAAAGCACAGTTTAGTAAATTATTTTGATGCATTTTACAATGATGTGATTTTAAAATTTTTCTAAGTTCATCGAAAGACAAGCAGTCCTCTGTTAAATCTATTATTTCATTTGAAATACACTTTTGCAGCCAAAATTTCTTCGTCAAACCTTTCACAAGAACAACAGTGTTTTCCGTAATGAAACTTTTTATAAAATGAATTAGTTCTTCGTAATGTAAATAATTAACACTGTTGCTGTTCCACGCTAATCCATGTAAATTATATGTGAGCCACCATATATGTTTCTGTATTCCGTTATTAAATAATTTCTCATCCATTGGAAAATTTAAAATTTTGTGTGTAAACTGTCCAGTTTCAACATTTAGAATTGCAATCTCCTTACACATAAAAGACATTCCACATCCATGTTCAAAACCTTGAATATCTACGATGTACATTTTTTCTCTTTATCGATTGCACTGTTTACTATTTAGAGAACTTTAACTGAATTTGTAAGTGGATTGTACTTCACCAAGCGATCATGAATAATGAGACAATATGCACGAGTGTTTGGAGGAATATTTTTAGTTGTTTCAAATTCTAATCTTATATCAACAGCACCCCCCTTTACCGTTTCATTTTGATGACTACAATCAATCACAACTACAGGAGCCTTTTCTATATATACGTCTGGTGGGAGGCAAGGTTCACTCTGATTCTTATAATAAAATGATCTTTGAAACTGTGAATACATTTCGTACAGAATTGCCCACTGTTGTTTTTCAATATTAACGTTTAAATTATCATAAGGAGAAACCTCTGAGTTTAAATGTAATTTGATATTTGATAAGTTACAATGATCATAGTGACTTGCATTTTTTGTATGTACATTTTTTCTATCTGTTTGCATCCCAAATAAAATCATTCGGGGTTTTTCTAGCTGACTACTTGTTTTTATAGACCATGAGTGTCTCATCGTTTCAGGTAACATAGGGTATTCTTGAAGTTCCCAACTTCTAAAGGGTACATTAAGGTCTCTATTATTTTCAATATGTCTTAACAGTTTTAATTTTTCTTTATCTGATACTGTTATATGTGGAACTTTCCACGCAACCTTATTTAAAACAATTTTAGGTTTTTCTGTATCAACACTTGTTACAATAGCATTACTGTCTGTACTGCTCCGTATAATAACAAGCTCTTGACGAATATTTGCAACAACTTTTTGAAAATCTTCAGCAAATCCTAGTAACATGCTTAACGGTAAACACACCATAAAATTTCCTTCTTTGTCAACAAGATCAGGATTTTTTAAAGGAGACCAACCTGCATTTAGTAATCGTGAACCTACATTAATATTGTATGATGCATACCCTTTCATTGTAGAGGATACACCAGGATTTCTGTTACGATCTATTATAGTACCTCCAAGTTCATATCTTATTTCATCAAATAAAAAAGATATACCATTGTTTACAAATTCTAAGGTTGCACTAGCTTTATCATTATCATCTGTTAATTGTCCTTCAATTATCAGGAAACTTTGCGAAGGTAAAGTGATTAAATCTTGTGCCTGTATAGGTATTCTAATCTCATCATTGTGATTTAATGAGGTAGCTGAATACGGTAGATATGTATGAAACTCTGAATTTGAAATCGAATCGTCTACAAAAACTGATTCACCAACGTTTAAAATATTATAGTTCATTTTTTGATTGATAAATACACACACACTTTAAAAACTTCGTCTTCAGACTTCCAAAAAACCTTCTAACTTTTTTACTTATTTTGAACGATTTTAAATCCTAAACTTTCTAAAAACTGTTTATTGTGTAATGTTAGCCTTCGAACACACTTTTGTTGACTAATGTTTTTTTCAGTTCCTGTATTATTTATACCTGAATATTCTTTTACGTTATATATAAACACCATTTTCAAATCAATTTTTTCAAATGTAGTCTTACTGTGACTACTTCTCTTTTAAAATTGACTAAATTACCTCCTTGATCAAGTATTTTAAGTATAATTTCACTGATAGATCTTGTATTTATAGGTAAATAGATAACATTGCTTGGATGCTCTACGATTTTATAACCAGGTGGAACTGTTGGATAAAACATATGTATTATATGCATTAGTTTGTTGTTGCTATAGGAATTTGTTATTAAATTACAGTCTACACATATAGCATTAACTTTAAATATATCTATGGGATGGTCAGAAATATGTTTGATATTTTTAGATAATTTTTTTCTATTAAAACCTAATAGTCCTGCAATTGAATTTTCCTTAGTAAAATCGATCTCATTAATCCATTGTATTTCACATTTCAGTGTGTTTAAATTCGATGATATTTTTAGTTGATTACGTTCATAGGGTTCCACTTCTTTTGATAACACATTATGAGTAATGTCGAGAGCTAACTTTTCTTTTAATAAATAATCATTAATATATTTTTCAATATCTTCTATTTCATATGAACCTCCAGGAAGAACTATTTCCTTTAATTTGTTATCCTCATAATAGTAAAATCTATTATTTGTCTCATCAACATTTGGTATAGTGTTGTAGGTAACAAAGTCTATTAAACCAAGAACATACATACCGTCATTGTCTAAGGTAATCGATGGATGTATACTCGTGGTAAGGATTGAATCCCTACCTGATAATAAAAAAGTGTAAGACATGTTAGCGTGTTCACTTCGTACTAACAAATAATATACATTTATGTAAACATTTATTTATTTATTATATAAAAAATGTAGGCATAGGTGACCACAATTAAATGTATTATAAGATTGGTAAGAATAATGATTATATTTGATATCAGGTTTACCAGTTGAAGAATTAAAGTAACGAATTACTTCTAAAGGAGGTTTTAAATTTCCATAACTGTCAAAATAACTTATAAAATTTCCTTTTTTAAAATAGGCTGTCCAATGTGTGCCGGGACCATCTTGATCATCTAAATTAATTATTCCACTTTCATTCTTACGTATCTTTTTTGGTAAACTGTTTCTCATAAATATTCCACGAAAGAATGCTATTTTTAAAATTTTAATATAGTGTTTAAGGTCTATGTTAGTCAATGGACGTTTAGGTAAGACTACAGGCAATTTTTTTTTTTTAAAAAAAGACCTAAACCAGACTTGTAAGGTTTTAAGTATAAACCTTTACCATGCAAAGCAATAGATTCCATTGTTTTATTATGACGTTGTGATTCTTCTAATTGTCGCTGTGCAGATTTAGCATCGTTAACTGCTTTTGCTATTCCTGCTGCACCACCTGACAATGCCCCCAATGCAGATAGCCCAGCAAAGATGGGAATAAGAGGTAGAATACCACCTGTCTTTGGAATATTTATTATACGGGTAGGTCTTATATTCTTTTTTTTAATTTTTGAAACTGCTTTTATTGCAACAGAGATAGCATTGCCAATGTTTTTAGGTTTAACCTGTCTTAGATTCTTTCTAATTCGTTTTGTCACTTCTCTAAAGCTAATAGACTTTTCAGCTTTACCTTTTGATTTTGTTTTTAATTTTTTTGACTTTCTTTTTGTTGAAGCCATTATATGAAAATTATAGTTGTTATCTTCGAAGAAGTAGTAACAAGACTAACCAGACTTGCTAAAATTAATCTGTTTTAAAATATTTGGTTTGAGGTTCATTATTTGCATCATCATCATCATCATCATCATCATATCCAGTATCTATTTTTCTTTTAAGTGATGCTGGTTCATCAAACCTTGCTCGTTTAAATGGTATTTCATTATCATCAATGTTAGTGTCATTATTCAATTCATCAGTATTATTATTTTGCATAACATTTTGCTTCCTTTTTCTAGTAGTTAAAGTAGGTCTTTTATTGAGAAATTTATCATCAAAGTTGTTTACATCTTTTTTAGTTTCATTTAGCTTCCTTTTTCTCATAATTAATAAGTTTGCTATTTTAGCATTAGTTTTATCATTTTTTTGATCTAAATCCTTATTTGTATTACTTCTTTTTTGTTTATCACTATATAATTTTTTTGAATTTATTTTTTTGGTTCTACGAACTAATAAATTAGATTTATAAACATCTATATTTTTTAAAGAATTATCAACTATGCCCTTAATTCTCTCTAATGACTTTAAACAATTATTTAATACTTTGGGGCAATTATAATTCGTATTATAACCCATACCTAATTTTACTTTAGCTTTCATAGCACCTGCAACACCTAATGCAGCCATTTTTTCACCCACGGAAGCATTTTTGTCTTTAAATCTTTGCAGTGCTATATCAGCTAATTTTCTATCAGCTTCATGTCTTAAAGATACATCTTTTGTATTATGATATGCAATATCATGTTCCATGCAACCAGCATCAAGTCCATTGATGGGACGGTCAACTCTTTGTAAACGCTTTTGCAACTTAGTTCCCGGACCACAATAATTGTAACCAGGTATGTGTAACTCAAATGGTAATTTATTTATTGCATCATTTAATAAACCATTCCCAACATAATACTTCATTTTACATATAAAATTAAGCGGTAACCTTAATTAGTGACAGTCTGTTGTTAATTGTATCACTTCTAAAATGACTATGAAGTTTGTTAAACAAAAAACAAGATTAAATATTGAAAATCATGATTTACATATAAATACCAATTCTAAACATGGAAAACTATTTCCACACAGTATAAGGTGCATTATTGTAGGACCATCAACATGTGGTAAAACAAATGTAATGTTAAGTTTAATTGAACATCCGAATGGTTTAAAATTTGAAAACATTTACTTATATACAAGATCTTTACATCAACCCAAGTATTTGTATTTAGAGGAATTACTAAAACCTATCAAAGAAATAGGTTATTATGCTTTTAAAAGTAGTGAAAATATTGTAGATGCTAACAAGGCTAAACCAAATTCTTTATTTATTTTTGATGATGTAGCTTGTACAAATCAAGACGTGATGCGAGAATATTTTAGTATGGGAAGGCATAACCAAATTGAAGTTTTTTATCTGTGTCAAACGTATGTGAAAGTACCAAAGCATTTAATTAGGGATAATGCAAACGTATTAATAATTTTTAGACAAGATGATATAAACTTAAAACACATATATGATGAACATATAGGTTCAGATATGAGTTTTCAAACATTTAAATTACTTTGTGCTAACTGTTGGAAACATCCTTTTGGATTTTTAAGTATCTTTAAAGATAGCAAAGCAAATGAAGGCAGATATCGACAAGGATTTGATAATTTTATATTTTTATAAATAATATAATTCCTAATAGAAGAGAAACAGTTATAAAGCTGATACAAAACTGATTAGACCTGTTACCAACCTGATCAAAGCTGTTCATTAGCATAATATTAAAATGGATCTTAAATCAAAGGTCATAAAGCAGAGACTTATTGCAAAACGTAAAGTTGTTAAAAATAAACTCGATTTACTAAAACATGGAGAACTTATACAAGAAAAAATGTTTTCACCAATTACAAAACATTTAAAAAACATTGAAGATAAATTAACAACAGATAAAAATAAAGGAAATGTGGTTAATATTTCAGAAAAAAGTTTTTTAGGAACAACAGATTTTGAAGATATAAAAAAGCCATCTACTTCTAAGTCAACACCAAAACCAAAGACATCTGAAGCTAAGGAATTTTATGATTTAAAAAAATCATTAATAGATGAAATAAATGTAGGTGAAGATACTGAAAATATAGAGAGTGTATCTCAGCAGAATTTCAAGGAAAAAGTTAATCAAACTGTTCCAGAGGTATTAAATAAAACAAATGAATCTTTTGAAGACTACATAGATCAGTATGATCCCTTACCTCGCTATTATATAACTGCCATGATAAATGATGATAAAAATGAATTTGATCATAAATATGGTGTTCGTTATAACTCTAAAACAGAAAAATTTTATATTGGAGATTCTCAGTTAAACTTTTTAGGATCTAATATTATAGTTAAAAATAAAACTTATAGGGGTACACATGGCTTATATGAGCTTTTATTTAAAAAATATCCTCAAAATTTTACAGATCAAGATGAAGTTGCATATAAAGACATTGTTTTGAAAACAAACGCTCATAGACGTTATTATCATCCCAAGAAACAAGTTGATGGAAGCAAATTAGACAAATATAAGAAAATAATATCCAATTTAACAACTAAAACGACAGGTGATGGTATGCTCATGACCGTTACCAATAATAAAACAGATTTCGTGTATTGGGATAATCCAAACGAACTCGTTGAGAGGTTACGTTTGTTGCTGGCGTCAAAGCAGGCAGGTCATACGGGTCATGCTAATGAAATAAATTCAATTATTGAGGAGCTGCGAGAATCAAACATTATAGAATAACCATAAAAATTATGAAAGAAATGAATAAGAAGCGTCAAGTCGTTGAAGAGATCCATAAACCGAACAGAATTAATTTCAAAAGACGTAAAGTTATAATTCGAGGTCTTAATGATTTGCTTCAGGCTGATTTGGCAGATATGATTAAATATGCTAAAGAAAACAACGGATATAAATATATATTGATCGTTATTAATTGTTTTTCTAAATTTGTTTGGGCAGCACCATTAAAAAATAAAACTAGTTTAGAAGTTTCACAAGTTATGGAAAAAATTCTCAGAGAACAAAGTCATGTAAACAATTTGCAAACTGATTTAGGAGGTGAATTCTGGTCAAAAAATTTTAAGGAATTAACTAAAAAATATAAAATTAATCACTACAGTTCCTTTAGTGAGAAAAAAGCATCAATTGTAGAGAGGGTTATTAGAACGTTGAAGAATATAATGTGGAAAGAATTTAGCATGCAAGGGAATTATGGTTGGCTTAATCTTTTACCTAAAATAGTTAAGATATATAATAACAGAAGACATCGAACTATAGGCATGAAACCATCTCAAGTTACCAAGAAAAATGAACAAGAATTGTTAGCAAAAGTATATAACCGAATTAAAATAGTTAATACAAATACAAAGTTTCATGTTGGAGACTATGTTAGAATCTCTAAAATTAGAGGAATTTTTGATAAACA
This sequence comes from Tillus elongatus, assembly GCA_964006375.1. Classification (NCBI taxonomy): domain Eukaryota; kingdom Metazoa; phylum Arthropoda; class Insecta; order Coleoptera; family Cleridae; genus Tillus; species Tillus elongatus. The sequence goes on from OZ023268.1 coordinate 11,157,026, forward strand.
CTATATGCCTAACTGGTCCACTGAAATATTTAGGATAAGAAAAGTTCAACTCACTAACCCAATTACATATTTATTAAGAGATATGGAACATAAAGATATTAAAGGTGGTTTCTATAAAGAACAATTACAAAGAGTAAAATATCATAATATTTATTTAGTGGAAAGAGTATTAAAACAGAAAGGAAATGAAATATTTGTTAAATGGTTAGGTTTCAGTAACAAACATAACAGTTGGATAAATAAAAATGACACGGTGTAAAATATTATTAATTTAATGAAATAAAAATTTTAAAATAATTACCATGTATTTATTTTCCTACTCTCAGTACATAAACATTTATTACAAAAAATATATAAAAATTAAACATACACAAAGCAAAATGTTTTTGGTATTATTTGATAAAAATCGGATATCACTTCTAGTTCTTCTATTGATCTTAATTTTCTTTGACGAAAAAATAACCCCCTATTTCCCACTAGCTCCAGTATATCATAGTGTCCGCAATACATTTTAGTTATCCTTGGTGTAATAGGGTAATAATTCAAATAATGTCCGATTACATAACCAATTGTGTTGTTATTTAAATTTCTAATTGGTGTATTCAGCTTAAAATTTGTTCCATTAAAATAAAATGCTGGATATTCTTGTAATGTTATGCTGTCTTCAGTTTTTTCTAGCAAATAAAATTTTCCATGTTCCACAGTAAAATAATAACTTTGCACTAAAATAGAAGGAGGTTCAATTATATCAACTGTACTTGCATGTACTTCTTTCACATATAAAAAATCTCCATAAGCAATTAACATAGAAATAATAAGAGAAATAAAGAATTGATTCATCTTAAAAAAACTTTAAAGATGTTTATAATCACAAACAGATAAAAGTATACTGATCTGTTACAACTTGTTTAAAATTTATTTTATATTATAGATAAATTGAAAAAAATCAAATTTATGAAACATTTCTCCTACTCCAATCTCGTCCGACCCCCCACCAATTTAGCTAACCTATATAAGAAATTTTAGGGTATCTAAAATTTAAGTTAAATAAATCTGCATAATGTCTTTTCAAAAACAAAATAGTCAGTGGGATACTGTTTTTAGTGAACAATATAGATTTCTTAAATTGACATCTGTAAGACCAACACGTAAAATAATACCTAAAAGTGTAAAAGGTTTGAATATAACTAACACAAGTGAAAAAAATATAATCCTCTTTAATCTAGATTATTACAAAACACATGAAAAAATCTTGGATATATAATTTAGTTACACTCAACATTTAAATCAGTTATACTGGGTTTATCTTAAAGGTATAAGGTCTAGAAGCTAAGTAAAATAATGAACGAGAAAAGTATATATAAACTGGTAGAAATTTTTAACACGTTAAAAAAAGAAATGGAAAAAGATTTGAAATCTTGTCATTGTGAAAAGGAAAAAAATGTACTTAAATGTTTTCAAAATAAATACAAATTAGCAGCAGGAAAATGTTATGATTTTCTTAATAGAAAAGGAATCACTCATCAACAGCTAGAAAAATATTTAGTAGATCTAGGTTTAAAATATTATATAGAAATAACAAGTGACAAAGAAAAACAAGAACAGAAGATTGAAGATAGAGATGAAGGAGATTTAGGTTTAAAATGCGATTGCTTTAAATAATACATTTTACTTATATTATAAATAAAATAATGTGCATTGACTATAAATGGTTTATACATTATTAAGATAACAATGTCAGTGTCAGTTCGAGTAAAATTTAAATATAATAGGTGTGATGGAAAACTAATATACCTAATACACTATACATTACATGTCATTTTAAAACAGTTAGTGAACGTGGATACAAAGAAAAACATTCTTAGTTAACATACAAAAAATTGTATCATGAACAACAGACCAATTCAAGAAAATGTTATTAGCAGTTGTGCTGAAAACAACAGAACCTATAATTTAAATGGAGGTAACAGATATATTTGCGTACAATGTGGGAGATTATATGAAGCATTTATAAAACCAGCTAAAGAAAAATGTTACCGCTGTATGAGACGTGATAATGAAGAAGTAGCAAATATTTGGTTAAAAGGTCAACAAGAAATCTATAAATCTATTAGAAAATGATACACTGCACATTAATCTTTATTACATATATATCAATTAATGCAATGTTTATTATTTAATAAAGTTATACAAACAGTAAATGATAATACTTATATTTATTTACTAAACATTATTTAAGATTAAATTTTATGAATGTCAAAGGTTAACAAATATAATCTAACACATATTACGCTAATTAAAAATACATACATACATGTTTAAAAAAGGTGAAGCTCCAGCGTTCACAATTCAACAAGGTAACATGTGTAAATACACGGCTCGCTAAGCCAGGTACAAAAGATAAAAAAAGCTTCTGGTCATTGTTGTTGTTGTTGTTGTTGTTGTTGTTGTTGTTCTTCACTTCTTCACCAATGACCTTGAAAAGACCTAAAGGTCTGTGACGATCAAAAATAGCTTCTGGTCATTGGCAATCACTTCTTCACCAATGACCTTGAAAGAACTGAAGAAGGTGACCCTGACAGAGGTCATGGATGCTTCGGATGGTATGTGGCCATCCAAGTGTCACAGAACCGACGTTACTATACTACTACAAGGAACAACCAAGTTACTCAAAGTAGTGAGTCCTTTTCACTTGCTGGCATTTCTGTGGATCGAAATCTCAATTGGCACCAACATGTCATATCAATTGCAGAAGTGGCTGCTAAGGAATTAGGTTTCCTCTTCCGGGCTCGCAAATACTTTTCACCAGCTAATCTCTATACTTTATATACTTCACAAATAAGACCAAACCTCGAATACTGCTCCCACATCTGGGGTGCTGCTGCCGCTTCTACACTCGCTATCCTGGACTCCATTCAGAAGAGAGCTATACGTCTCATCGGTGACCCTACCCTCACCCAACGGCTGCCATCCCTTGCCCATCGACGTGCCGTTGGTGACCTCTCTCTCTTTTATATATATCTGCACGGGCATTGCTCAGAGGAGCTTTCTTCCATAGTTCCCCCACCTGCTGCCCCAAACAGATCTACCAGGGGAACAGAGTGAATGCATCCTTTTACTGTCCAGGTCACTAGACATAGAACATCTTGTTATGCCCGCTCTTTTGTCCCGAGGACTTCCATGTTGTGGAATTCCTTGTTGGCACATGTTTTTCCTTCTCCCCCGAACTTCCAAACCTTCAACTCCAGAATTAACAAGTTGCCTCTTTCCTCCTTGTCGACACTCACGGTATGATAGTATTTAGGCTGTAAGCCCTCGTGGTGTGTTGTTGAAATAAAAAAATACCTTTTCGAATCAAACGTTTTTATTAAGAATTCAATAAAGCCATTAAATAAAATAACATCTATAAAACTATTAATTAAAAAGAAATAGTTAACCAAATGGATATCGGAAAGATTGTTACCAATTGCATTAATCTACCTAATTAAGTTAATCTAAAATTCAACTGCAAATTTAGGAGCAAAACAACAACCAATCAGAGTAAGTACTCAAAGTGCTCACCATTTACGACAGTGCATTTTCCCACTCGCTTATAAGTACATTTGGAGAACACCCAAATCACCACAACACATATTTCAGAGACCTTACGATCGTTTCGTTGACAAAGTCAACATCTTCAGAGGAAGAAAAATTCTGACTCGCTTATTAAAATTATATCTTACTTTAGAAAATTAATTTTGTTGAGCTCTGATATCATTAACACCCTTTAAGATTTTTTTCATAATTGCTGGCTGTTACTTATTTGAAATTTGTAGACCAGTGACATTAAATAGCCCTAAAAGTAAAAATCTAGCGAATTTAAGTCGGGACTACGCGCTGGCCATGGATGCACACTACCTCTACCAATCCACCTTTGGGGGTAAATTTATAAGAGAACCCCTCAAAAAATAAAATGTTGTCTTTAAGACAATAGTTTCGATTTACCTGCTATTTTGTAGGAATTAAAAATCTAAATAAATCTGTATTTGATCCTATTCGAAAATGTTTTAGCAAACACAATAAAACACAAATTTCTAATAAAATGTTATTGAAGACCCCAAACGCAATCTGAAACTATAGGAGTTTTTCGCATCGGAAACACACATGACGTAGTGACCTCCCTCGCGTCTCTGCCCCTTCAGAGTTACCAGAGAACCTATCTAATCTATAAACCTTGATTCTGGGAAAAATATTTGGCACCGTTTGTTTTAGAACGAGCATCATGTATTTTGTTTTACTAGGATTTAACATAATCTTATTGTTACATAAGCGATCATATACTCTTCAATTTATAATAAATGGTGTTAATTATCCCTGCAAAACTTTTAGGGGCATTATAAAGTATTGGATCTGTTACTTTATTTAAACACCAAAAAAGTCACAAGTCTGGCATCTCAATTAACTCATTAACGTTTAGTGTGATCATGTGAATACACTTAATAGGTGTGTGAAAACTTGTTCAATTTGGTAACTGTAACGAATTTTTAAATATGTTGATAACTGAGCTGCGTTCTAAAAAACACTAAAAAATGGGAAAGCTCGGGATACGATGGAATCTCCAACGTATCCCTGAAAGATCTCCCCGAGAAAACAACGGTATTCATAGTCACTATTGTGAATGCCATGCTACGATTTCAACATTTTCCATCCATATGGAAGCTTTTCGATATTAATATCACAAAACCCAACAAAGACCTGCTGTTTCCTCGGAACTTCAGGCCCACTAGCCTACTCCCTGTCATCGCCAAACTTGCAACTCAGGTATCAAAAATTAATTCAGAAAAGGCTAGCCTCATTCACCTCTAAGAATCATAGCCTTCAAAACGAGCAATTCGGATTAAGACACCAGCATTCCACCACTGACCAAGTTCTTCGAGTGTTAGAAACATTACCGAAGGATTCAAGAAAAACAAGTCAATTGATGTAATATTTCTTGATATTGCCAAAGTCTTCGACAGGGTTTGGCATATAAGCCCCCTAAACAAACTTCTATTATTTAATTATTTGCTCCCTCTGATACTGCTCATCAGGTCATACCTGCAACAGAGGAAGTTTCAGGTCAAACATCTGGGAACCAGATCTAGAATCTACTTAGCCATGGCTGGCCTCTCACAGGGTTATGCTATACAATATGTTTGTCTGTATGATATTGTGGAGGCCGATACTTAATGTAAATCCATTGCCAACTTAGATAAATAAACAAATTGATTAACACTATTTTATTGAATATATAACTGCAGTACTTCTATAACTGCTGAAGTTCTCACCTTTGCCAAGTACAGAACAAAAGTAACATTTAAAATTTCAATATATTTTTTCCTAAGGCGTAATTGGCGCCCTTAGAGGCTAACAACACCATGGGACTGCATTGCTTCATGGCAGGTGCTGTCTTTTTCCCTGTTTACTTTTCTTCACTCGCGTTTGCCCTACATCACCCGTCCTACTATGAGATTAGTGGTTCGGGAGCGAGTATGCGAGAAAGTTTTTGCATATCCCTCCTTACTTATTTCGCATCTCCCCTTGATGTAAGGACGGTTATTGTAAAACTCTCTGGGTACTTTTCTTTCTCTCCTTTGTCGCTATTATGTACCGGATGACGCCGTAGGTTGCTTCTAGGTGTTCTGGCTCTGAGTCAAGCTCAACATCATGTTCTGCGCATCAAACACGTTTCTAGTTTGTTGGTGGTAGTTACCTTTTTCACTATTCCATCGGTGACAGTTCTTAGCATCATCGTTGCAGTAGGGGAAGGCGTTGGTATCGGCTCGGTTGCGATCATGCAGATATTTTCTAAAGCATCCGTGACCAGAAAGGGCTTAAGGTAAATAGTAATCCACTTCAACGTAGGGTCTCTGCAGCCATGTCTGAATTCTTGGTATACTATTACGCGTCTGTATTCCGTGCTGTGACTCTTCCCAACTCTGCTGCCATCTACGGAGCAGGTTGGCTCTGGATGTCGACTTATCTACTCCATCGTAGGATTCTGTCCTTTGTAGTATCTAGAGATCCAAAGGTGGTATTCCTGCAATGACCGTGGCCGCATTTGATGAAACGGGCCTGTATGCGCTACAGACTCTGAGAGTCTTTGTGTTCCAGACAGCTTTTGAAAAAGTTTCTTATTGTTTGTTATTTTACACCAGATTGGAGCCGCTTATAACAGTTGTAAAAGTATCTCCTTAACAATATTCTGGTTTTTGATGCCCTAGCCACTTCAACATTTGGAAGTAATCTGGAGAGCGCTGTCGTTGTTTAACCTGATTTTTTAAAGGTTTGATTTACAGGCTCCGCAAAACATAGTTTAGTATCCAACCAAAATCCGAAGCATTTGACCGCCCCCTCCAGTGATATTTGTATTCCGTTGATTTCAAAGGTTATTGGTGATACTTTTCGCGCGGTCGTTAACAGTAGAGCCTCTGTTTTCTGCGGTGCCAACTCCAGTTTATTCTCTGTCATCCAATTCGATACCTGTTGCAGGCCTGCATTTGCCGAATTAATCAGGATTTCTTCATTTCTCCCAGTTATTATTGCCATTCGCGAAGTCTATCAAGGTCACACCAGCTGGCCAGTTCACTCTTAGGCGTTCATCGTACAAAATTCCACCGGGTTGAATCTAATATCAAACCCTGTGGCACTCCACCACTAATGTTTCGGAACTTGGTGGCGTCCTCTGCTTCTAAGATTACCATCCTCTTTGACGGAAAGGACACCACGATGCTGATCAGACCGAGATCAACTTGACACTCTTTCATGCGTTTCAGGATGATCTGCCATGAGGCGCTGTTAAAGGTATTTCTCACCTCTAGTAAAATAATCGCACAAAGCGTCCTGTGTTGATGTTGAAAGTTTGAAGCTTCATTAGCTATCCGCAACACTTCTTTGAGTGCGTCCACAAGAGAGAAGAGTTTTCATAGACATGAACTACGCAATTTGCTTTACGAGAATTATCAAAAATAAAATTCTGAATTTTTCATTTTCTGATGACGCTAGTTTTGTTAGTGAAAGGATCGACGGGTTTTTATAAATGCGTTGTGGTGATTTAGGTTCTTCAAGTGTACTTATCAGTGCTCATCACAAGTTCCAATCTTCACTTTGTGTTAAATCAACTCATATGTAGTGTGTGAAATAACGACTTTCTATTATTATTATTGACTTTAGCCTGAAAGGCTTCCATACTCCCTAAATGAGGAACAATCACTCATCCCAGGTATCTCAGATACCAATAGGACTGAGCTCAGATGGAGCCGTTTCCAAGTTATCGGGCATTGAACGGCAACGCGATACATCGTCATTTCCCAGAAATCCCCGTACGGTGTGGGCAGTTGCAAGTATTACCGCCTTCTGCATAACCTTATAACAGTGCTTTTCAAGTCCCAGTCTTTTACTAATCTCTCGAAGATTCTTAGAAACCACACCAGTTGACGACATGACTATGGGAATCGCTCGGGCACTATCTTCTCTGTCTCTGTCTGTCACTGTCTTTTTACTTGCATTTCGAGGCCTCTGTACTTAATGATCTCGTTGTACTTTATTTCTAGATTATTAGTATCCGGAATGGTCACATAAATCAGGATCACCTGCTTGCAAGACTTATCCAATATAATTATATTTGGACTGTTGTGGGCAACTCGGTCGTCTGTGAGCAGGTGTTTACTCGGAAGGACCGAGGGTAAGTCATAGTATTTCCCTCGGAGCCCATGCAACGGTGTTTCAGGCCGAGATGTACGCCATCCTGCACTGTGTGCGGGAGAACAAGAGGAGGGGCTACACCAACAAGCGGATCCTCATAGCCACAGACAGCCAGGCAGCCCTTAAGGCACTAAGTAGCCCACAGGTAAATTCCTGGCTGGTGAGTGAGTGCCGAGACGAGACGAGCGACCTGGCTGGGCAGAATGAGGTGACCCTCATCTGGGTGCCGGGCCACTCGGGGGTCAAAAGCAATGAAGAAGCTGACAGTCTCGCGAAGAGAGGGTCAGCAGAACCATTTATGGGACCAGAACCGGCTCTGGGCGTGTCAAAGAGCACTGCCAGGGGAGCCATTAAGTCCTGGGTCAGAAACCAACACAAGGTGTACTGGGCGGACTGTCCAGGGCTTAGACATGGGAAGTCAATAATTGACGGACCCAGTTCAAAGAGAGCTGTGGAGCTGCTAAACCTTAGCAGAGGACAGCTCAGAAACACAACAGGTCTCTTGACGGGACACATGGCCGTCAAGAAACACCTGCATAAAATGGGGCGGTTCGAAGGGGACCTCGCATGCAGACTCTGCGGCGAGGGGGAGGAATCAGCCCAGCACATCTTGTGTGAGTGTATAGCTCTGGACCGGAAAAGACAACTGATCTACGGTCACTCTAGCCCGGAGACAGAGCAATATAAAACTTCACCCTACCAATCGCTGTGCAGACTAGTTCAAGGCACAGTGATTTTGGAATGGGTGGAGTAAGACTAAGGGTATGCACAATCAACCAAGGGTTGCGGTGCTATCGGGGCGGCAAGGCCGCGGACGAGCCCTGAGGGAACAAAAAAAAACGGTACGATCCCAGTACAACCTGTATCCTGAGTTCTATAGAACAGGCTCAGGAGTGTATCTATAGTCGGGCACCTTACTAAGGTTTAGAAGTCCCAGTTTCAAAGCCAGTTCTTGATGAAGTATTTTAGCAACTGCGTCGTGCTTCTCTTTATACCCTGTTGCACCAAACGCTTTAAATCCTCCGGTGGCGTGCTGGATAGTCTCTGATAACTGACATCCAAATCTACATTTGTCATCTTGGACCGAATTATCTCCAACTATATACTTCTGGTAGTTTCCTGTCGGGATGACCTGATCTTGTATGGCCAGCAAAAACCCCTACGTCTTTGGAAACATATGTCCGGACACCAACCAGTAGTTTGACGCCAACTTGTAGATAGGTGCTTGGGAGGTCTCATTGAGATGTCGCCCATTGTGAGGCATCTGCATCCAAGATTGCAGCGTGTCCTGATCAGTCCGATGGTAACTTTGAAATTCACTTTCTTTTAATGTTAGCGGTGTTGAATCATCTGCCTCGAATATGGCACGATGTAGTTCAAAAGTAATCCCACGTTGATGGAAATATGTACGTAGGCTCAATATTTGCTGGTCTGTTTACTAATATCCAAGACTTCACTTCCACCTTGGTGACTAGGTAGGGTTTCTCTCTCGATCGCACCACGGTGGTGATGATTTTTGGATTTCGTTGCGTTCTCACCTTTTGTTGTAGATTTTTGATGTCCGTTTTGCTCCAGTTTACAATCCCAAATGAATAGCTAAGTGCAGAAAACGCATATCTGTTAAGAGCTTTAGTCAGTTTCTTGCTGTTGAGATGTGCTCGCGCCACCTGCTTTACTTGTTTCGCAAACTCATTTGTCAGATCGTTGTTTATTAGTGAGTGGTTTATTTTCCTCGCTTGCTGTATTTCCAGGTATTTATAACACTCTTCTACATGAATCGAGGCAATTTCCTCGCCATTCTGCATTTCATATACACTTGGTTGTATCTTACCTCAAACTACCCATAAGGTGAGACATTTGTTAAGCCCAAGCTGCATGTCAATATCTCGGGAAGATCCTTTCTCGATTTTAAGAAGCTGCTCCAGGTGGTTCATTGTGGAGGCCATCAGCTTAAGATAATCCATATGTAGCAGATGATTTAGCCTCAGTTGCTCCCTGCCATTGCTTTTTATACGGAATTTATTATTATTATGATTATTATTATTATTAATATTAATATTATTAATATAAATAATAAACTTATTTTATTTTAGGAAAAAGCTTTAAATAATGCTCCAAAAAAGAAATAAAAACCAAGCCCTTTTAAAAATTTAATCACATAAAATAGGTGCTATAAAATAAAACATGTCATCTCATAAAGTTCGCGTACAAGAATATCCCAACATCCACAGAAACGTTAAAACGATGCATTAAACTCCGAATAGCGACGAGATTTGGAGCAAATCCCACTTAACGATCACATTAACAGGAGAGAACAGCGACAGGTAACAAAGTCAATAATGCCACAGTAACTGCGTCAACCGGAAAGGTCTGCATCCTCCATCGGGGCCCAATTTCCATCCAAGATATAACACGAACGGGATATAGCCTATGTGGAACAGTCTTCTCGATATAGCCAATACGATTTCTAGCCGTTCCTTGGATTCACTTGACAGTTCCATCACTCTTTTTGTAAATAACTGGAATAATTTCAACTCACGAAACACAATATGGGGTTAGAGATTTGTTGAAATTGCGGGTAACGTCGACTAATAATCTGGAATTCTGAAAAAAAATTTGTTAAACGTCAGTTTGAGTGACAAGAAAATGACATAGTAGCATTCTATGCGATCTAATTAAAATAATAATCGTCTGGTCGCAGGAAGTGGGACATGGTAGATACTTTTCGTAATTGTATTTAAAACATTATTAGCTAAATAGTTGATAAAAACATTTGGAATGCAGCAAGTGTGTTATAGTAGTGAATTTTAATAAGAATTGGACATTAGTACGGCATCTGACTAAAATGGTAAAAGTTTAGTTTCTGCCATATGCTTGATTTTCCTGAAATTTTGCACACTTACGTAATTTTGTGTACAGATCGTGAAATTGGCAATACAATTTTCGGGATACGTCTATTTTGCTAATTGCCGTTAATTCTTGGTCTAATTTTAAGGCTATTTTGCGCGCGATTTTAAATGTACTTTTCCAGCATTTCTTTTAACAGAAGAAGGTGCATTAGGCAGCGACGTGTCGTTTTTTCTTATTTATCATTTGCGGCGGAAGAAGGGACATATCACATTTATTCAGCTTTATGGCATGACATATCAGCTGAACAAGGGGCATTAAGCCATAATATAATGACTTACAAGAGATATGGTACTGCGCATGTACCCCCACCCCTTCTTTGACGTCATGTAGTGAGTGGAAAGTTGCCGCTATTATTTTAATGTAAACACTTTCGAATATTACACATATAAAGCCAACTTAATGTCAGATGTCAATTTTAACTTATAGAATGAAAAGAAGGGTAATTTTGAGAAACACATAAACAGTTAAGGGGGTGCACTAGCTATATGAAAATGAATTAAAATAGTAGAATACACCCTTCTTCAGCTTCATGTAAAACGAACGACCCCAGAAAATGTGCAAAATATGACAAAAACCTGCCGCAAAAGTGAGTACAACTTACGTTTTTCCTACAAAAATGTCCAAATAATCCAAAAGTTAGCTTTTGCCCTAATTTTTATTGTGATTTTCATCATTTTGGCCTTAAAACATATCTATATACAAAATTTCATAAAAAGCGAACACGCGCCCCGAAAGTAAACCTTTACCACATTTTTAACTGGTAAAATAATTTCCGGAAAAATGCATAAAATCGCCTAAAAATAACCTCAAAATTCTACTACAAATTAACTGTAACTCGCAAAATAGATGTCTACGTGTGTATGTAAGGTTTGAGAAAAATCCAGTATAGTAAACTTTTCGAATTTTTTTTTCAAAAGTATTACTATCGATATCTCTCTATTAGCATAACTTTTTTAAATCTTGTGTTATAGCTCCTGTTGAAGAATAAAGTCTAAATTCTCAAAACTCAATTTTCTATGAAGCTAGAAAAATAAAATTTGGTTTATCTAGGTACTGTAAGTCTCTTTAAAACAAACTTGTATTAGAAATTCCATTGAAGCCACAAAAGCTTTCCAGAAAAAAAGCTTAATTTTGCTCTTGATATTAGTTAGATATTTGTGTATCTCCTTTAGGCCAGTTTTTTAATATATCAACAACACACCACGAGGGCTTACAGCCTAAATACTATCGTACCGTGGGTGTCGACAAGGAGGAAAAAGGCAACTTGTTAATTCTGGACTTGAAGGTTTGGAGGTTCGGGGGAGAAGGAAAAATATGTGCCGGCAAGGAATTCCACAACTTGGAAGTCCTCGGAACAAAAGAGCGGGCATAACAAGATGTTCTATGCCTGGTGACCTGGACAGTAAAAGGGTGCATTCGCTCTGTTCCCCTGGTAGATCTGTTGGGGGCAGCAGGTAGAGAAACTATGGAAGAGAGCTCCTCTGAGCAGTGCTCGTGCAGATATCTATAAAAGAGAGAGAGGTCACCAACGGCACGTCGGTGGGCAAGAGATGGCAGCCTTTGGGTGAGGGTAGGATCACCGATGAGACGTACAGCTCTCTTCTGAATGGAGTCCAGGATAGCGAGTGTAGAAGCGGCAGCAGCACCCCAGATGTGGGAGCAGTATTCGAGGTCTGGTCTTATTTGTGAAGTGTATAACGTATAGAGATTAGCTGGTGAAGAGTATTTGCGAGCCCGGAAGAGGAAACCTAATTTCTTAGCAGCCGCTTCTGCAATTGATGTGACATGTTGGTGCTAATTGAGATTTCGATCCACAGAGATGCCAACAAGTGAAAAGGACTCATTACTTTGAATAACTTGGTTGTTTATTGTGATGGTTCTAGGGCTGGTGTATCTCTTATGAGAAAGAAAGCAAGACTGTGATTTGGTGGGGTTGAATTGTAGAAGATTTCTACTTCCCCAGTCTATTATTTTTTGGAGATCCACGGAGATAGAACCCTCCATGAGTCTGCGATCCTCAGCTAATTGGGCTAAAGAGACAGACTTAGAATATTGTATATTTGAGTGGAGGGTGCTGTCGTCCGCGTAACTATGAACTGGGTTGGATGTGCTAGAGAGGAGGTCATTGATGTGGAGAAGACACAAGGTAGGGGCTAAAGCTGAACCTTGAGGAACTCCTGCATTAATTGGATACAGTTTAGAGGAATGGCCATTCGGCAGGCTGGGTCGTTCGCTTCCAGAGCTTGTACACTTATAAATTTATAATTATGCATTATGCTTGGACAATATTCTCTGTATGGAGGAACGTGCTATGTTCATGTCATGTTCAGCTAAACGTATTGACGTCTTTGGATACAGGGCGTTCCATTTAAAATAAATGAGCTATTCTAGTTTAAAGCATAGCAAATTCTAATACATCCTACAAAACACCCTGTATTTGAAACAATTTTCCCTTACAATCATGTCAACGGTTAATGGCGTTGGACGGTTAATTGGCGTGTCTGACAAATGAAAGAATTTTGAGCATCCTAACACGACACGAAATCACCTTCATTAAGTCGACCTCCCCTTGAACAGAATTCTTAAATACATTGACATAACTCGAAAACAGTTGAAGATAGGGAGAGCATACCCTATAAATTTTTAACCTAAAATTAGATGAGTATTCTAAAAATGCAATAATATACAGGGGGTTCTATTTGAAATAACGATATCTATTTACGGTGTAACCGGAAGTCCGCCATTTTGGAAATTATTTCCATTAAATAGAGCATCTTCGAAAACCCTTGCAAATTTTCAGCACTCAAATATGTATATTTTCTGAAATAATATATATATATATATATATATATATATATATATATATATATATATATATATATATATATATATATATATATATATATATATATATATATATATATATATATATTATACTTTCGAAGGCGTATAGCTGTGCTGTTGGCTAACATTTTTTTATTAATTTTCGATTCTCCTCATTAACGTGATGATTATTATCCCAAATATGTAGGGCGACAGAACCATAGTACAGCATCTTAATTGTGCTAAATATTCTTTGAATCTAACTCCAATAGATCTTTTTGTTTGTCCGGCGTATTTAAGCTCAACATTTTTACAGTTTATATAATACATTCCCGACATTTTGACAGTACTATCCTTGTCTTTTGGGTTACCTAGCAAGTTATTTAAAGTATTTTTTGTCAAAAATGTTAGTTGCAAATTGGCCTTTTTGAAAATGCAACAGGACCCCTTGTTATTCGACGTTCAAATGGTAAGCAAACAAGGTTTTTTCCGGCTTTTTATCTTCCAAAAGTCGCTGATTACGCTATCATTTTCTTTATTTTATGTTTTTTAATTAAGTTCTTTACTAGGAAAGCAGTGTATCCGTTATATTCGGCCACGTTCTTAATATACTTAAATTTTTCGGTTTCCCAAGTGTGCTTACCTTCTAGTTATGCGTAACATCGTATCTGAAAATTACCTGCAATGCATCCTCATAATCTCTCTCCGGTTGTCTGTTATGAAATGTCAGAGAGCCATGCCTGACCAACACTCCCGCGCCCCTCCCTCGTTCATCAATCAGGAATATCTCCGTGAAGACGATGATACCGAATACGGCGAAGAACATCACTACGATGAAGAAACTCAAGTTGGCTCTCTGGCGGCTCCGGAAGTTGATGTACTTCCCACCCTTCTTGCTACCGCCACTACTCGAACCCATTGTGATGTATCTGAAATATAAAAAAACGTTTAAGATATTGTTGGAAGAATAAAAATCACAGAACGCAATAAAAAAAAACCTATGTGAAGTTTTTTGGTTTTTAGGATAATTTTAAACTTAAGGTGGGTTCTTATATGTAACAATTCAGGTGTATGATTTCCATAGTGAGACTAAGAACCTCACAAAATTTAACAATAGTAATAATAATATATATTTCGGCATACATTCGGCAAAACCATGCCAACATTTTTTTTCTCCCTCAGGGCTCGTCTGCGTCTTTTCCGCCCCCATAGCACTGCCTTTGGCTTATATTGCCTGCCTTTAGTTTTTCTACTCCACCCATTCCAAAATCACTGTGCCTTGAACTAATCTGCACAGCGATTGGTAGGGCGAAGTTTTATATTGCTCTGTCTCCGGTCTAGACTGACCGTAGATCAGTTGTCTTTTGCGGCCCAGAGCTTTACACTCGCATAAGATGTGCTGGGCTGATTCCTTCCTTTCTAGACGGCCATGTGTCTTGTCAAGAGACTTGTTATGTTTCCGAGCTGTCCTCTGCTAAGATTTAGCAGCTCCACAGCTCTTTTTGAACTGGGTTCGTCAATTACTAACTTCCCATGTCTGAGCCCTGGATAGTTTCCCCAGTACACATTGTGTTAGTTTCTGACCCAGGACTTAATGGCTCCCCTGGCCGTGCTCTTTGTCACACACAGAACCGTTTCTGGTCCCATAAATGGTTCTGCTGACCTGCTCTTCGCGAGACTGTCAGCTTCTTCATTGCCTTTGACCCCCGAGTGACCCGGCACCCAGATGAGGGTGACCTCATTCTGCTTAGCCAGGTCGCTTGTCTCGTCTCGGCACTCACTTACCAGCCTGGAATTTATTCGTGGGCTACTTAGGGCACTAAGGGCTGCCTGGCTGTCTGTGGCTATGGGGATCTGCTGGTTGGTGTAGCCCCTCAGCTTGTTCTCCCGCACACAGTGCAGGATGGCGTACATTTTGGCCTTAAAGATCGTTGCATGGGCTCCGAGGGAAATACTATTACTTACCCTGGGTCCTTCCGAATACACACCTGCCCCCGTCTCACGCTCCCCGCCGGATCCGTCGGTGAACCAGACGAGCGAGTCCCGTGGTAAGCCCGGGAATGGCAACATTTTTATAACAAAACACATATAACACAGAAGTACAATACAAATAGATCACAAAAATTTCGACAGTCATAACAAACAAATGTACACTGGTGTCAAGACACAAATTCCCAGCAATTCATGTTCCATCCAAGGCAACATCACAGGCCAGGAATTTGTCAAGAGAGTAGCGGCAGCGGTCTCCAGAAAGTTTAATTTTCTTTCCTGCCTCAGCCAGTGGAGTGACGCCTAGGCAGCTTGTTATAGGATTTTATGCCACAGTAGTTAATTCCAGTTTTGGCCCGGTTGACTCTATGATACGGTAGATGTATATTGTGCTTCTGCCTTGTGTCGTGATCATATATTGCAGAGTTTAGATTGAATTTATCCTGGTTTACATGCAGATGAACCACACAGGCAAGCATATATACACGGAGAAGATGGTAAGTATTTTTGTTCTACGAAAAGCGGTCTGCAGGGCTCCAGGTATGCCACCTTACGTAGTACCCAAACAGCTTACTTCTGCTACAGGAACACCTACTGTAGCTCAGTAGATGAGCGCCAAATAACTATCCCGTAACTCGCCACAGAGTGGAAATTGGCGTAGTATGCCGCCACTGCGGCCTGCTAGGTTGCAAACTGTTTAACTCTCCTCACCATGAATGAGAACGCCTTCTCAACAACACCTCCACATGTTTGGACCACAACAAATTACCCTGAAACCACAAACCCAGAAACTTTAGCACATCCTCATCCCCACCCGGGCATGTGGAGAAGGTGATGTACTTGGTTTTATTCTCATTCATTCTTAGTCCATTATCTGCAAACCATTGCTTCGAAGACGTTATTGTCTAACCTGCTGTCCTTCGCAGTGCGTCCTTGATCTCTCGATGTACACGAACGTTGTGTCGTTAGCATACATGTCCGCCTTGATGTTAACTGACAAGTCGTTTATGTAGACCAGGAATAGCAGTGGTCCAAGTATGTATTGTTGCGGAACACCCTGGGCAATGGTGGTCCAATCCTAACTTCTGTCCCCACACACTACACGTTGCCTTCTGTTTGCCAGTAACTATGTTATCAACCGGTGTTGCACTCCTCTTACTCCACAGTATTCCATCTTCTCCAGCAGCACATCATGAGGTACACTGTCGAAGGCCTCGCTTAAGTCTCAACACACAACCTCGGCAACATCTCCGCTATTGAATGCTGCTGATATATTCCCAGTCAACTCCGCCATTCCAGTCACTGTTGATTTACCATCCCTGAATCCGTGCTGACGCGAGGTTGTGAAGTTGTCTTTGGCAAAAAGGTTTAGCAATTGCTGTTCTATTAGAGACTCAATTATCTTTGATAGCACGGGCGATATTGATATGGGTTTCCAGCTGTTGACATTCCCTTGATTAGGTACTGTAACAGTGTTGGCCATCTTCAAGACATCCGGAAATACACTCTCACTAAAGCATCTATTAATCAAAACTGTGACAGGTGCTGCCATAGCCGTGATCACAGGCTTAAGCACATACACGCTCATATTGTTACAATCTGTGGGGTATTTAGATTTCCGGCTTCAAGTTGTTATTAGAACGTCGTGCTCAGTGATTTCTTTAAAGCCGTGTGCCCCATGTACCATGTAATGTTGGGCACGTTAAAGATCCCTAACCTCTTTGCACGGAGGAAAAGGTTAGACAAAATTTCCAGGATAGTGAGATTAAACTGGTCGCTGGAGCCGGTCAATGACCAGATAGATTGACGTTCAAGAAAAAATAAATAATACAAACGATAGATGAAAAATGTAACATACATACAATTTTCTGCTGTAACATTTGAAATCACATTACGCGGCTAGAATTTCCAATATCAGGTAGATATAACTATGAGATATGAAACTTACATACACATATATCAAGTCACAATATACCTTCTACGTTGTAATTTATTGGTAAGCTGTATATATTCGAGGTTTGACATTTTCATGGCTTTTCTACGCAGATAGAATATAAATTATATTATTCCATAGAGCTTCTATCAGTATTTATTATTATATATAAATGTTCCCATGGCGACGGTCGATACTTTTAAATGCGACACAATGATATATTACTGCACCTTTAACGGAATGGTGTATTTTGATCGGTTAGCTATATCATTTCAGACAAAAAACGTTAAGACTAAAGTACAACGGCGTTAAGTGCATATGACTAACAATTATATTTCTTTTGTGTAAATTAAAGTATTAATGTGACAAAATACTCAAGATGGGCGGAACGTAAAAAAACTCGGGATGCAGCAAGTGCGTTATGGTAGTGAATTTTTATTACATGCTTCAAATTTAAATAACTCAATTTTCTACAAACTTAGAGAGTTTAATTTTAATACGTAGTAAGGTCTTTCCTAAGGCAAGATAACCACAAAATTTCATTAAAATAACTTTGTAATTTTCGGAGAAAAAAATTTTTTTCGAAAGAAAATTTGAAATTTGAATAAATAAATTTTCTCTAAACTTAGAAAGGTGAATTTTGGTATGTAGTAATATCTCTCCTGAGACAACATATATAGTAAATTTAATTAAAAGAGCTTTGTTACTTTCGGAGAAAAAAATTTTTTTTGAAAGAAAACTCAAAATTTTTCCGGAAAACCCCGTCCGATTTTTCTAGATAACGAACTCGCCATCAATAAAAGAAAGGCACTCGCCAAGTTTCATCGAAATCGGTTAATTATTTTTGAGTTATCAGACGGATACATATATATATATATATATATATATATATATATATATATATATATATATATATATATATATATATATATATATATATATATATATATATATATATATATATATATATATATATATATATATATATATATATAAACATATAAAAATTAAACCTATTTACAAATGAACTTTAATAAGATATCAAGCAGTGGCGATTTCTCCTAGTGAGCTAGGTGTGCGCCGCACACCTTAAAAATAATCAAAATGTGCACAGTTATATATGTTTTATTTCTTTTTCCATTAGTCTTAATACACTACATATTTTATGACAATCGATTTAATTTACTTATTTGATTTCATAAATAGTCGGTTAATAGTGACTTGGAATGAAGTAGATACCACGTCTTTTAATATGTTCAGAGAATATGAGTAGAACAAAGCAACTGGGAATGAATTCGGTCAGTCCCCCAGGCACATGTTTAACATAGTGAGGCAAATACCATTGATTTTAACACTGCAGTGAGCTATAAAAATTTGATTAACTCAGTTTTCTATAATCTTAGAAAGTTTAATTTTGCTATGTAGTAAGATATTTCCTAGGACAAGATATCCACCAAATTTCTTTAAAATAACTTTGTAATTTTTGGAGAAAAAAAATTGTTTCAAAAGAAAACTTAAAATTTGAATAACTCAATTTTCTCTAAACTTAGACAGTTGAATTTTGGTACGCAGTACAATCTCTCCTTAGGCAACACATATACTAAATTTCATTAAAACAGCTTTGTTACTTTCGGAGAAAAAATTTTTTCGAAAGAAAACTCAAAATTTTCCCGGAAAACCCCGTCCGATGTTTCTGACTAACGAACTTATCCAAGCCATTTATAAAAGAAAGTCACTTGCCAAGTTTCATCGAAATCGGTTAATTCTTTTTTGAGTTAGCGGTTGGATACATATATATATATATATATATATATATATATATATATATATATATATATATATATATATATATATATATATATATATATATATATATATATATAAATTGAAACTGACCCCGGATATGGGTTCTAGGGGTCCTAGTTCGCACTCATTTGAAAGAATTTTTGCAAAGTCTCACCATCGATACCTCTCTATTAGTGAATTTTTTAAAATAAAAATTATAATTTTAAATGACACTGTTTACCCGAGAAAAGTTTCATTGTTAGTGATAGTGGCCATCGTTAAGACCCTAAACAACGTAAATCATATAATAATAGTAATAATAATACATCCGGAAGGCACTCCAAAATTTTTTACAACTGGTATTACATACATTTTATCTAACACTAAAACACCACAATCTCACCCAAGTAAATGCCGCCATATTAGTACAGGCGATAGAGGAGCCCGTTACTCTTGTCCATAATGCACTAAACTACAGGAGTTTTTTGCTTTGATACATATGTTCAGAATGACGTACTGAATGTAAAAACACAAAATCCTTATAAATTAGGAGGGCGGAAGTGCCACCATTTGAGAAAAACCGTTTCGGCCTATATCTCCGTAATCGTGCACTTTAGGCCAAAAATTGTAATGAGCTTTATTGTAGATAATTACATTTTTCATCTTTTTTGTTAAATATTTTTTTCTATAACTCACCGTTTACAACTTATTGGACTATTAGGAATCATTTATTGACTTTTAGTGAATTAAAAAAAAATTCACTAAATGAGGAGATCCCGACTTTTGAATTTTGAAAAAATTTCTTCAAATGAGCGCTAATTAGGCCCCCCAGAACACATATCCGGGGTCAGTTTCAATTTTTATATGTTTATATATATATATATATATATATATATATATATATATATATATATATATATATATATATATATATATATATATATATATATATATATATATATATATATGTGTGTATCACACCGATAACTCAAAAAATAATGAGCCGATTTTGATTAAATTTGGTGAATAAATTCTTTTTGCAAATGGCTTGAATAAGTTTGTTAGCCAAGAAAATCTGCCCAGGTTTTCCCGGAAAATGTTATGTTTTCTTTCGAAAAAAATTTATATCTCCGAAATTAACAAATTAAGGGCAACCAAATTTGGTACGCGGATTTACATCCTTATAGGTAAGTTACCTACTAACACTTAGCTATGTAGGTCAAAAGACAAAAAAGTTATAGGCATTTAAAGAAAAATAAATTGGGGTTTTCCTCAAAACGTCAAAGTTGCGATTTAAAACGTCAAAATCGGCAACATTTAGGCAAATAACTTGAATCTAATACGGGCTATGGAAATCAAATGTCTCAAGAAGAATGTTTTACAAACCCTGAAATCTTAGTTTCAACCGTCACTGTCCTTCATTTTACTAAAATGTTTCCAGGAAATTCATTTCAAATAGACCCTTTCTCTGATGCTTGGCAGTAGCCTTAGCTATAGAGTCTATCGTTTAATGGTATATAATTTTTGTCGAATTTTCGTAAAAAATCAATAAAGCTCAATATATCCGTTATTATATAAGATATGAAAAAAATTTGTATATATTAATTATAGGGTGTCTTGAGCTACATCTTAAAATAATATTTCTACAATCACAGGGTGGCCCATAAGTCGTTGGTGATACAAATTTCCTTTTTTTTTAATCAAACACGCCCTATGTTATTGCATTTTTGTATTTTCCATCGAAATATAATGCATGTTTGTAAGAAAAGAATCTCTGGACGCAGCAAGTGCGTTATGGTAGCGAATTTTGATCAAATGTTTCATATTTGAACAGCTCAATTTGCTATTAACCTATAAGGTTGACCAAGAAACGTGTTTTTTCGGGAACACTTTAAGTTTACTTTTGGAAATTTTTGTACATTTTCACACAATAAAGTTATTTTGATGAAACGTGGCACATTGCTTTTTTACTATATAGGTTA
Source organism: Tillus elongatus (assembly GCA_964006375.1). Taxonomy (NCBI): domain Eukaryota; kingdom Metazoa; phylum Arthropoda; class Insecta; order Coleoptera; family Cleridae; genus Tillus; species Tillus elongatus. The sequence continues at coordinate 11,178,170 of OZ023268.1, forward strand.
TACTGGTAACCAAAATTAATGCCTGTTTTCTTAAAAAGAAAACACATATTTGCAATAAAAACATTTTAATGAAAATTCACTACCATAACACACTTGCTGCGTCCAGAGTTTTACTATATAGGTTATACTGGTAATCAAAATTGATGCCTGCTTTCTTAAATAAAAATAAAACACATATTTTCAATAAAAACATTTTAATGAAAATTCACTAACATAACGCACTTGCTGCGTCCAGAGTTTTTACCTATATCTTTGTTAATAATTGTTTAAATAATCAAATGCTTATAACTTTACTTTTCAATCGACAAATTTCCTACAACCTTTACTTAAAACTTTTTTTCTTTCTAAAATCAACATTTTCAATGTTTATAATCCGTTAAATGTTGCACTTTTCAATCGACAAATTTCCTACAACAACATAAGGCAAATGTGGTAATTGAAGAATTGACACAGCCACTGACCAGTGACAGAAGGCAAGCTGATAAGCAAATTCGAGAAGTATTGATTGCAGACAGTAACAAAATATCAGCTGACTGTACAATCAAAACAATTCCTAGAATTGGATATATACGAGTACATATCTTCCGAATGCAACCAGCAATTGTTCTCAAAAAATGCACACCAGAACTTGCTCCTGTCCTGACTCGTCTGTTTCAGATATCTTACAATAGAGGTATATTCCCTAGTAACTGGAAAACTGCTGGAGTACAACCCGTCCCCAAAAAAGAATCCAAAGCGCTTCCTAGCAACTACAGGCCTATTTCTCTCCTTTCAGTCGTCTCTAAAGTGATGGAAAAGTATATAAACACCGAATTACTAAAATTTCTTGAAAAACACAGTCTAATCCACGACAGGCAGTATGGGTTCCGTCAGCGCAGATCAACTGCCGACCACCTTTCCTTTGTCACCCCTTCTTGGAACAAGTCTATGAAACTACACGGCGAATCCTAGATTGTCGCTTTAGATATATCCAAAGCATTCGACCAGGTCTGGCACGCAGCGCTGTTTAATAAACTACCGGCCTATGGCCTACCACCAAAACTCTGTACGTGGACAGCAAATTTCCTCTCCAACCGGAGCATTTCTGTTGTCGTGGATGGCCATTCCTCTAAACTGTATCCAATTAATGCAGGAGTGCCTCAAAGTTTAGCTTTAGCCCCTACTTTGTTTCTTCTTCACATAATAGACCTTCTCTCTAGCACATCCAACCCAGATCACAGTTACGCGGACGACAGAACCCTCCACTCAAATATACAATATTCTAAGCCTGTCTCTTTATCCCAATTAGATGAGGATCGCAGACTCATGTAGGGTTCTATCTCCGTGGATCTAGAAGTAGAAATCTTGTACAATTCAACCATACCAAATCACAGTCTTGCTTGCTTTTTCATAAGAGATACACCAGCCCTAGACCCATCACAATAAACAATCAAGTTATTCAAAGTAATGAGTCCTTTTCACTTGTTGGCATCTCTGTGGATCAAAATCTCAATTGGCACCAACATGTCACATCAATTGCAGAAGCGGCTGCTAAGAAATTAGGTTTCCTCTTCCGGGCTCGCAAATACTTTTTACCAGCTAATCTCTATACTTTATATACTTCACAAATGAGACCAAACCTCCAATACTGCTCCCACATCTGGGGTGCTGCTGCCGCTTCTACACTCGTTATCGTGGACTCCATTCAGAAGAGAGCTATACGTCTCATCTGTGACCGTACCCTCACCCAAAGGCTGCCATCCCTTGCCCACCGACGTGCCGTTGGTGACCCCTCTCTCTTTTATAGATATCTGCACGGGCACTGCTCAGAGGAGCTTTCTTCCATAGTTCCTCCACCTGCTACCCTCAACAGATCTGCCAGGGGAACAGCGCGAATGCACCCTTTTACTGTCCAGGTCACCAGACACAGAACATCTTGTTTTGCTCGCTTTTTTGTCCCGAGGACTTCCAAGTTGTGGAATTCCTTGCCGGCACATGTTTTTCCTTCTCCCCCGAACCTCCAAACCTTCAAGTCCAGAATTAACAAGTTGCCTCTTTCCTCCTTGTTGACACCCACAGTACGGTAGTATTTAGGCTGTAAGCCCTAGTGGTGTGTTGTTGAAATTATAAAAAAAAACAGAAACTACGGAGGATCACATCATACAGCATTTAAAAAATACTGCAAGTTATAAAATCTTTGATTTGAAATTCTTAAAAGAAATGAATCTTGATCAAATTTGGTGAGTACCTTCCCTTCGCAAATGGCTTGAATAGGTTCGTTATCCAGGAAAATCGGACAAGGTTTTTCCAAAAATTTTGTGTTTTCTTCTTAAAAAAGAATTATATTTCTGGAAATAACAAAGTAAGGGCAACCAAATTTGGTAAGCCCATTTGGATTATAAAGAGTGAACCATGTACCAAAATTTAAGTCTCTAAGTTTAAAGAAATAATAAATATAGAAAATAAATAAATAAAGAAACACATTTTGGAGTTTTCCTCAAAACGTCAAACTCGGAATTTGAAACGTCAAAATTACCAATGTTTAGGCAAAGAACGTGAAACAAATACGGATTGTGAAAAGACAATGTTGCAAAAAGAGTGTTCTGCGAACCCTTAAGGTTCAGATTAAACCGCCATTGCCCTTTATATTACTAAAATATTTTCAGAAAATTCATTTCAAATAGACCCTTTCTCTGATGCTTTGGCTGTTGGTTTAGTTAAGTTGATGCTTTCGCTGTAGGTTTAGTGAAGTTTATGGTTTAACGGTCTATAATTTTTAACTAATTTTCGTAAAACAGATTCGTTAATGCATTTTTGCATTTTTATCTAAATATAATGCATGTTTGTAAGAAAAATATCTGGACGCAGTAAGTGCGTTTTGGTAGCGAATTTTCATTAAATCTTTCAAATTACAATAACTCAATTTGCTATTAACGTAAGTTTTGTTGGTTAAGAAACCAACATTTAACTTTATTTTCGGAAAATTATTTCTACAATCACAGCATGGCCCATAAGTCGTTGATGATATAATTTTCTTTTAATCGAACACGTTATTGCTTTTTTGCATTTTACATCGAAATATAATGCGTGTTTGTAAGAAAAGAAATTCGGGACGCAGCAAGTGCGTTATGGTAGCGAATTTTCATTAAATGCTTCAAATTTGAATAGCTCAATTTGCTATTAACCTATAAGGTTGACCAAGATATCAGTTTTTCGGGAACACTTTAAGTTTACTTTCGGAAATTTTTGTACATTTTCAAACAATAAAGTTGTTCTGATGAAGCATGGCGCATTGTTTCTATTATATAGGTTATACTGGTAACCAAATTTGATGCCTGCTTTCTTAAAAAAAACACACATATTTCCTATTTAAAAACATTTTAATGAAAACTCACTGTCATAACGCACTTGCTGCGTCCCGAACCTTTTACTAAAATATTTACAGAAAATTCATTTCAAATAGACCTTTTCTCTGATGCTTTGGCTGTCAGTTTAGTTGAGTTGACGCTTTCGCTGTAGGTTTAGTGAAGTTTATGGTTTAGCGGTCTATAATTTTTAGTAAATTCCGTAGAATAAATTCGTTATTGCATTTTTGAAATATGATGCATGTTTGTAAGAACAAAAATCTGGACGCAGTAAGTGCGTTTTGGTAGCGAAGTTTTATTAAATCCTTCAAATTTCAATAACTCAGTTTGCTATTAACGTAAGGTTTGTTGGCTAGGAAACCAACATTCAAGTTTCTTTTCGGAAAATTTTTGTACATTTTCAAACAATAAGTAATTTTGATAAAATATAGTATATTGTTTCTACTACATAGGCTATACCGGTAATCAGATTGAAGCCTGCTCGCATTTGCTATTAAAAACATTTAAATAAAAATTCACTTCTATAACGCACTTGCTGCGTCCAGACTTTTTAGTGTATAGTTTAGGTATACGAGTAGGATAATTTTGAACATACAGTTAGTTTAGCGACAGCTACTGATGAACATAACTTCGTTGTAGAAATACGTATCCAGCGCATAACTCTCTGTTATTATTTTTGCGGCTTTTTGGGGTAATTCTGATTTTTGTTTCAGTTTCCAGCCACAGCGTCCAGCCTCAATCTTTAACCTTGGTATACAAATAGCTTCTTCCTTCTAGCCTAATCTGCATTCGTTGTAGTTTGCATTTTTATTAAATGTACGTCAAGTTGGTTATCGTGGATCTGAAACACATAAACACTCGTTGACGTGTGGTCTGTAGGTATTAATGTTATTTCTATCACGTTTCCAAAAACAGTGGTAATTAGAAGTGATAGGAAAGATCCCCCTAGTTTTCAATAAGGATTTATAGCCTCAACCTTTCTCACACATTTAGAAACAGGCTGTATGTGCTTGCAACGTTCTTTTAACCCAGCAGCGAATTTGTAATGAAAAGCAATTGCAACGAATGCAATTTTCCTACCATAATCATTTTGCTCCATTCAATTTTTTAGTGAATTTTTATTTTAAAAAAATCACTAATAGAGAGGTATCGATGGTGAGACTTTGCAAAAATTTTTGCAAATGAGCGCGAACCAGGACCCCTAGAACCCATATCCGGGGTCAGTTTCAATTTTCATATGTTTATATATATATATATATATATATATATATATATATATATATATATATATATATATATATATATATATATATATATATATATATATATATATATGTCTGATAACTCAAACAATAATTAACCGATTTCGATGAAACTTGGCAACTGGCTTTCTTTTATTAATGGCTTGGATGAGTTCGTTAGCCAGAAAAATCTGATAGGGTTTTACTGGAAATTTTTTAGTTTTATTTCTAAAATTTTTTTTTCTCCGAAAGTAACAAAGCTGTTTTAATGAAATTTACTATATATATATATATATATATATATATATATATATATATATATATATATATATATATATATATATATATATATATATATATATATATATATATATATATATATATATATATATATATATATATATATATATATATATATATATATATATATATATATATATTGCCTTGGGTGAGATCTTACTACGCACTGAAATTCAACTTTCTAAGTTATAAAAAATTGAGTTATTCAAATTTTAAATTTTCTTTCGAAAAAAAATTTTTTTCTCCGAAAATTACAAAGTTATATAAATGAAATTCGGTAACTATCTTGCGTTAGGAGAGACCTTACTACATACCAAAATTAAACTCTCTAAGTTTATAGAAAATGGAGTTATTCAAATTTGAAGCATTTAATATTTAACATGAAGTTTTTACCACAGAAATCGTAGAAACGACGAGACGATTTTCACGTCTCTAGTATCAGGATCACATGAGAGGATAGGCAGTGGCAGTGTTTAAAACTAATGTTGTACATGCTAGTTTGTTATTCTGCAGGTGATGTTTTCAATTTGTTTTCAATATATGGTGAATGTAACAGAATAGTTGAGACAACAGTTCGAACATTTAACAACAGATTCCTTTATGTGGCTCCAATGAATAGAACAAAATTCAGCAGAATTAAAAGTAAGTAGTCAAGTCATGGAATAATACTGACACGACGCGTTGTTAAACGTTTCAAAATTGAAGACAATGAAATGAATGAAATTATAGTTCTTGCATATTTTAAAGCATGTCTACAAAGTTCGTTAAGAAGTAGGTCTCAAGATTTGGGTTTATCTATCTGGGCAATACACAGAATATTGAGAAAGTAGAATATGTATAATTAGTGAATTTTTATTAAAAAAAATTTACTAATAGAGAGGTATCGGTGGTGAGACTTTGCAAAAATTCTTTCAATTGAGTGCGAACTAGGACCCCTAGAACCCATATCTGGGGTCAGTTATATATATATATATATATATATATATATATATATATATATATATATATATATATATATATATATATATATATGCATCCGTCTGATAACTCAAAAAATAATTAACCGATTTCGAGGAAACTTGGCAAGTGCCTTGCTTTCATAAATGGCTTGGATGAGTTTTGAGTTTTCTTTCGCAAAAAATTTTTTTCTCCGAAAGTAACAAAGCTGTTTTAATGAAATTTACCGTATATGTTGCCTCAGTATAGATTTTACTACGTACCAAAATTCAACTTTCTAAGTTCAGAGAAAATTGAGTTATTCAAATTTTAATTTTTTTTTTTGGAAATTTTTTTTTCTCCGAAAATTACAAAGTTATTTAAATGAAATGTTGTGAATATCTTGCCTTAGGAAAGACCTTACTACGTATTAAAATTAAACTCTCTAAGTTTATAGAAAATTGAGTTATTTAAATTTTTGATTATCTCACCTCTGTGCCATTAAATAAGGGAGATAACTTCCATACATTATTTGTGTTTTGTTTTTACTTCTATATTAATAAGAACGGATTGCCATAATTCTTCAGCTAAGCTTATTAAATAATTCACAGCCTAAATACACATACACTATCCAACGATGAAAAAACCTTGAAGAATCTAGAACGCAATTTTTTAAACATGGGATAAAAGTAAATATCGCCAGAGGATTCAAGAAGAAAAATGAGTGCTCTAATTCAAGTTGAAGGAACAATACAATACACAAAACACTTTCTCGCGGAATGCGGTAGGAACTCGGGGGTGGAAATATTTTATATCTCCATTCTCTGCTGCGTATATATGGAAGACAATGAGTGGAGGGCTCTTTCATGATACATTCATATCAGCCAGAGCAAATATATGTCTTGTGTTTAATGTAACATTCAGTAAGAAGAAAGGTCAGATAAAATATACATATAGTCGGCTATAACTGCAAACAAGCGCAATATGTAAGCGATAGCATATTACGCGTTTCTTTTTCATTCTGTCCACGTTTCTTAGAGATTTCAGCGGGGTTAATGTCTGCAACGTGGTAGTTGACATTTTTCTTATATACAAATATTAAACAACAATTATTAAGAAACTTAGTATTACTTCCCATGCACTGTCCTTTACTCTTAAGCTCGGCAAGAAGCCTTAAAAACTGACCATCACAGTCGTGACTACGAATAATTGTTCACCGTATCTGCGGCATTTACCCACATTCATATATATATATATATATATATATATATATATATATATATATATATATATATATATATATATATATATATATATATGTATATATATATATATATATATATATATATATATATATATATATATATATATATATATATATATATATATATATATATATATATAAGCCAACAACACACTCTTAAAACCCCTACAAAGTAAAACAAACATATTTCGCTTACTCTTTGGGGTATGCAATGTTTATGCAGTGTATAACTAAAATTTACAGGAATATCAAAGAAAGTATAGCAAAGGCATAGCAATTGTGAAATTATTTTATGGCAAGTGCGAGTTATATCAAAGACAGAATAGATTGCAGGAAGTGATATAAAGTAGTGAAAGACTCTAAACCAAGAGAATGTAAATATGTTGGACATTACGAAATGTATGACTAGTTTTATTAGATAGTTTAAGGTGTTATTGTTTACTAGCTTTAAGAATATTGTTTGATAGTTTTAAGAATATTGGGATGTCATAATATGGTTTGTCATATCATAACCTAGATATAAGATCAGCTGTGTTTATTTACGACACAGGTCAAACTGACAGAAAATGTAGAATATAGCTTAACTAAATAAATCAAGGGAATGTCAAGAGAAAGTCCAACAATGAGAAGTACGTATCTGGGGAGATAATAAAAGAGGATTATTGTGTGATTTTTGTTTTGATAAAAGACTTTTAAAAGGTGGCCAATGACAGAATTCAACTAAGAGACCGTCGTTACGGAAAAAAATTGAAATTTTGATAAAAAATTAATGGATTAAAATTTTTTGCGTATTAAAAAAATCAGATTGAATTTTAAGAGAGAAAAATATTAGAGTGAAAATTTTTATTAGGGGGGGGGGGGGATTAAGAATTAATTTATTAGAAAAGAGGATTTAGAAAGTTTGGAAACAAAGAGAAGTAAAAATCAACAGGAGTCGCTGGTCAGATAGTTCAACATAGCTACACGAAAGACAGCTCAGGGAGAAAAACTGTGAGTAAGAACAGCAACAACACTTACCTGCCTTGTGTGATATATTCAATGCTCAGGAGAGTATCACATATATTATTAAAACTTTTGTAAACAAACGTGAGGTAAACATAAAAAAGCAACCATATTTATTTTTCCTTGTACCGACGATAATATCGAGGTGCGTGTAGAACCATCTATCGACCATAACGTCCACGAAGAGCACCATCGCCTAAAGAAAAAATAAATCCACTGACTATATACATTGACTAAGCCAAGCGAATAACAGTTGAGGTCATTATCTTTTAGTTCATGATTGAAAGACATCTGTACATATAAATATAAGTGATACTAAAAGTTCAAACAGGTAGATAATACTGATCAGCGTTCTGTTCGGGGGTTATTATTGACAAAGAAAGAGCTCTAAATTTAACAAAAAGGCACATTAAAAATAGTAGGTAGTAATTAGTATTTTGTCATCTATTTTAATTTAATAAATATTCGAAGTTGTGTTCATTTGAAGTCCTTGCTTTATTTTGCTTTATACATGTATATAAGTATTTGTGGAAAAAACAACTAAATTAAGAAAGAACAGCATTCTACCAAATTTAAAAAGAAATAAATATATTTCGAATTTGTAAATAAATAAAAAAACTCTGGACGCAGCAAGTGCGTTATGGTAGTAAATTTTCATAAAACTATTTTTTAATAGCAATAATGTGTTTTTTTTTAAGAAAGCAGGCATCACATTTGGTTACCAGTAAAATCTATATAGTAAAAACATTGTGCCATGTTTCATCAAAATAACTTTATTGTTTGAAAATGTACAAAAATTTCCGAAAGTAAACTTAAAGTGTTCCCGAAAAAACTCGTTTCCTGGTCAACCTTATAGGTTAATAGCAAATTGAGCTATTCAAATATTAAGCATTTGATCCAAATTCGCTATCATAACGCACTTACTGCGTCCAAATTTTTTTTTCTTACAAACATGCATTATATTTCGATGGAAAATGCAAAAATGCAATAACATAAGGCGTGTTTGATTAAAAAAAAAGAAAATTTGTATCACCAACGACTTATGGGCCACCCTGTGATTGTAGAAATAATTTTTTAAGATGTAGCTCAAGACACCCTATAATTAATATATACAATTTTTTTTCATATCTTGTATAATAACAGCTATATTGAGCTTTATTGATTTTTTTTTACGAAAATTCTACAAAAATTATATACCATTAACGATAAACTCTATAGCTAATGCTACTGCCAAGCGTCAGAGAAAGGGTCTATTTGAAATGAATTTTCTGGAAACATTTTATTAAAATGAAGGACAATGACGGTTGAAACTAAGACATCAGGTATTGTAAAACATTCTTCTTGAGACATTTTATTTCCAGAGCCCGTATTAGATTCAAGTTCTTTTCTTAAATGTTGCCAATTTTGACGTTTAAATCGCAACTTTGACGTTTTGTTAAAAAACCCAATTTATTTTTGTGTAAATGCCTATAACTTTTTTGTCTTTTAACCTGCAGAGCTAAATTTTGGTAGGTAACTTGCCTATAATAATATAAACCCGCGTATAAAATTTGGTTGCCTTTACTTTGTTAATTTTGGAGATATAAATTTTTTTCGAAAGAAAACACAAAATTTTCCGGGAAAACCTCGGCGGATTTTCCTGGCTAACGAACCTATCCAAGCCACTTGCAAAAGGAAGGTACTCACCAATTTTGACGTTTAAAATCGGGATTTTGGCGTTTTGAGGAGATCCCAAATTTATTTCTCTTTAAATGCCTGTAACTTTTTTGTCCTTTAAGCTACGGAGCTAAATTTTGGTACGTAACTTGCCTATAATGATATAAACCCGCGTATGAAATTTGGTTGCCCTTACTTTGTTAATTTTGAAAATATAAAAAATGTGAATTTTTTTTAAAGAAAATTCACTAAAAAGAGTCAGGGCTTTAAAGATTTAATTATACAGTAGAAATTACAAGAATTTTAGAGGACTTTGACCCACTAGCATAATAAGCTGCCTGTTTTGAGAGTCGAAATCATTCATGCTATTAATATTTTTGTCGTGTGCAGAAATAGAAATATATTGAGTACACCAAGGTGTAAAATTTCACACATATAATAAACTAATGTTTACAGGTTAAATATTAAAATATAAAATAAATATACTAACACAAAATTTAGATTTATATATTTAATATGTATATATTCACAACATATTTCAGAGTATTTTACAGATAAGATCTAATTAAAAAGCTAAAATACCTAGAAATTTACATCACACAAAAAGCACTAAACATATTTAAATTAGCTACCATATCAAGTATCACAAATAAAAGCTAGAACAGTTGTTTCAGGATATTAAAACATAATAATAAAAACCTCAATAAAACCTAAATAAACCTATTTAAACCCCTCTCTATATCAATTATCACCCAATCGTGAAACTAAAAACCCTAATTTATCAATTAGCGCTCAAAACGTGGGACTAACAACCCTAGCTTAACATATTTTACAATATATATATATATATATATATATATATATATATATATATATATATATATATATATATATATATATATATATATATATATATATATATATATATATATAGTAGCATATAGCTAAACCCTCGTATATGAGCAGGTATATAGGCTAATAAATTTACTATTTCTGAACGTCATAACGTCTGGGTTTGGCATGATTAAAAGGAATATATTTACATAAATACATATCACAGAAAGATTAACTAGTGAATGTTTCAAACTAGTTTTTCAGCTGATGTATATAAGGTCAAAGCCAATAATTCCAATGACAAGGCATAAGTAGATGTCAGCGGAAAAGGTAAAATAAAAATAATACATAATTTAAAATACCTTAGAATGTGCAATCTATTGTCAACACAGCTATAAATGGAGTCAGAGGTGATAAATAAATCAATGTTTAGTAGAAACTAAAACCAAAATAAATAGTACTAAAATCAAAGTTTAAATGACACATTGAGATAGATAAATATCCACACCCATCAGTGCAAAGCAATTGTCAACCATATGTCTTTATATAGTCAAAATTAATTGAGATAGCAAATCTTATAATTATTAAGAAAAAGGCATGTAGCTAAACCCTGACTGTAGTAAATCTAAAAAGTGACAAACTATATAAAAAAAGTGAAGTGATACTGTATACAGAAAGACAAAAACTGGCCCGAAAATAAAAACGTTTGAATACACTAGTATAGATATAATAAGTTTGGAAAATATTTCTTTGGTTTGGTTAAAATGAATTTGTTAATAGAATAGTAGAATAACATGCTTGTTTTGTTAATATCTGGAAATTTGAATACGGATTAATGTAAGCAAAGTTAACATCCTTTCAAGCATAAGTTATAAATGATGTTAAATAATTTTATTGAGTTCACAAAAATAGGTTAGAAAATAAGAATTATAAGGAGTACAGCAAACAAATAAAGTATATATATATATATATATATATATATATATATATATATATATATATATATATATATATATATATATATATATATATATATATATTAATTGAAACTGACCCGGGATATGGGTTTTAGGGGTCCTAGTTCACGCTCATTTGAAGACATTTTTTTCAAAAGTCAGGATGTCCTCATTAGTAATTTCTTTTTAATTCACTAAAAAAGGAGGTTTACTGTTAACTTCTAATTCGTTCGTTACAAAACTCTCTGGATTTTGATGTTCACATGAAGGAGACTACCGCTCAAGTTACATTCCAAATGACTCACATTATACGTTTGCACAAAAAACGGTCGGTTTAAATTTCTTAGTAATTAGATTAATAACATTTACTTTAAGTAAAAGTACATATAGTATAGAATTAGAGTACATTAAAAACGTGGCTAAACAAAACGGATTTTCGGATTGATTGGTGGAAAAATTAATTAATAGACACAGAACAAAGAAAATGTTAGCGGAATGCACGCTATTCAGAATAGATAAAATAGAGAAAAAAAATGTTTGCCTACCTTTTGAACCACGTATCACAATTGGTCTCCAGAGCATTTATAAGAAAGCCGATTTGCAGTTAACTTTTTTGACAAAAATAATTTAATAAATTTGTTGGGTGATATGAAAGATGAAGATAAAGCCACTTAAATGTCGGGTATCTATGAAAATACGTGGTAAAGATTGTAATCTTAAATACGTTGGGCAGACTAAGAGAACCATTGAGACTAGATTTCGTGAACATCTGGCACAGCTGAGATACGGTAGTGTAGACAAGTCATGCGTGGCACAACATATTTGGGAAAATAACCAACACATTCATAAAGAAAATCTGAAACTTATCAAAAATGTTTGCCAGCCAGCGAAGTTAGATGCGTACGAAAGTATTTATATTTCTAAGGAAATAAAAAACGAAAGGTCCTTAAACCGAGCGCCGCCACTGATTTATTGTCCTTTGTTTGGCCTCTGTCAATTATATAGAGAAAATAGTCCGAAACTTGTCAGGTAAAGTTATAAAAAAAGTTCAAAATCCTCGTCCAGCAATAAAAATACAATACACAGCAAATTTGCCTGCGATTTAGTCTTACCCTCGGCATCGGTCTCTGCCTAAAATTTAGTATAAAAGGCGATGTTTAGTAGTAAGCAGTTTAGATTTTTTCATCCTCTAATGACGCTAACATTGTTAGTCAAACGATCGTCAAGTCTTTAAAAAGGTGTGTTGTCGTAATTTGGGTTCTACAAGTGTACTTATCAGTACTCATCACAGGTTCCAATCTTCACTTAGTAAATATGTTTTATAAGAGCATAATTAATCAAAGTTGGAAATTTGCTTTGAAAGTTTCAGCTATAAAATCTACGATACTGCATCAAGGGCAGAGAAACATTAACGTTGGAAACTTTAACGATAAACTTTGATGTTTTTAAACGGATTAGCTCGGAGAAATCAAACTAGAACACTCTGCTTTAAACGTCACAGCTTAATGTAACCAGGCTTAACATGATGAAGTTTATATCCAGCCCAACGACTCAACTAGTTTAATTAATATTTTAGGGTTGCGTTCAGGGTTTATTTAGTTGGTAGATACTATAATTTGTCAACAAGGATACATTTAGCTGGCTTTAGTCTTTAATACACAGACTATCATTACAGTCTAAAGGCAATGTCGCTTTGTTATTCCTCACATGAGTCTTTGTATACAGAAGTTGGAACATCTTAAACCCCCTTTTAAAACTTTAGTTCCCCACCTTAACTACCTAAATTAAAGCCCGCTACTCCTTAGGTTGAAATGTGAAAATTTACTTCAATGTTGTAGATTTTTGAACAAGTATTTCTATAACGACTATTTCTGACGTTTCCACGATTCTTTGAATGTTTAAAGAGCATGATGTTACATTTAATAAGAATAAAACCAAGGTTAATTAAAGTGGATACTTGGTATATGATTATGGTATTTACTATCGATAGTTATTAATTAGATATCTAGATAACGGTACAATTATAGTGTCATTGAGATCAAAAAGGAAAACATGGGTAAGAATTTGTTTTAATAACGAGCAATTTTAAAACACAACAATAACTTTTAGCGAATTTTTCGAAAAATTCACTAATCAAGAGATTTGTGTTTATATATATATATATATATATATATATATATATATATATATATATATATATATATATATATATATATATATATATATATATATATATATATTGAAACGTGTAAAATCGGGATAAGGTTATCTTTCTCTAGTATATCCTCTAGTATACCTTATCAATACGGCTTTCTTACGGGAATTGCTCAGGCGCCAGCAGCGAGGGGTATAAAGGAAGTCGCTGCTCTCTCTCAGGACTATATATCTGCTCTAGGTCGCTATTTACAGCTACCCAGAGCCGGAGTAAACTTCAGTGAAGACAGGGTTCACCCCAGTCCTCAGGCGAGAGTCCCTCAGGACTTCTTAATTATGGATTGTATATTATAGATCAGAATGTTATGTATTATAATGGGGTGGACTTGTTAGGAAGTGGTGAATGAAACAAATAATCTATTTACAAACGCATTTGTGGCAAAATATTTACAAAATATATACAAAACATTATTTACAAAAAGGGGTTCTGGCGAAATGAAAAACCCTTACGAACTTATTTTAAACAAATTAAGTTACTAGAGACCAGAGACAGAAACAGTCATAACGAATCTGACCGGAGTAAATATTCGCGAGCTTTATCGGCGGTGTCATGAAAAGGGGTTGTGAATTCTAAGTCGATAACTTCAGGGAATGAAACCGGTGTTCCCGCAAGACAAAGTTCCTGCACACTACGGCCCTAAAGATTATTTACTATCCGCGGTCTGACAGTCACACGATGTACACATATATATTCGGGCAAAATTACCCCATGCAGAAGGCATTCATAACTCTGGACAAGCCTCACCAATGGAGGTGGAAAATCACCAAACACCCCTCTATGCAAGGCCCCCAGAGCGGCCAGGAGACCGGGTATCGACAGACTGTTTCGATTACCATCAGTCTTTAAAATCAACCGCAAACCGAAGTACCCCTACTGCAGCCTGTCACCGAGACCACAGGGGCTGCTCTACGGGAGACCACTTTGGATGATCAGGCCATGGCTAGTCCGCCACAAGGGTGAGATCATCTCGTAGTCAGCCGCTTTACCAGTGCCCCTATGCTCCCAGAAAGACCGCAGCTTTGGAATGCAAGCCCCAGCTCCTCCCAGGTCGCCCCGCTGACACCGACAGAGGTAGACGGTAACGTTTCCTAGCCGCTATTTCGAAAGATGGACTTACTTATGCGAAGTTCCGCTACTGTTGTCTCTCTGAAATATAACCACTAATAGACACAACATTCAAAACTTTTCCACAGCTGGACTTCCAACATCATCCCTGACGAAGGCTTCCAAGCGCGCCAAGTTGTCCCCCGACAGAGAGAGACGTTTATCCGTGGAAAACTCTTTCATATAGGCCCCATGCTATCGTACTGCTATAATAGGGATGGCAACCTACCTAAAACAGTCAGGAAATGAACAACCCGCTGAAGAAGGCGTTCTTCAATGGTCGCAGCAGCTCGTTCTCGAAGCCGGTGCATCTGCCAGGCTGCGTATACCTCTCCCACGGCCGGCCTGCTGAATTCGCTGCTAAGACAAAACTAAAAACAAAATGCAAAATTATGGACGAGACCTGGACGGTGGCTGCTATTCTCCACGTGACTGCCTCTGCGACGGCTGAAAGAAAACTATACGAACGGGACCTGCTACTCTCGGCGTGACTGGAACCTGCAACAGCTGAAAGAAAACCAAATTGTCCACCTGCCTTCGGCCAGCCGGTCGCTTCTCGCTGCCGACACTGCCGCACCGGTGCCGGCAGCTAGAAGCTACCTACTATTAGTACGATATACTAGTTACAGCGAGAACACACCTATAAAGTAATACGGCTATGGTATCCAGCATCACAGTATATGTTTATAGGTGTGTTCTCGCTGTAATTAGTATATCGTACTGACGAGCTCTAATTAGGGCGAAATCGGTCTGCGGTAAGTATGGTGAGAATATATCTAGCGTTACAAAGCTCTGGCACCCAAATTTGGTATGCAGGTTTATATCATGAAAAGTGATCTATGTTCCAAAGTCATGGATATCTAAGTAAATGAAAAAAATATATAAGCATTTAAAAAAATTGTTTTTCTTCTTAAAACATCAAAATTGACAAAGAACCTAAAACGAAGCGGAATTACTAAGTGAAGAGTGGAACCTGTGATGAGCACTGATAAGTACACCTGGGGAATCCATATCACCACAGCATACCTTTTTAAAGACCCGACGATCGTTTTACTAACAATAATAATAATGATATATATATATATATATATATATATATATATATATATATATATATATATATATATATATATATATATATATATATATATATATATATATATATATTTTCATTAAAATAACATTTTGACATCATTAAACTAAGCATAACACTAACAATAATTAACAATACATAGAAAAAAAAGTACATTAGTAGCGCGTGTTTCCACCTCTACTTCTAATAACTGCTTCAGATCGCCGAGGCATACTCGATTGGATATTTGATTTTGGTCAAGTCCATTCCAAATATCGGTAACCATTATTTCGTAAATGAATATTTACATGAAGTAAATGTTCGAACTCCTAATTGGCCACCGCACAGTCCCGATGTGAATCTTATTGAGCACTTATGGGATATTATTGGTAGGGCACTCAGACAGCATCAACCCCCTCCTGCCAACCTGCAACATGTCGAAATAATGGTTACCGATATTTGGAATGGACTTGACCAAAATCAAATATCCAATCGAGTATGCCTCGGCGATGTGAAGCAGTTATTAGAAGTAGAAACACGCGCTGCTAATGTACTTTTTTTGCTATGTATTGGTAATTATTGTTAGTGTTATGCTTAGTTTAATGATGTCAAAATGTTATTTTAATGAAAAAGAAACATGTTTTGGTATAAAACTGTGTATTTTCTTTGATATTGCAGATATGAGAGAAATTTAAAAACAAAATGTTCAGAAAACATGAGGCTACAGTATGATTTCATTATGCATCCGTTGTTGTGGCTAATGGTCCCTACAGGGTGTCTCAAATTTAAAGTAAAAAACTATTCTAATTTTTGCACCCTGTATAAGCCTTAAACTGAAATCTAAAAAAAAGTTTTTCACAGTGCAAATACCAAAGAAAAAAGCTACAGTTCAAAAAAAGTGATCGAAATCGATTTATCGGTTCGTGAGAAAATTAACTTTGAAATTGAGCATAATTTTTGGTTGTGCGTTATTTTTGCGGCTAAGTATATATATATATATATATATATATATATATATATATATATATATATATATATATATATATATATATATATATATATATATATATTATATATATATATATATATATATATATATATATATATATATATATATATACGTGTGTACAAATAAGCTTGACTTGTGCTTGTACGAGACACAATTTCTATAGAGGATACATTCCAGTTAAAATTGACAACAATTATTTACATTGGTTGTCACTTCTGAAATATTGTACACCATTTTTTAGTGAATTTTCGTAGAAATATTCACTAATGGGGACATCCCGACTTTTGAATTTTGAAAAAATTTTTGCAAATGAGCGCGAACCAGGACCCCTAGAACCCATATCCGGGGTTAGTTTCAATTTTTATATGTTTATATATATATATATATATATATATATATATATATATATATATATATATATATATATATATATATATATATATATATATATATATATATATATATATATATATATATATATATATATATATATATATATATATATATATATATATATATATATATATATATATATATATATATATATATATATGTATCACACCAATAACTCAAAAAATAATGGGCCGATTTAAAAAAAATTTGGCATGTACCTTCATTTTGTAAATGGCTTGGATAAGTTCGTTAGTCAGGAAAATCGGACGAGGTTTTCCGGGAAAATTTTGAGTTTTCATTCGAAAAAAATTCTTATCTCAAAAAGTAATAAGCCGATTTTAATAAAATTTGGCATGTACCTTCCTTTTGTAAATGGCTTTGACAAGCTTGATAGTCAGGAAAATCGAACGAGGTTTTCCGGAAAAATTTTGAGTTTTCATTCGAAAAAAATTTTTATCTCAAAGAATAATAAGCCGATTTTAATAAAATTTGGCACGTACCTTCCTTTTATAAATGGCTTTGATAAGTTCGTTAATCAGAAAAATCGGACAAGGTTTTCTGAACAAATTTTGAGTTTTCATTTGAAAAAAATTTTTATCTTAAAAAATAAAAAATCTATGATAACCAAATTTGGTAGGTAAGTTTACGATATAAAAAGTTAACTATACACCAAAATTTAGATTTCTACGTTACAAGAAAAAAAAAGTTATAATAAAATATTTTGCGCTAGATCATTTCTATGAAAATTCACTACCATAACGCACTTGCTGCGTCCCGAGATTTTTTACCAATATTCCGGTAAAAGTAGATATCATGGATATCATGATGTAAAAAATAGACATTTTAGCTGCATTTTCATAGAATAAAAAACCTATATTGAATCAGTAAACGCGGCGTATACCTTCATATTCTTGATACAGACGTATCGTTTTACGATTCCCTCGCAAATCGTGATAACACGCTGCAAAAAGAATATTGAATATTGGAAACGGAGATTTGTCTGCTTGGATAGACCGAGCCGGGGTTTCATAAAGCCATGCATTTTCATATACATGTAGCTCACTAGACTTGAAAATAACATACATATAAAATAGGAAATAGCGGTGAATCAGAGTTATCTTAAAAATGGAAAGATTTTAAAGTCTGCATCCTTACATATAGGTAACTCTCAAAATTCGACTGCTACCTGTATACCAGGATCTACACTGATTTGAAATCCGAAAATTTACAGAAACACGTTTTCTATAATCATCTGTTCATTAAAATCACTGAAAGCTCTAGATGGTTCCTGGTTATACCAGAAGTGGACACTGACTCTCTTATTTCAGAGAAAGCAGATCAGGTGAGGTAAGGTCAGGTCAGTCAAGTCCTTCAGTTTGCATCCACAGTGTCCAGCATCGGTATCTTTACCCATTGCAAATAAAACACATCATATATATGTCATATATATATATATATATATATATATATATATATATATATATATATATAATATATATATATATATATATATATATATATATATATATATATATATATATATATATATATATATATATATATATATATATATATATATATATATATATTATGAAGTTTTTGTGACGGTAATAGTGTTATTTACTCAAAAAATTGTGGGAAAGCCGTCGGTTGCAAAATAAAACTCTTTATTAAAAGCCGAGCTTTCGGAAAAAATTATTTCATTCTCAAGGCTACTACATAGAAAAAAAGTTTAGAATTTATATAGGAAAAATATAAAAGTTTAAAATACTTACATATAACGTGAGTTTTACTATGACTAATTATGAATAACAAACATGAAAAAAAAACCTTTATTTAAATTTGATTAAAGTCGAAAAGTGCCAAACTGACATATAAGCTAACTATTGAATGTGTTTAGCGCAATTTAATAAACTTAAAGATAATAATTTTAGAAATCACTACCCCTACTTATATTTCCTAGACAAAAACAAAAAACAAATTCAAATAAACAATAGTTAGCTTATTCATTGATTGTTGTTGCCCTTACTTGGTGAAACTTGTCCATTCTACATACAGACTTGGAAACTACTTCTCTGGCTTTATTGTTGGTTTTCACCAACGAAAACCAACAGTGAAGCCAGAGAAGTAGTCTCCAAGTCTGTATGTAGAATAGTTAGCTTATATGTCAGTTTAGCACTTTTCGACTTCAATCAAATTTGAATAAAGGTTTTTTTTTCATGTTAGTTATTGCACATTTAGTCATAGTAAAACTCACGTTATATGTAAGTATTTTAAACTTTTATATTTTTCCTATGTAAATTGTAAACTTTTCTTTCCATGTTGTAGCCTTAAGAATGGAAGAAATTTTTCCGAAAGCTCGGCTTTTAATAAAGAGTTTTATTTTGCAACTGACGGCTTTCCCACAATTTTTTGAGTAAATATACTTTGCAAAACAGAACTTGAATTGTTGTGAACAACAATGAAGTCGCCTTTTTAACCGACTTCAAAAAAAGGAGGAGGTTCTCAATCCGACTGTATGTTTTTTTATGTGTGTGTCCGAACTTTTTTATAGGTGAACCGATTTTGATGATTCTTTTTTTTATTTGAAAGCTGGTGCTTCTCGTGTGATCTCATATAAATGAGATCAGGATCCAACCTGTAGTTTTTGAGTTATCCTTAATAATGCGTATATAATTGACTTCGACTACATTGAGGATGATTGTGGATCACACCGTTGCGCTTCCGTCTAATTAAATCAGATATAAAGCTTCAGATTCACTAAAAATAAAGAAATAAACAAAAACTTAAACAAAATGGAAAACCGACTTCACAAAAAAATATTCTAAAACAAAAAATGCACTAAAAAGTAAAAAATAATTGCGTATTCTTCTGTCTACAACTTACAAGCAACTTAGTTTTTCCACTCAATGTACGATCAATGCATTTACCACGCAAGAATGTAAGTATCCACTTAAAATTAACCTTTAACTCAACACATACCTATGACTAACAGACAATTATCAAAATATTTATTTAGAGTTCACCTAATCAGAAAGTTTTAAATATATGTGTAGACTGCTTAAAAGACAATCAAATTATTAGGATCATATAATGTAACATTATTATTATTTTTGGAGTCGGTGTCAGCCAAGATGGGTTTGTAACTACTTAACCTGAAATGTCTGACTATATAACAATTGGCATACACACTTTACACACATAGACGGAGCACGCAGCGCGGGCGGGTCGATTGTGCGCGCGCGCCCCGAAGAATGGTTGGAGGGGTATAGCCGAGTGAGCGAGGCAAACGCTGGTAGGCAAATTCATTTGTAAAAAGGTTTAATTAGGTATTGGTATATTGTCCTTTCAAGGTCTCAGGATATTGTCACAGTATATTGTATAAAATTTCATTTGTAAAATACATTTCATAAGGTATTCTCGTATTATTAATGTAAGGTGTATTGTCGTATTTCCTTGGCTTGTCTGTTAGTCATAGGTATGTGTTGAGTTAGAGAGGAAGTTTAAGTGGATACCTACATTCTTGCATGGTAAATGCATTGATCGTACATTAAGTGGAAAAAATAAGTTGATTGTAAATTGTAGATAGAAGAATACGCAATTATTTTTTACTTTTTAGTGCATTTTTTATTTTAGAAAATTTTTGTGAAGTCGGTTTTCTATTTTGTTAAAATTTTTATTTATCTTATTTAAGCTTCCCTTGAGGTTCTCTCATTGTCAGCAAGAGAGTTACGGTAATGAATAAAACATAACCGTTACAAGTGTTTAGCTCTATTAACATGCTTTGCTGCTCTCACATGTGTCTTAAACATGTTTGCCTATTAGTGCATATATATATATATATATATATATATATATATATATATATATATATATATATATATATATATATATATATATATATATATATATATATATATATATATATATATATATATATATATATATATATATATATATATATATATATATATATATATATATATATATATATATATATATAAGGATATATGCCAGTGTGTTTCTTTTTCGTACAGCTGCCGAGAGGGTTGATTGGTTCTTGATTAGTGTTGGATCAGCGGTAAGTTTAGAAGTAATTAAGTAGTAACATATTTTTGAAGAACCGGGAATAGATGTAAAAATAATCAAGGGGCGCCTTGAACATGTTGTTAAGAAACCCCGCCCGTCTCCACTGTTTAAAAGCTGGCAGCCATTTATTTACCGGCAACTTTACCGACTATAGTGCCTGTGTGATATTGCTTATAGAGTTTAAAAGTTCTGATAGATCTTTGTGGGGTTTGAGTTGAGAAACTGTTAGGTCACAATATTTGAAGTGAGGCATGTAGCAACTGTTGTCCATTAAATACCTTGAAGAAGGTTGGGGTGTTTCAGGGTATGGTAGAGCTGGCTAGATTCTACACTCTCCACACTAGCTATAACTATTGCAGATTATCTTCTCTATGAAAATTCTCTAAAAGAATAGATACATAGTTTGTTATCTAAAAGACCCAAAATAAAAGAATAAACAATAACAGAAATAACCGCGAACTCCTTAAAATATATTAAACCAAATGAATGCTTATATCACCTCCTTAATGCCTAAGGAAGGACCAAAGGTAGAACTACAAAACCGTAGTTAATATCTTATGCTTTATTAGTGAATTTTCTTTAAAAAAATTCACTAATGAGGAGATCCTGACTTTTGAATTTTGAAATAATTTCTTCAAATGAGCGCTAATTAGGCCCCCCAGAACACATATCCGGGGTCAGTTTCAATTTTTATATGTTTATATATATATATATATATATATATATATATATATATATATATATATATATATATATATATATATATATATATATATATATATATATATATATATATGTATCACACCGATAACTCAAAAAATAATGGGCCGATTTTGATTACATGTGGTGAATAAATTCCTTTTGCAAATGGCTTGGATAAGTTCGTTAGCCAGGAAAATCTGCCCAGGTTTTCCTGGAAAATTTTGTGTTTTTTTTTCGAAAAAAATTTATATCTCCGGAATTAACAAGGTAAGGGCAGGTACGCAGGTTTATATCCTTATAGATAAGTTACCTACCAAAATTTAGCTACGTAGGACAAAAGACAAAAAGTTATAGGCATTTAAAGAAAAATAAATTGGGGTTTTCCTCAAAACGTCAAAGTTGCAATTTAAAACGTCAAAATCGGCAACATTTAGGCAAATAGCTTGAATCTAATACGGGCTATGGAAATCAAATGTCTCAAGAAGGATGTTTTACAAACCCTGAAGTCTTAGTTTCAACCGTCATTGTCCTTCATTTTACTAAAATGTTTCCAGAACATTCATTTCAAATAGACCCTTTCTCTGTTGCTTGTCAGTAGCCTTAGCTATAGAGTTTATCGTTTAATGGTATATAACTTTTGTCAAATTTTCGTAAAAAATCAATAAAGCTCTATATATCCGTTATTATACAAGATACTAAAAAAATTGTTTATATTAATTATAGGGTGTCTTGAGCTACATCTTAAAAAATATTTCTACAATCACAGGCTGGCCCATAACTCGTTGGTGATACAAATTTTCTTTTTTTTTTTAATCAAACACATGTTATTGCATTTTTGCATTTTCCATCGAAATATAATGCATGTTTGTAAGAAAAGAAATTCTGGATGCAGCAAGTGCGTTATGGTAGATAATTTTGATCAAATGCTTCATATTTGAATAGCCCAATTTGCTATTAATCTATAAGGTTGACCAAGAAACGAGTTTTTCCGGGAGCACTTTAGGTTTACTTTTAGAAATTTTGGAACATTTTCACACAATAAAGTTATTTTTATGAAACATGGCACATTATTTTTACTATATAGGTTATACTGGTAACCAAAACTGATGCCTGCTTTCTTAAAAAGAAAACACATATTTGCAATAAAAACATTTCTATGAAAATTGACTACCATAACGCACTTACTGCGTCCAGAGTTTTCTTATATTAAATACCAGTTGAAATTTAGAAGGCAGTCACCTATATAAGTAACTAAATAAACGGATTCAGTTGTTGTGAATGTTAAGACCTGTTTTCTATTTGATTTTCAAAGAATCTACCTGTAAGCATTTACTCACAACATCGCCTCAAACTAAATGAAAATCTGCAGAGACAGATTCTATTAGTAGTATGAATATGCACATGCAAAATTAGTTTGCATTGCAGATTCCAGCCCTCAGTGTTACCAACCTTGGCACATGCAGTGACAGGTTTGCATATTGCCACACAACTTTACACAGAACTTCTAGAGTTTACGACATGCATAATAATAATGTCACTGTTCCTGTACTTAATTTCTTTTAAAATTCCAGCATGTAATGCTCTGCAGTACTGTATGTTAAGTAGTATGCACGAGACTTTTAAATATAAAACATAGAGGTCTTGTTGTTTGTTAAGAATTATCTTCCTGTAGGTCATTGTGTTCATGTTAGATTTTCCGTAATAAATCGTACATATTGTTAATACAGTAAGTTTTATAAATCTCTTATGCCAAAACTTCTACATAATTGTCAGTTTGTAAATTTCGTTACAATCCCAGATACGTCAACAATTCTGGAAACTCTCCTGATAATGATATTCAAGTTTTCAAAGACTGTTGTTACTTATATATCTGACATCTCTGTCCATGTGGATCCGGGGATATGAAAAAATCTCTGGACGCAGCCAGTGCGTTATAGTAGCGAATTTTCTTTAAAATATTTTTAATAGCAAATGTCTTTCTTTGATGAAAGCAGGCATTAAACTTGGTTGCCTATATAGCAGAAACAATGTACCATATTTCATCGAAATAACTTTATTGTTTAAAAATATATAAAGATTTTCCAAAAGTCTGGATGCAGCAAATGTGTTATGGAAGTGAATTTCCATAAAAATGTTTTAATAGCAAATGCGAGCAGCCATCAATCTGATTATCGGTATGGCCTATGTAGTAGAAACAATGTACCATATTTTATCAAAATTACCTATGGTTTGAAAATATACAAAAATTTTCCGAAAATAAACTTAAATGTTGGTTTTCTAACCAACAAAGCTTACGTTAATAGCAAATTGAGTTATTCAAATTTGAAGGATTTAATGAAAATTCGGTAAATTTGCAAATTAGCTTTTCAAAAAATTGTTTTCAGAAATATTACTAGGACCCCAGCTGGATGCACAAAACACAATAAAAATTTCTTGTTCACACCCCCCAAGAAAGTTACGGGACTGGGAGTGAATATGGGTGCTGGGCGGGGTAGGTAGTAAAAAGGAAATATGAGCAGAAAAATAAAAAAAAAACTGCTTAAAAGCTGTATATTTGAAGCCATATCCCCATTAAACCCCGACTACCTCGCACAGCACCCCTATTCGCCCCCAGGTCACGTAACTTCCTTGGGGGGTATGAACAAGAAGTTTTTCTTGTGGTTTATGCAACGAGGGTGGTTGTATGAACACGAGGGGGGAAGGAAAATGCCTACGACGAAGCGCCCCCACCATTGATTTGCGGTAGGGTTGGGGATCGCTTCTTCGTCGTGGGGATTTTCTTTCCCCCCTCGCATGCATACGACCACCCTCGTTGCATAAACCACAAGAAACATGTCTTATTCATACCCGGCACCTGGGGGAATAGGGGTGCTGTGCAGGGTAGGCAGGGTTTAAGGAGGATATGGTTTCAAGATGTGAAAAAGACAACCTTCAAGCCCGTTTTATTCGGATTTTCTGCTCATATTTCCTTTTTACTACCTACCCCGCCCAGCACCCCTATTCACTCCTGGTCCCGTAACTTCCTTGGGGGGTGTGAACAAGAAAGTTTTCTTGGGGTTTGTAGATCCAGGGGGGGGTCTACGCAGGTTTCTGAAAACAGTTTTTTGAAAAGCGTTCGGGAGCTAATCTGCAAATTTACCGAAAATTCGCTACCAAAACGCACTTACTGCGTTCAAATTTTTTTCTTATAAACGCATCATATTTCGATAAAAAATAAAAAAAGGCATTAACAAATTTATTCTACGAAAATTACCTAAAAAAATAGACCGTTAAACCATAAACTTCACTAAACCTAGAAATAAATATCCAAAAAAGCATCAACTTAACTAAACTGACAGCCAAAGCATCAGATAAAGGGTCTATTTGAAATGAATATTCTGTAAATATTTTAGTAAAATGAAGGGCAATGTCGGTTGAATCGGAAACTTAAGGGTTTGCAGAACATTCTTCTTGCAACATTTTCTTTTCCGATTTTATTTCACATTCTTTGCCTAAACATTGCCAATTTTGACGTTTAAAATTGCGATTTTGACGTTTTGAGGAAAACTCTAAATTTTGTTTCTTTAACTGCCCATAACTTCTTTGTCTTTAAAGATACGGACGTAAATTTTGGTACAGAGTTCACTCTTTATAATACAAACACGCGTTGGTTGCCCTTACTTTGTTATCTACGGAGATATGAATTTTTTAAAAAAGAAAACACAAAAATTTCGGGGAGAACCTGGTCCGATTTTCCTGGCTAACGAACTTATCCAAGCCACTTGCAAAAGGAAGGTACTCAACAAATTTGACCAAGATCGGTCTATTATTTTTTTAATTATCGGTCGGATATATATATATATATATATATATATATATATATATATATATATATATATATATATATATATATATATATATATATATATATATATATATATAACTTTATAAAGCAATGATATATCGTCTTCAAATTTGGTTTTAAGTTAGCATCCGACAAACGAACGGTTCGGATTGTTTTTGGGTAAAATCGCTCCAGGAGATAGGTGAAGAATGAAGGGAGGGTGATTTGATGCAAACTGATATTTTTTCGGTAAAACTTAAGTAAAATAACGTTTTAGGGTCTGTTTATTAGAAAACTTCAATTTCAGTAAACATCTGGTATTCTGTGCTGAAATTAAATTAGAAGTTGAATGTGTGGTGGTGGGATATCGGTGACGAAATTTGTTTTTTTTTTCAAAACGGCTTCAAAGCATATAGATAAGTTGATTTTGTAGCGAACATTTTTTGTCTATCTTTCTTTCGGTCAGTCTGTATGTCTGTCTGTTAGTAGGCGCAATAACGTTCGAACGAATTAATATATCATTTGGTATCCAGTTAGCACCCGACAAAGGAATGCTTCGGTAAACTCGAGTAATATAACGCTTCAGAACATTGTGAGTACAGGAATACGAATATTAGTGACTTTTCTTTTAAAAAAATTTACTAATGAGAAAATGCCGACTTTCGAATTTTGAGAAAATTTCTTCAAATGAGCGCTAATTAGGCCCCCTAGAACAAATATCCAGGGTCAGTTTATATATATATATATATATATATATATATATATATATATATATATATATATATATATATATATATATATATATATACCACAGGTTTTCCGGGAAAATTTTGGGTTTTCTTTTGAGAAAAATCATATCTCCGAAAGTTAAAAAGCTATGGTAAGCAAATTTGGTACGCTGGTTTCTGTAAAAAAGTATCCTTTGCACAAAAATTCAGATCTCTAGGGTAAAAGACTAAAAAATTACAAGCCTACTTAGACAAGTCTTAGACATGTCAGATCAACGCCTACTTAGATATTGAAGAAAAAAGAAATCGACAAATTTTGTTTTTTTCAAAATAACTCGAAAAGAAAAAGAGGCAGGGCAAAATACAAGCCACGTTTGAAACGAACATGAAATTCTACAAAACATTGCTATTTTAATGGTCTCTTTATCTCTAATAATAACGGAGATAGCAATACATTCCCATCCAGTTTGGGACACACTGTATATTTTATATTTCTTGTAGTGGTTTTTGCAAATCAACTTATTATTACTATTATTAATATTATTATCTGAATTTCAGTGTGTATGATACGCTTACCAAATTTGGTTGACATAACGTTGCTATTTTCGGAGATACAAAAATTTTCCGCAAGAAAATTTTGTTTCTTGGATAACGAACTTATCCAAGCCAATTACAAAAAGAAGGTTCCCAAATTTAATCAAAACCGAT
The DNA here is from genome assembly GCA_964006375.1 of Tillus elongatus. Taxonomy (NCBI): domain Eukaryota; kingdom Metazoa; phylum Arthropoda; class Insecta; order Coleoptera; family Cleridae; genus Tillus; species Tillus elongatus. Next base: position 11,205,546 of record OZ023268.1, read on the forward strand.
CCATTATGGTCGGGTATGGAGTCATCAGTGGAATATTTTTTTCTACAAAAATTATCTAAAGAGACATATTTGCATTAAAAACATTTTTATGAAAATTCGCTACCATAGCGCACTTGCTGGATCCAGATTTTTCCTTGATAAGTCAATATTAAAATGACGACACAATTAACCATTAACCATTAGTTTTCAATTTTGATCTAGTAAAATCCCTGCAATGATATTACACTTATTAGCGAATTTTTCGTAAAACGATATATATATATATATATATATATATATATATATATATATATATATATATATATATATATATATATATATATATATATATATATCTCGTGTCGACAACTCAAAAAATAATGAACCCATTTTGATAAAATAGACCTTCTTTCTGATGCTTCGGCAGTAGTTTCAGCTATAGAGTAAATGGTTTAATAGTCTATATTTTAGCAAATTTTCGTAGAAAAAATTCGTTATTGAGAGGACCGCGACTTATAAATTTTAAAAAGATAACTTCAAATAAGCGCGAAATATAACCCCTAAAACCCATATACGGGGTCAGTTTCATTTTTGTCTGTTTACACATATACAGGCAGGGTGACGCATTTCTACGGTAAAGCTCAATATATCCGCTATTATACAAGATTTGAGAAAAAAGTATATACGTTAACTATAGGGTATCTCGAGCTGCATCTTGTAAACTTGTTTTGATAAGCACAGGGTGGCCCATAAGTCGTTGGTGATACACACTTTCTTTTTTTATTAGAACACCGCCTTATGTTATTGCATTTTTGTGTTTTACATCGAATTATAATGCATGTTTATAAGAAAAAAATTGATATCGTTCATCGTTTTTGAGTTATTTCAATTATTTTGCAACTTTTCACGTTTTTGGCACATATTTCAAACACATCACAAATGGTGATACGGCGTTTTTATTTATCAATAGATAGCGGAGCCTCATGGAAATTAAGCATTCAGAGAGCTTTTTGTTTGTATTACTCGTCGAAGAACTTGAGCTGCCGTAAACAGGCACTCTCAAATAATGGCTGAATTTTAAAAGTTTTCGCAGAAATGTTTTTAGTGTTTCTGTGGAAATCATTTTTTGTAAGATTATTGTGATATGTTGGTAATTAATAATAAATGGTTAGTAATTTATTGTAAAAAAAAGTTGTCGAATCTTTGTGAAAAATATAATTTAGTGTAACATTACTGAAGGCAATTTCTGTAAAAAAATGGTGATTTTTTGTAAAAGAAACTAATGCAAATTTTTATATGTTTTTTTCAATTTTTGTCCTAAAGCTGTTTGTGAATAGTTATATCTTGGAAGGTGTGTAAATAGCTTGAAGAGTTTCGTTGGCTAGGAAAATCGGACCAGTTTTTTCTGGAACTTTTTAAGTTTAATTTCGGAAAACGTTTGTACTTTTTGAAACAACAACGTTATTTCAATGAAATACGGTAGATTGTTACTACTATATAGGTTATACTGCCAACCAAATGTCCTTATTTTAAAAACAAGGCATATTTGCCATTAAAAATATTTTTTTGCAATACCTGTTAAGTAAGTTCACTTTTAATGACAGTTTTTTGACAATGTAAGTTGAACTTTTAAAGCATTTGTCAGTTTCCATGAGAACAGGGCATTTTTCATACCTAGGTACGGTAAGACTTACCTTACCTAGGTACGGTAAGTACTGCAAACCTATAAATAGCAAATCTGAATAATGAACAAATTGTTTGAGAAGATTTATTAATTATTATAATTCATCGAAATATTGAAAGTACAATTAGTCATATGATTAACAGTAAGGATTGACGCCATGCTCTTCTTTATATTATTATCTTCAGTTTCTAGCAATGTTAAATTATCAAGACTATCTTGCGGAGTATTCGAAGAATCACCGACCTCAATAATAGGGATTTGGCGAGAGGAGCTGGCTTCTTGGTTGCTAATATGAAATATCTTCTTAGCGACTTGTACTTTATTATTCAAGGAATCCGCCACATAGCTTTCAGCTACTGCCGAGGATTTCCACCCGCCATGCCTCTTCAGTGCTAAAATGTCAACTCCGCTATTAGCCAAAAAAGTAGCGGAAGTTCGGCGAAAGGAATGCCCAGTATATTTTTCCGCATTCTCCAAATGTAGAAATTTCGCAACTTCAGAAGGAATTTTGGCAAAAATATTTCTTCCAACTGGTTGGTTAGAGCATTTCCCATTTTGATACCTCAAGAAGAATCTCTGTATTGAATTTTTTGGTCGCAGGTTCATATAATTCCTCACTAATGCCACAAAGTGAAACTTCTCATTCTCATTGTCGACAATGGTAAAACTTCTGGATTGGTGATTCTTAGCGTCAAGTATTCTGACCAAAATAATGTCTCCTTTATCAATAACATTATTGATTGTTAGCTTACATAATTCATCTTTACGGCAGGCACCTGCAATTCCCATAACTACAACCACCTTCTTCATCAGGTATATTTGGTCATGTGCTTCACTTAAAAAGGTCTGAATTTCCTCGATCGTAAACACTTCACTTTTCTTTGAAACATATCCAATATTTTTCTTCTTTAAAAATGCCTTTAACTTTGCATATTTGGAAATATCAACATTGTCATTCAAAGAGATTGTCGATCGTAACATAGAGTATTCGGACCATAAGCTTGATGGAGCAGAATATTTACCTGATTTTTCCAAGAAATATGCTAGTAAAACTGTCTCACTGGTATGTATTACAACCTTTTTAGTGTGGCACCACTTTTTGAAACCCTCATAGCAACTTTCATACCTTTGCTTAGACTTTTCTGGTAAAAGTGACAAACAAGCAATACCTGCCGCTTCTTCGATGTCAGATTCTTCCATATTCAAAGTCACTTCAACACTAATTTTAATTCAAAAATCACAATTAAAATACAAATTAATGTTTAACCTGGACCTGCGCTGAACTGCAGCCAGCGTTTAGTTTTGTTTGTTTACCCGTAGCGTCCTTAGTAACCCAACACAACAACCAAGTCACAAGCTACTTGTTGTTAAGTAGTGTGTTAGAATCCATCTAATTAATTCGACTGTCAGTGCTGTCAGTCTGACATCTATTCACGCAGTAATTATTAAAAAAGAATGCAAATTCAAAAAAAAAAACCGTTAAAGCAGGTATTGCAAAAAATTATTACTAAACCGTAAACTGTAAGTGACTCTTCATGCCTCGAATGCTTAGAAAACCTCGGCCCTACGGGCCTCGATTTTCCAAACTGCATTCTCTGCATGAAAAGTGTCACTTACAGTTTATGGTACGTAATATACTATTTTCGGCAACCGTCCGGGAAGTACCCACTTCCCAAACGCCTTTTCTTCAAGAAAGTAGCATTTCTCCGGCCTAGTCCGGGAAGTAGGTACGTACTTCCCGGACTAGGCCGGGAAGAATCACATCGTTGTTGTCATTGTGAATATGAAAATCTTGGTAGGTATGATTTTGATAAATATAGTTGAACATTACCATAGCAACGAAATAACGACTGACGGTTACCTGAAATGAAATTAGTTGACATTTTAATTATCGAAAGTTTGCATGGTTTTTGGTCGCAATTGTCTCAATAAACTATGGTAAGCAACAGCGATAGTGAGTTTAAAAATGTGCCTTACGAAATTTTAAATGCAGCAGCTGCTGCTACAGCACAATTATTGCCTGAAAAATCAAAGTCCAGGTATGAAAACGTTTATGATTTGTTCACGAGATGGATGGATATGAAGAAATGCAAAACTATTACAGAGGATGTAATTTAAGCTTACTTGGCGCAAAAATCTGAAACTGTCAAATCCTCTACCCTGTGGAGCATGTACTCTATGTTGAAAAGTACCATTTTAGTGAAGAAAAATGTAAACATAGCCACTTTTCCAAAGGTAATCGCATTTCTTAAAAGGAAGAATGTTGGTTATAAAGCAAAGAAATCAGAAGTCTTCAGCAGCGAGCAAATCAACAAATTCATTAGAGAAGCAGATAATGTAACATATCTAATGCTAAAGGTAATTTTAACAAAATATTACGATTGTAGGATATAAAAGTATCAACTTAATTCGCTTCATTTTCAGGTAGCAACAATTATTGGGTTAGCCGGTGCATGTAGACGGGAAGAACTAACAAAAATGTCAATTGATCTAATAAACGACAAAGAAGACATGTTGCTTGTGAAAATACCAGATTCTAAAACACATTTTGAGAGAACTTTTGTTGTAATTGGCCAAAAAAACCTGCTGTTGTATAGGCAATATTTATCTTTACGGCCATCACTTACTCCACATAACAGATTATTCGTGAATTACAAAAAAGGAAAATGTTCGATTCAGCCCGTTGGTATCCACAGTTTTGGGAATCTCAGATTAGGAATTGCAGAATTTTTAAATTTACCCAATCCTAAAAATTACACAGGCCATAGCATGCGTCGAACTTCAGCGACAATATTTGCTGATAATGGTGGAAGCATCACAAATTTGAAGAGACACGGTGGCTGGAAGTCTACCAATGTCGCTGAATATAGACAATTCACTAACAAACAAAATTAAAATTGCCAATACCATTCAAAAATTATTAGATGAAAACAATCAATATGAAACGGAAACTTTACCTTCTTGTTCTGACTACAAAAGGCATTTAAATATACCAAGCATTTCAAACAAATTAAATCCTTTCAATATTAGCAATTGCTCGAATTTTAATATAAATATTAATATAAATAAGAATTAGGATGTTTCTGTTAGTACCTACCTTCTGTTCGAATTTCAATATTTAATACAAATAAAAATTAAAATGTTCGAAATTTTGTTCTACAAAGAAATATCATAAAGAAATGTGTCATTGATTTGTTATTCTACACGGTTGCCGAAAAAATAGTGTACGCAACACGTCCGAAAACAGTTTTTTTGGACTCGCAGACTTCCAGGACTCGCCTACGGCTGGTCCTAGAATTTTGTCGACTCGTCCAAAAAAACCGTATTTTCCGGACTTTTAGCGTAAATTACTATTACGGAAATTCGCTACCATAACGCACTTGCTGCATCCAGACTTTTATCATATAATGGCACTTAAAGATACAAATCTTTGCTTGAAACCTAATGAAACACATCAAACTAAAATCAAGATAATTTTTCATCCCTAAATAAAACTCAAGTTTTCCGCATAAGCGACATCATAGCGAGAAAACTGCAGTACTTTAGGAGTATGTTGGAAGTTTGCGAGTAAGTTTTACTGCACCTTTGCGTGATTCTCTTTTGGTAACACGCTTCATGTTGAAAATTCACGTTAACCGTGTATAAAGTTTAAGTTGAGTTTCACAATCCGAAGAGATACGGGTGTACTTAAGGAGATATTAGTGTCATGATAATTGCCACGTTGAAGGAAATTCATGCTATCTCGACACGGGACTCTAATTGGGCTACAGGATGGGGAATCACATTAAGTTTGTGTGTTTGAATTATGTAGGATAAAATTTAATGGCACATTTCTTTTAAGAGGAACTTTATCTCATTATGAAGAGCGTCAAATCTGTTTTACAAAATCATAAGATATATTGTAATAAGAGACCGTTAACTGCAAGATATTCTCTTGTTTTGAAACAAACATAGGTCGTAGTTAAAAATCCGTATCTAAAAATTCAAAAGTTGTTAAGAAAACACCAAATTCTGTCATACACATGACTAATATTTAAAAAAAATTAAAAAATCTGGACGCAGCAAGTGCGTTATGATGGCTAATTTTCATTTCCAAAGTCATAAGTATATACATACATATATATATATATATATATATATATATATATATATATATATATATATATATATATATATATATATATATATATATATAATTTCAACAACACACCACGAGGGCTTACAGCCTAAATACTATCGTACCGTGGGTGTCGACAAGGAGGAAAGAGGCAACTTGTTAATGGACTTGAAGGTTTGGAGGTTCGGGGGAGAAGGAAAAACATGTACCGGCAAGGGATTCCACAACTTTGAAGTCCTAGGGACAAAAGAGCGGGCATAACAAGATGTTCTATGTCTGGTAACCTGGACAGTAAATGGGTGCATTAGCTCTGTTACCCTGGTAGATCTGTTGGGGGCAGCAGGTAGAGGAACTATGGAAGAAAGCTCCTCTGAGCACTGCCCGTGCAGATATCTATAAAAGAGGGAGAGGTCACCAACGGCACGTCGGTGGGCAAGTGATGCGTGCCAGACCTGGTCGAATGCTTTGGATATGTCTAGAGCGACAATCTGGGATTCATCGTGTAGTTCCATAGACTTGTTCCAAGAATGGATGACAAAGGAGTTGATCTGCACTGACGGAATCCATACTGCCTGTCGTGAATTAGACTGTGTTTTTCAAGAAATTTTAGTAATTCGGTGTTTATATACTTTTCCATCACTTTAGAGACGACTGAAAGGAGAGAAATAGGCCTGTAGTTGCTGGGAAGTGCTTTGGATCCTTTCTTGGGGACGGGTTGTACTCGATCAGTTTTCCAGTTACTAGGGAATATGCCTCTATTGTAAGATGTCTGAAACATACGAGTCAGGACAGGAGCAAGTTCTGGTGCGGATTTTTTGAGAACAATTGCTGGAATCTCGTCAAGGCCAGAGGCTTTCCTGGTATTAAGAGGAGAGAGCATCTTTCGTATCATTTTAGTTTTAAAAATGATATCCGTCATTTTATGCGCGACATTGGGGACTGTTGGTGGTTGAACATTTGGAGGTGGGTTGAGAGTATAATTTCCAGCAAACAGCGAGGCAAAAAGTTCAGCCTTGCCCAGGGCTGTAGAAACAATTTCATCCCCTGAGACAGAGGTGGAAACGTGCTCTTGCAGAAATTATTCCCAATAGATTTAGCAAGAGTCCAGAAGGGTTTGCTACCGTTGCAGCATGAGAGGACTTTGTTTTTGATGTGGTTATTAAACGAGTTTTTTGCATCAGAAAGAATGCGGACCTACTGGTTTCTTGCGTCGTTGAATGCATGACGGTTTTCTTGACTGGGATTGTGTAGAAGCGTTTTGTGAGCTTTGACCTTGTCAAGCCTGGCCTTGTCACAGGATTTAGAGAACCAGGGCTTTTGAGTGGTTGAAGAGGTTTTCTGTGTACGTGGAATAAATAATTACATACCAGCTTGGATAATTTCGGTCACGTTTTGTGAGATATCAGAGGGGTCAGGATTAGAGAAGCAGACAGACGCCCATGGAAATGAGGAAAAGTAATCTCGCATTTCGTCACAGTTCACGGAGTTGTAGTGCCAAACGATAGGTGGGTGTGATGACTGTGCGACCTCGGGTTGCATTGCGCAGGAAGCAGTGACCATGCCAGCGACCAAGGGGGGCGGTGACTGATATCTTATAGAAGTCAGGATTTGTAGTAAGAAGGAGATCCAAGGGATTTGAGCTGTGTGTTGGGATGCGAGGAAAGTAAGTTGGTTGCTGAACCATATTGGCTAAAGAATTGCTGACTGTAAAGGCCTCCGCTGCTCTTCCTTCTGGATCGGTTTTTAAGGATCCTAGCCATTATTTATTATGGACATTGAAGTCACCAAGAATAGTGACCTCGTAGGAAGGATATTTAGAAATCAGATGGTCGGTTTTTTCAGATAGGTAGTCAAAAAGCTGGACAAAGTTGTTGTAAGAAGGGGACCGGTAAATGGAACAGATGAATTTATTTGCAGCCCTGAGAGAGAGTTTTATCCATAGTATGTCTTTTCTTCCAGCTTCTAAATTGGGGAGTCTGGTGCAGGGTAGATTGCTACGGACGTACGCGCACACGGCTGCATACAATCTAAAGGAAGTAAGGAGCTCATACCCCAGGAAATTAAGGTGATTAGTGGCTGTTTTGGCACTGATTTGAGTTTCGGTGAGGAAGAGGAGTTGGGGCATATTAGCCTGGAGGAAATGGTGGACGGAGTTCAGGTTAGAATTTAGGCCACATATATTGGAGAAGGATATGTTAAATCTTGATGTTGGCGCCCCCTGTACACTTCTCTCCCGGAGATCCGAATAGAGGGGTATTTTACCTCCGAATATTTTGTACAAGGAGGAGCCATCATCATTTTTGCTTATAAGGGAAACCGACTCGTACACCAGAACCGGAAAGGTCCGTTGGGACTTCACCGGCCCCTTGATGTAAGGGGTGGTACCTCCTCGGGCGTGAAAAAAATCCTTTACTATCACGTAAAGGAAACGTCCACTACCACCTACAAATATATATATATATATATATATATATATATATATATATATATATATATATATATATATATATATATATATATATATATATATATATATATAACTCCACAGTAGATAAAAACACCACCGATAACTCAACAAAAGCCGGCCACATTCAAGTACAAAAAGTCTGGACGCAGCAAGTGCTTTATGGTAGTGAATTTTCACAAAAATATTTTAAATAGCAAAAATGTGTTTTTTTGAAGAAAGCAGGCATCAAATTTGATTACCAGCATAACCCATATAGCAGAAACAATGTCCCATATTTAATCAAAATAACTATATTGTTTTAAAATGTACACAAATTTTTCGAAAGTAAACATAAAATGTTCCCGAAAAACTAGTTTCCTGGTCAACGAACGTTATAGGTTACTAGCAAATTGAGCTATTTAAATTTGAAGCATTTAATTAAAATTCGCTTTTTTTCTTACAAACATGGATTATAATTTCGTGGTCGAAATTCGATACATTAAAGGTCAGCTCAGAACTGGCGCAGACCGGCGGAAGCCGACTATATCATTAAAACAAAGCATTTTTTAATCTATTTGAACTGAACAGATTTTCCTGACTAACGAACTTATCCAAGCCAAAATGAAGGTACTCACCAAATTTCATCAAAATCAGTCATTTATTTTTTGATTTATCGGTGTGATACACACACACACAGGTATATATATATATATATATATATATATATATATATATATATTGAAACCGACCTCGGATTGGGGTTGCAGGGGTTTTAAATCGCGCTCATTTAAAGACATTTTTTTAATTCATTGATTGTTGTTGCCCTTACTTGGTGAAACTGGTCCATACTACATGCAGACTTGCAGACTACTTCAGCAGTGAAGCCAGATAAGTAGTCTCGAAGCCTGTATGTAATTCTTTAAAATTCAAAAGTCGCGATCTCCTCAAAAGTGAATTTTAAAGAAAATTCACTAAAAACCGGCAGTCTCTGAGCACGGATTCGAACCCACGACTCATCATCCGAACTGGATATTGTTGACAAAAATTTCAAATTTTATTTTGGTAAAAAGTAATTTATTCTATTAAGAAAATATTCTTATGGAGTGAATATAGGGCCCATGACTTGACCACAAAAAATATTTGTATTCCTGTAACCATAAACTTTTGAAACATTATATTAGTCGAATTCTATTGAAAAAATATGTAATTTTTCACCAAATCACCCCTTATTTATCTGCTACTTCCTAAAGCGATCTTACCCAAGAACAATTCGAAGCCTTCCTATATCCGGTGCTAACTGGATACCAAATTTGAAAATGATATCTCAATTCGTTCGAAAGTTATTGCGCCTATTAACACACAGTCGTACATGCCGACAGACCGACAGACAGACAAAAAAATTTCGTTCCAGAAGCACGTTTTCTATATACTTTGAGAGTTTTTACGCCGTTTTAGCAAAAAATATTCGAAATTTTTTTCAAAAATATTCCACCCTTACACATTCAACCCCGAATTTAATTTCAGCACAGAATACTAGATGTTTAATGAAATTAAAAGTTTTCTAATAAATAAGCCCTAAGATATTTTTTCCCTCAGGGCTCGTCCGCGGCCTTGCCGCCCCGATAGCTCTGCAACCTTTGGTTGATTGTGCATACCCTTAGTCTTACTCCACCCATTCCAAAATCACTGTGCCTTGAACTAGTCTGCACAGCGATTGGTAGGGTGAAGTTTTATATTGTTCTGTCTCCGGTCTAGACTGACCGTAGATCAGTTGTTTTTGCGGTCCAGAGCTTTACACACGCACAAGATGTGCTGGGCTGATTCCTCCCCCTCGCCGCAGAGTCTGCATGCGAGGTCCCCTTCGAACCGCCCCATGTTATGCAGGTGTTTCTTGACGGCCATGTGTTCCGTCAAGAGACCTGTTATGTTTCTGAGCTGTCCTCTGCTAAGATTTAGCAGCTCCACAGCTCTCTTTGAACTGGGTCCGTCAATTATTGACTTCCCATGTCTGAGCCCTGGACAGTCCGCCAAGTACACATTGTGTTGGTTTCTGACCCAGGACTTAATGGCTCCCCTGGCAGTGCTCTTTGTCATGCCCAGGGTCGGTTCTGGTCCCACAAATGGTTCTGCTGACTCTCTCTTCGCGAGACTGTCAGCTTCTTCATTGCATTTGACCCCCGAGTGACCCGTTACATTACTCGAGTTTTAAATCACCCCCATTCATCACCTAGCCCTTAGAGCGATTTTACCCAAAAACAATCCGAACCGTCTGTTTGTTGGCTGCTAACTGTATACCAAATTTGAAGACGATATATCAATTCGTTCTAAAGTTATCGTGGTTACAATCAGACAGAGATACACACCGACAGACAAAAAAGCTTTCGTTCCCAAATAATGTTTTCTAAATGTTTACGACGTTTAAGCGAAAAAATATTTTTGAATTGTTTGTCGCCGATGCGATACTTCCACGCGTTGTGACGATGTGGAAGTAATTGGTACTAGAAAACGTTTGCTTTATCAGGCCTTTCTAATTAAATTTATCTTGTTATCTAAATTACTTTATGAGAATCCTTTATATCGTACAAACAATTACAGCAATAACACAATACAAAATCTACACCGTGTGTGATTTTTCCGATAGATTAATAGGAAATTTGTTTGCGTGCTGAGACTTTATTCGACCAGTTCTATCAATAAATTCCAATCAAAACAGTTGATTATATCGTCAACATTTACTAATTACAAACGTGTTTACATTTCTTTTAGTAAAACATTGATTAAGTTGTATGGATCGCAGATACGCGTGCTTTCCACCATTGAGTTAATTATTAAAAAGCTACAGAGCTGTTAGTGTCACGATAGGTATTTTCTTTCTTCAGCAACAAATTATAATGAGGTATTTGTAAAAAGTCTTGCGTGACAACAACTGCTAGAAATATAACCCCTGGAAAAAATATACCTACGACATATGACCAGCTGTCTTCCACTTAATTTAAACAGTTAGCAAAACGTCTTTCTAAATTGCTATTTAGATTATGAGTCCTGTCTCAGTGAAGTTGGCCCAACCACCAAAAATATTAAATTTGTGAATTTATGTCATGTCTAAACAAAATTTTTTTGAAACATAATGTCTTTGGTCTCTATATGCTACCACAGAGAAAGACAAATAGAAAAAGTTATTTTTAGAGACATTTTTAGATATATTCCCCTTTAAGTTGTCTGTTTTGTAAAATTTGTATTTAACAAAATACACGACGAAAACAGCTTAAAGATGTTTACTTTCTTGATATGTAGTAGGCTCTTGAAATTTTTTTTAGAGAAAGAAAATTATCTCGACTACTAAGGTCATTGACATATACAGGGTGATTCATAAGTGGTGACCAAAAATAAAACCCCATGTTCTTTGAACAATTTTAGAGAGGGTATGTCCTATAAAATTTTTTAACTACTTAGCGCTCCTAGAAAACCGTGTAGAAAACATTCTAGATGACATTCCACTAGCAACAAGATGTATAATGTGGTACCAGTATGACGGTGCACCAGCGCATCATAGTCGAAACGTTGTTACATGGCTACATGAACATTATAATGAAAGATGGATTGGCAGAACTGGACCAATACATTGGCCTGCAAGATCACCGGACTTAAACCCCCTTGACTTCTATCTTTGGGGTGATTTTAAGCGACTGGTCTACAGTGAACAAATAAATACACCAGAGCAGCTACAACAACTGATAAATAATGCTTTTCGTCATATTCAAGCAACAATGAATCCTCAAGACATTAAATTTTTCATATTAAAAAGATGTCGTGCGTGTATTAAGGCCAATGGAGGCATTTTTGAACATTTATTGTAATAAATAAATTACTATAAGCCTGATAAAAGTGTATCATTGCGATTTTCTACCAAACAACGACTGGTTAAAAATCATGAACTGTGCTCTAAAACACTTACCTGATTCATTGCTTACTCGTAAAATAAGCGTCGTACAGAAAATTATCAAGAGAGTCATTTTGTTCACGAATGAAAGTAAGGTTCAAGAAATGAAAAATAAAAAAAAATATCATTGGCTTACCCGTTTTTTTCTTGAGGGATAACTAATGACATGTGGGTACGCGCGCCACTGCTGGATTAGCCGATTCAATTGTTATGGTAGAATACGCGCCCTACATAGCAGCCTACACATGCGAAGTTTCAGCAAAATATATATGCTACTTTATAAAAAATTGGGAAATTTTATTTTTTGAAATTCAACTTCAACACCCTGTATCTTTTTAATGAAGCATTATAGGAAAACTTTTTATAGGACATACCCTCTCTAAAATTGTTCAAGGAACATGGGGTTTCAATTTCTGTCACCACGTATGAATCACCCTGTATAAATTATATAGAAAAATATTTTAGCTACAATGTAGGTGCATTAATAATATATGTGTTCCTGAACCAGTAAATTATACAATACAACGGTTACAGTTATATGTCTTTATATAGTTCGCTAGATTTTAAGAAATTTATTATGATTTCTGGTGCTGCTGTGGCTAGGGTTACCATGGATATGTTTTCGCCTAAAAACAACCTTCTTTGGAGTCTGTGTTTAGTGCACTCTGTGACAATATGACTTGCTGAAAGGCTCACAAACAGGTGGAAATTGTTGTTCCAGTAGGTACTTGTGTGTGAGTGCTGTGTGTCCTATCCGGAGTCTTCTCAGGACGGCCAGGGATCTGCGACTTAGTATAGGTGGTTGGAATGCCTCAATGATTGGTGCTAGTTCGTGCAGCTTGGTGGTTTGATTAATCCAGTATATTTGCCATTTGTCGTAAATTACTGCTTTAACGTGTGGTCTTAATAGTTTGTGGTGTTGGCTTCTTACTGTCGTGCCTTCCGTGATCGCTCTTTCAGCAGCAGTATGTGCCAGCTCATTGCCTATAATGCCGAAGTGTGAGGGTACCCAAACGAATGTAATGTGTGTGGATTGGCGTTCAAGATCGTGAGCAGTATTTTGTATTTCCCTTGCTATATGGTTCTTGGTATATAGGCTACTCATTTCATTTAATGCCAGTTTAGAGTCTGTGCAGATGACTATTTTCGTTGGACAGTTGGAGATGTATTTAATCCTCTTTAGGGCTTGCAGAATTGTAAAAAGTTCAGGTGTGCTAAGCTGTTGAAAATAAATGATAATATTTGACATTTCGTTATCTGTAAGTAAGCCAATAGTGAAATTTTAATTCTTCATGTTTGTTGATTGCAACACCCATTGATATGGACACTATCCTCTCTGAATTTGAAGAAATACAGAAAAGAGAGGCTAATGTTATTATTTTTGGTATCCCGATACAGTTTGGGACCAAGCAGTGTCTGACTTGGAAATTAAGAAACCGTTCTGAATATATTTCAACATCTTAGCGATGACACCCCAGTTGACCTATTACTTCTGAGAAGACTTGGAAATAAATCTACCTCGCCTAGACCGGTCAAGGTTAATATGGGATCTGAAAAGTTGGCAGGCCTCATCATTGGCGGCGAGCTTGAAGCAAAATCCTCGATTCAGTGCTATTTACGTTGTGTCAGATATAACTATAGAACTCCCCGGCAGATGAAAAATCATCGTCTTTCAAGGCCGGAGCTTGATAAGCGCATCAGATCCGGTGAGACTGGACTAGGGATCAGATATATAAATGGAACTCCTAGCATTGTAAATTTAAACTATTAACGTCAACGGGAACAGTTTGTCCGTCTACTACCAGAACGCGCGAGGCTTAAATTCCAAAATTTCCCAGCTCCAACTACTGAGTTGGAGTCGGATATTTTGAGGGAAACATGGCTTCATGATGGTGTGAGTAACTCGGAGTTGTTTCCAGTAAATATGATGTGAGATCTTACCGTTTATAAAGATCTCGTGGTGGCGGTGTACTGATTGCAATTAAAAATTTGTTTAGTTTTAGGTTATTAGATTTATCGCTAATTCTGTTGAGTTTTTCATCAATATATACTCCTAGGTATTTTATGGAGTCGACTCTTGAGATGAACTCCGTATCCAGTCGGGCTACTGGATTTTTATTATGTGACAATTTAGAAAAGACGACGTATTTACTCTTCTCGTTAGAGATATCCCATTTGTGTTCCTGGACCCAGGCCAACAGCACCTGAATGCACTGCTGAACTCTACCTTCAAGGTCTTTTATGTTATCAGCATGTATTGAGATGGCTACATCGTCTGCATACGCAACGACTTTTATTTATTTACTTTTCTCTTTAGAGATATCCCACTTGTGTTCCTGGGCCCTGTCCGTTAATTCGTCGTTAATTCTGTTGAGTTTTTCATCAATGTATACTCCTAGGTTTTTTATGGAGTTGACTCTTGAGATGAGCTCCGTATCAAGTCGGGCTACTGGATTTATATTATGTGAATATTTAGAAAAGACGACGTATTTACTATTCTCCTTAGAGATATCCCACTTGTGTTCCTGGGCCCTGTCCGTTAATTCGTCGTTAATTCTGTTGAGTTTTTCATCAATATATACTCCTAGGTATTTTATGGAGTCGACTCTTGAGATGAGCTCCGTATCCAGTCGGGCTACTGGATTTATATTATATGACAATTTAGAAAAGACGACGTATTCACTCTTCTCCTTAGAGATATCCCACTTGTGTTCCTGGGCCCTGTCCGTTAATTCGTCGTTAATTCTGTTCAGTTTTTAATCAATATATACTCCTAGGTATTTTATGGAGTCGACTCTTGAGATGAGCTGCGTTTCCAGTCGGGCTACTGGATTTATATTATATGACAATTTAGAAAACACGACGTATTCACTATTCTCCTTAGAGATATCCCACTTGTGTTCCTGGGCCCTGTTCGTTAATTCGTCGTTAATTCTGTTGAGTTTTTTTATCAATGTACACTCCTAGGTATTTTATGGAGTCGACTCTTGAGATGAGCTCCGTATCCAGTCGGGCTACTGGATTTATATTATATGACAATTTAGAAAAGACGACGTATTTTATCTTCTCCTTAGAGATATCCCACTTGTGTTCCTGGGCCCTGTCCGTTAATTCGTCGTTAATTATGTTCAGTTTTTCATCAATATATACTCCTAGGTATTTTATGGAGTCGACTCTTGAGAAGAGTTCCGTATCCAGTCGGGCTACTGGATTTATATTATATGACAATTTAGAAAAGACGACGTATTTACTCTTCTCCTTAGAGATATCCCACTTGTGTTCCTGGACCCTGTCCGTTAATTCGTCGTTAATTCTGTTGAGTTGTTCATCAATGTATACTCCTAGGTTTTTTATGGAGTCGACTCTTGAGATGAGCTCCGTATCCAGTTGGGCTACTGGATTTATATTATATGACAATTTAGAAAAGACGACGTATTTACTCTTCTCCTTAGAGATATCCCACTTGTGTTCCTGGGCCCTGTCCGTTAATTCGTCGTTAATTCTGTTGAGTTGTTCATCAATGTATACTCCTAGGTTTTTTATGGAGTCGACTCTTGAGATGAGCTCCGTATCCAGTTGGGCTACTGGATTTATATTATATGACAATTTAGAAAAGACGGCGTATTTTCTCTTCTCCTTAGAGATATCCCACTTGTGTTCCTGGGCCCTGTTCGTTAATTCGTCGTTAATTCTGTTGAGTTTTTCATCAATATATACTCCTAGGTATTTTATGGAGTCGACTCTTGAGATGAGTTCCGTATCCAGTTGGGCTACTGGATTTATATTATATGACAATTTAGAAAAGACGACGTATTTACTATTCTCTTTAGAGATATCCCACTTGTGTTCCTGGGCCCTGTCCGTTAATTCGTCGTTAATTCTGTTGAGTTGTTCATCAATGTATACTCCTAGGTTTTTTATGGAGTCGACTCTTGAGATGAGCTCCGTATCCAGTTGGGCTACTGGATTTATATTATGTGACAATTTAGAAAAGACGACGTAAACACTATTCT
The DNA here is from genome assembly GCA_964006375.1 of Tillus elongatus. NCBI lineage: Eukaryota > Metazoa > Arthropoda > Insecta > Coleoptera > Cleridae > Tillus > Tillus elongatus. The sequence goes on from OZ023268.1 coordinate 11,221,725, forward strand.
CCTTAGAGATATCCCACTTGTGTTCCTGGGCCCTGTCCGTTAATTCGTCGTTAATTCTGTTGAGTTGTTCATCAATGTATACTCCTAGGTATTTTATGGAGTAGACTCTTGAGATGAGCTCCGTATCCAGTCGGGCTACTGGATTTATATTATGTGACAATTTAGAAAAGACGACGTATTCACTCTTCTCTTTAGAGATATCCCACTTGTGTTCCTGGGCCCTGTCCGTTAATTCGTCGTTAATTCTGTTGAGTTGTTCATCAATGTATACTCCTAGGTATTTTATGGAGTCGACTCTTGAGATGAGCTCCGTATCCAGTCGAGCTACTGGATTTATATTATGTGACAATTTAGAAAAGACGACGTATTTACTCTTCTCCTTAGAGATATCCCACTTGTGTTCCTGGGCCCTGTCCGTTAATTCGTCGTTAATTCTGTTGAGTTTTTCATCAATATATACTCCTAGGTATTTTATGGAGTTGACTCTTGAGATGAGCTCCGTATCCAGTCGGGCTACTGGATTTATATTATGTGACAATTTAGAAAAGACGACGTATTCACTCTTCTCTTTAGAGATATCCCACTTGTGTTCCTGGGCCCTGTCCGTTAATTAGTCGTTAATTCTGTTGAGTTTTTCATCAATGTATACTCCTAGGTATTTTATGGAGTCGACTCTTGAGATGAGCTCCGTATCCAGTCGGGCTACTGGATTTTTATTATGTGACAATTTAGAAAAGACGACGTATTTACTCTTCTCGTTAGAGATATCCCATTTGTGTTCCTGGACCCAGGCCAACAGCACCTGAATGCACTGCTGAACTCTACCTTCAAGGTCTTTTATGTTATCAGCATGTATTGAGATGGCTACATCGTCTGCATACGCAACGACTTTTACATTTGGTGACCACGCCCTAGATAGGTGCGAGTCCATAGTTGTATTCCACAAGAATGGGCCCAGAACAGATCCCTGGAGAAGAGTGTCTCACCGCAGTAAATTTTGGTTGTGCCGTTTTATTAAATCGTTACAAAAAATACCTGGGTAAAGGTGCAATTTAAGCAAAACCCTGCACCTCGAACTCCTGACCTGCGCTTACCATGAGCTTGCTTAATTAAAAAGCTGGGCGAAGGAAAACCATGAGGTAATTAACTCTGGCATACATCAAGGTCATGTGAGCATAATGTGTACATAGTGTATATTTTCCTTCTCCCGGTTTTTAATGAGGCAAACTGCCCATCAGCGCAGGTCAGGAGGTTGAGGTGGAGGGTTCTGCTTAAATTGCAGCTTTACCCAGGTATTTTTTAGAACGATTTAATAAAACGGCACAAAACAAAACTTACTGCAGTGAGGCACTTGTCCCTGGAGGCATTTTCGAACAATTCTTATGAACCATGGCATTAATGGCAATGGAATGAGGTTATGTTATGATTTATGTTTAAAATAGTTTATCTCAAAATAAAATTTTGCTAAACACGCACTGTTTTTTTTACGAAAAAAAGCAAGACAAGTTACAACTCATAATTAGTTATTGTAGAATATATGCCGTTTATTATTATTATTATTAATACTATTATTATTATTATTATTATTATTATTATTATAATTATGTACTTTTTAATTATTAATGTATTTTCTGACAATGTTCTACAATAAATGGATTTTAAATCGAACATTGGTTAAAACAAAACACAAATGACAAACAATCATAGTAGGAACCTCGGTGGTCCAGGTGTAAGAACGTGTGCCTCTGAACCGAAGGGTACTGGGTTAGATCCCAGGTTTTTCCTTTCACTTTTTTAGTACAAACTGTAATAAATGTAATAAATTAACATCAACTGAGGTTCTGGCACTGTATTTGAGCCAGTTGAATGCCTCAACGTTCCGCCCTTCGGCGGGGGCGGAAAGTCCTCGGTTCCGTGCCCATGCGATGTTGGGCACGTTAAAGATCCCTACGCTCCTTACATAAAGACAGGGGTCGGCAAAATTTCCAGGATAGTGAGGTGAAACTGCTCCCTGGCGTCGGTTATTGGCCATTGCCGCGGAAATAGGTAGACTACATACAGACTTGGAGACTACTTCTCTGGCTTCACTGTTGGTTTTTGTAGGTGAAGGACGTAGCCAGCGCGTGAGCTAACTGGAGCAAGTGGCCCTTCGAATTCTGGAAGTTCTAGGATGTTCTTCAATGCTTCTGTGACTATAGTTTCGCTGCTTGACAGCATTTTCAGACAGATTAAAATTGAATTAGTACGAAATCATGACAACTACAAATAAATATTTGTTGCTATGTTATGATATGATGTTTTGATCAAAAAATTCTATCAAATTGAAAATAAAATGAAACAGATGACAGATGAGGTTTTCAAAATGTCTATGTGATGTATGTCAATATTTAACATAAAAACTAGAACTAGCCTATAATAACTATGATAACAGTTACAACAATAAAATAACTGAACAATAACAGTATAAAAGTAGTCTCTATACAACGAAAATATCGACATACATCAACTCATTATTTTATTATAACTTTTTTGAAATAATAGTTAAATTTATTTTCTTTGACATATTTAATTAGAAAGAAGAATATCCAAGAAAGGGGAATTCATTAGATCAGTTTGCTCGTTTAAAACAAGGTAGGTATTGTCGTGTGTGTGCCTTTTAACTTCTAAAACTGCAAAAAAGTCCAGTTTACGTTTGTCATTATAAAAATGTAGTGGTTGTATGCGGTTATTTATTGTAGGTCTATGTTCGGTATCAATAATATGTTTTGCAAATGTAGATTTGTCAGCGTGGTTATTTCTAAATGCAGAAATATGTTCTTTGTATCGGGTGTTAAAATTTCTAGAAGTTTGACCTATGTAGATTGCGTTACAATGTGTACAAGCTAATTTATAAACTCCAGCATTTGTCAGGAAACAAGATTTTTCTTTCGCGTTAAATAACAAATCACGTGTCGTGTTGTAAGATTTAAAAGCTACCTTTGTATTTGTACAGGTGTTTAAGATTTTTGAAATGTTTTCTGAAATGGTTCCAAAATAAGTTATCGAAACGTATCTGTTGTCTTCTTTGTCTCTAATATTTGGATAAATTAAATTAATCGCTAATTTGTATTCTTTTCTCTCTATCATTTTATCTATTATTTTAACAGAGTAGCCATTATTAAATGCTGTTTTTTTTAATTATTGAAATTTCTTTTTTAAAATTGTTTTGTGACATAGGTATTGAAAATGCACGATGTATCATAGAATGGTAGGCTGATAGCTTTTGTGAAAAAGGGTGACATGAATCGTATGGTAGGGTTGTGTCAGTGTAAGTTGGTTTCCTATATATTGAAAAGTCAAATGAATTATTTTCTAACTTTCTAATTGTTAAGTCTAAAAAATTTATACAACTGTTAGCTTCTTCTTCTAAAGTAAACTTAATATTTGTGTGAAAGTTATTAATAAAATTTAAAAATTCATTTAATTCTGTATGATTACCTTGAAAACATGCTAAAATATCATCTACGTATCTGTACCAAAAGACAATATTATGTGAAAGTTCTGATGTTAAAATGTGGTTTTTTAAGTTTTCCATAAATATGTTGGCTAATAAAGGTGACAACGGACTACCCATAGGCAGCCCTTCATTTTGCATATAAATTTTATTATTAAATTTAAAATAGTTTTGTTTTATACATTCATTAAAAAGATTCATTATTTCTTGTCTTTTTATGACATTTACGTTCTTTTCTATTTAAACGTTCTCATAGAGGTAAACATTCTTTAGGGGGTATCTTAGAATACATGCTACAAACATCAAACGAGACTAATTTACTATTTGTGGGAATAATTAAGTTATTTAATTTTTGTGTAAGTTCATAAGAATTCTTAACTGAATATTTTGGAAAGTAATTGTATTCTTTAATAAGTGAAACCAGTTTGCTCGCTATCTTATGATTAGGTGTATTAACATAGCTAACTACTGGTCTCACTGGTATATTTGGCTTATGAATTTTCAGCTGGCCATATAATTTTGGTGGTTGCGGGCTTTTATATAAAAGATATTTCTTTTCTTGTTGACTAAACAGAGACACATTTTTAAGTTCATTTTTTAGTTTTGTCTGAAATGCGTTTGTTGGGTCTCTCCTAATTTCTGTTAAATTTTCTGTAGTAATAAAATCATTAATTTTAATGTTATATGCGTCCCTACTTATGGCTACAGTTGTATTTCCTTTATCAGCTTTAGTAAAAACTAGATCATTGTCTAATATTTTATGCTGAACAGATTTTAAAATTTGAGTTTCGTTAATTTGACGTTTGTCATATTTTGAAGTTAAATGTCTTTAAAATTCACATATTTTTAATTTTTCATATTGCCTTATAGATCTGAAGGATTTTCGGATTCAGAAGCTAATATCTCTTTAATTTTGTTTGTAAATTTAAATTTTGGGCAGTATTTATATCCTTTATTTAGAAAAGAAATGTCTTCAGTTGTAAAAATTGTATCGCTTAGGTTTTCAAACCTTTTGTAAAACTTATGTGTTTGTGGGGGAGATCTTTCTCGATTATGTAAATGTTGTGTGCTTTCTAGGTTTCTAATTTTATTTGTCTGTGTTAAGCGTTTTTTAAATTTCAATTCACTAACTAAAATATGTATTTGGTCATCTAATATATCAAATTCTACTGGATGTAATTTATAAGCAAGTTCTGAATGGATTACCTTGATATAAAGAAGCAAACTATCATGAATTGAAAACCATTTCTTGGATTCTTCTTTCAGCCAGATGAAACTGGCTTTTCTAATAGCAATTTTTGATTGAATCGATGTTACAGTAGTTGTTATGATTGCGTACTTCGGGATGACCTTCTTTCTTATGCACTTTTGGTTAAACCATGCATTCTGAGAAGCGTTCATCTGCTTGATTTTCAATTTTCTATACAAATGGGCAAGCTCTTCGATAGAAGACCTCTTCAATTCATTGATTGTTGTTGCCCTTACTTGGTGAACCACATTGTAGCTCCAATAATAACGGAGATGGCTATTGTAAACAATTTCCGTGAACAAGCATATCCAGATCTAGATATCTCTGGAACTATGCAGAATCGAGAAGAACGTGTTAGCTTCATAAGATGGACAATCGAATTTGCAGTTGAACTAGCCGGGAAAGTACGGAGCATTCCATTTAGAAAAATGAACTTGATGTGTCAGTCCGAGCAATTCGATGCGCAATTGTTTAAGAACAAATGGAATCGAGATGTTCATGAAAATTTTAACCACTTTCACCATTTGAACTACATTGTATCTTCAATAATACCGGAGACGGTGATTGTAAACGATTCCCGTGAAGACGCTGTATAAGAGGGTGGTAACTCAGACAAAAAACGTAAAACAAGACAAGGAGTTTTAGGAAAAGTAAAAAGTAGATAACATTGTAATGGGAATATTTTGAGATAAAAGTCTTCAAAAAGTTTCATCCGAAAATGCGCCATCTTGTAGCAGAAATAAGAAAATAAGGAAATACTTCCTGAATTCCACTTGAAACAACCTTTCAGATGGTGTTTTCCGAAGCTCTAGTTGCCATAGTTACCGAGATATGAATGTCGCTCACCTACTAAATCACCCTGTATATCTCCGTAAATAAAAAAGTAAGGACAACCAAACGGTACGCTTGTTTGTATTATAAAGGGTGAACTCTGTACCAAAATTTAGGTCTCTAGCTTTAAAGATAACGAAGTTATGGACAGTTAAAGAAACAAATATTTGGAGTTTTCCTCAAAACGTCAAACTCGCAATTTTAATTGTCAAAATTGGCAATGTTTAAGCAAAGAACGTGAAACAAATACCGAAGGTGAAAAGAAAATGTTGCAAGAAGAGTGTTCTGCAAACCCTTAAGTTTCAGATTCAACCGTCATTGCCCTTTATTTTACTAAAATGTTTACAAAATATTCATTTCAAATAGACCCTTTCTCTGATGCTTTGGCTGTCGGTTTAGTTAAGTTGATGGTTTCGCTGTAGGTTTAGTGAAGTTTATGGTTTAACGGTCTATATTTTTTTTAGATAATTTTCGTAGAACAAATTCGTTAATGCATTTTTTCATTTTTATCGAAATATTATGCGTTTGTAAGAAAAAAATCTGGACGCAGTAAGTGCGTTTTGGTAGCGAATTTTCGGTAAATTTGCAGTTAAGCTCCCGAACGCTTTTCAAAAAACTGTTTTCAGAAACCTGTCGGGAGCCCCCCCTGGATTCACAAACCCCAAAAACCTTTTCTTGTTCACACCTCCCAAGGAAGTTACGGGACCAGGAGTGAGTAGGGGTGCTGGGCAGGGTGGGTAGTAAAAAGGAAATATGAGCAGAAAATGCGAATAAAACGGGCTTGAAAGCTCTCTTTTTCACATCTTGAAGCCATATCCCCCTTAAACCCTGCCTACCCCGCACAGCACCCCTACCCCCCAGGTGCCGTAACTTCCTTGGAGGATAGGAGCAATACATGTTTCTTGTGGTTTATGCAGTGAGGGTGGTTGAATGCACGCGAAGGGGAAGGAAAATCCCCACGACGAAACAGCCACCCCCAACCTCCTGCCCTTGCCGCATGTCGAACGGGGGGGGGGGGTCCTGCTTTGTCGTAGGCATTTTCCTTTCCCCATATTGTGCATACAACCACCCTCGTTGCATAAACCACAAGAAAGAAAAACTTCTTGTGGTTCTTCTTCCCCAAGGAAGTTACGTGACCTGGGCCAAATAGGGGTGCTGTGCAGGGTAGGCTGGATTTAAAGGGGCTATGGCTTCAAATAGACAGCTTTCAAGCAGTTATCTTTACATCTTCTGCTCATATTTCCTTTTTACTATCTACCCTGCCCAGCAAATTTTTCTTATGGTTTGTGCATCCAGGTGGGGTCTTAGTAATGTTTCTGAAAACAATTTTTTTGGAAACCATTCGGAAGCTAATCTGCAAATTGACAGAATTTTCATTAAATCCTTTAAATTTCAATAACTCAATTTGCTATTAACGTAAGCTTTGTTGGTTAGGAAACCAACATTTAAGTTTATTTTCGGAAAATTTTTGTATATTTTCAAACCATAAGTAAATTTGATAAAACAGAGTACATTGTTTCTACTACATAGGCTATACCGGTAATCAGATTGATGCCTGCTCGCATTTGCTATTAAATGCGTTTTGGCGAGCTTATAATTAAACTTGTAATTTTGTTATAATTTTAGAGACAAATTATTAAAAACTCCTGCCTTTTATTTTATAGCGTAGAGTTTTTACGTTTATAAACATTGTTCTTTAATATTCATACAGTTAAACATTTCAAAAGTAATCTTTTAAAAATGAATTAATAAAAATAAAAAATGAGCTGAGTGTCAAGCGTTCTGAAATTAAAGATAATGGAATTCTGTAGTCTGTAGAAGATTGCTTTCATGTTAAAATGCAATTACGTTGAGTGAAAAGCATAAAATTAAAACTCATTCAGTAGTCTAGATGTTTCCACGTCCATACACAGGGTTGCTTCCTCAACGTTTTCACCCTTTCACAGACGACGCCAAGCTTAAATGTAGGTATTTTATTTTAACAGCCTTTCTAGGTATTAATGTTTTGTAACGGAGGAATTTCTCTGACTTTAAATCTTAACCAAATCAGATTAACAATTGCAGAAGATTGTTGCAGATGGATAACCTTCCAATATCATCCCTTTCTTAGCAGATACACACAACAAAATAATTATACATAGTTTTGAGCTTTAATCCTTGAAATAATAAACACACTTGGAGAACCAAAATTATCACAACACATTTAAAAAATCTGACGATCGTTTCACTAACCAAGTTAGCGTCACCAGAGGATGAATAATCCTAAATATCTTATGTCCACAACTCTATTTATATTCTTTTGCATGTAGTCTCTCACAGCAACACCAAAATTAACACATTTCGTTTAGCGGAAATACCTGTATTCTTTTATAATCTATTGGAAGTGCTTCTGCCGCTATTTATTTTATAAAGCAATCTATCAGGAGACTGCCCATAGGCGACGGAGCGAGATTCATACATTTTTTATTATTACCATATTTAGCTATATATATATATATATATATATATATATATATATATATATATATATATATATATATATATATATACAGTGTGTCCCAAATTGAATGGGAATGCATTGCTATTGACAATTTGAAAAAAAAAACGTTTTGAGGTTAGTAGGCTATGAAATCCAATACCAGAAAACAAATGACAAAAAAGTGTTCAAAAAGCAGTGTGCCATGGAGTCTAACAATAGAGTTCTACTTTTAACATAATTTTCCGTAATGATTCACTATAAAAAAATATTGTGATTTAATTTACAATACCTAATTAGGTAATAATGCTAGGTAATATTATGTGAAACAGTCTAATAACGAAGCCCGACAATAACAAATAGAAACTTAAACTCTACAAAAAAACACAATGAGAAACGAAACTCAACAAATAATAACATAGAAACTTAAAAAGTTCTGGACGCAGCAAGTGCGTTATGGTAGTGAATTTTTATTAAATATTTCAAACTTGGATAACTCAATTTTCAATAAACTTAGAAAGTTGAATTTTGGTTTATAGTCAGGTATTTCCTAAGGCAACATATACACCAAGTGTCAATAAAATAAACTTTATTAATTTTCGGAGAAAAAATTCTAAAAAAAACTGAAAATTCGAAAAACTCAATTTTAAATAAACTTAGAAAGGTTAGTTTTGGTATGTAATAAGATCCTTCTAAAGGCAATATATCCACCAAATTACATTAAAATAGCTTTGTAATTTTTGGAGAAAAACATTTTTTCTCCGAAAGAAAACTCAAGATTTTTCTGGAAAACATGGTCAGATTTTTCTGGCTAACGAACTCATCCAATTAATTAATAAAAGAACGGCACTTTCCGAGTTTCATTTAATTTGGTTTATTATTTTTTGAGTTATCGGTTGGATACCTACATACATACATACATATATATATATATATATATATATATATATATATATATATATATATATATATATATATATATATATATATATATATATATATATATGTATGTATATATATATATATATATATATATATATATATATATATATATATATATATATATATATATATATATAACATTTGGAACTGACTCCGGATATAGGTTCTAGGGGTTCTAAAATTTTGAAAAGTCTCACCATCGATACCTCTCTATTAGTGATTTAAAAAAAATATAAATTCACTAAAAATACACTAAATACAAAATTGTTTAATATAGCCATCGTTTTGTTCAATGCACTTTATACACCTTTTTGAAACATGCCCGCAAACTCTGGTGAGTGTGTTGTGGTTAATATGATTTATAGCTTTCGTGATTCTGTTTCGTAATTCATTGATATTTTGTGGTGGATCTAATTTATATACATTATTCTTTAGAGTACCCGAAAAAAAAATCCATGGGTGTTATATCAGGACTTAGAGCACACCAATGAACCGACCCATTATTACAAATGACACGATTATTAAAATTTTGGTACAAAAATTCTTTGACGATCCTAGCATTGTGAGCAGGACAACCGTCTTGTTGGTACCAAATCTCGTCTAAATTATCATGAACTCTTCAAATTGTTGGTAAGATATAATTTCTCAATCGATTAAGATACTTTTCCCTAGTTAAATTATTTTCCAAAAAGAACGGACCAACAATGAAGTTACCTGAATTTTTTTTAAATTAACTGTCTAATCTACAAATAAAAATAACGTTTTCTTACCTAATAAGCCACACCAAACAATCATACCTAATCTTACTTGCAATCGTCTTTTTTCCTTTAGGGGATTTTCATTTGCCCAATAATGCCTATTATGGCGATTATACACACCACAATTTGTAAATCTGGATTCATCAGTAAATATTATTTTTAAATTAAAAATTTCATCTCGCTGACATCGTTTTTGATACCATCTGCAGAATTTAAGTCGCTTAGGGCAATCGTCAACATTTAAGCCTTGTACGATTGTAGGTTTGTATGGATGGTAATGACTTTGTATTAATATACGGTGTACCATACTTTTTGGAACGTCAATTTGTTCACCATAAAACCGAACAGATTGCGGGGGGTTTTCGTTTGAAAACTGTAAGAAGGCATTATTTCTTTCTTCATTTCTAGGCATTGGTAGTTTCTTTGCGTGGAAGCTACCGTCGTTCAATAGATTGGTCACTATCCTGCGAAATATTTTGGTGTTTGGTTGTCGTCTTTCTGGGTAGTTGTTTTAATATGAATTTGCAGCTGCCTCAGTATTTCGGTTAGAACGAATATAACATTCCAACATGTCAAAATATTCTTTATTACTGAACATATTGTTGAATAATATTTAAAATAAACAGGAAACAAACTATTTAGTACAAAGTTTTAAGCAACGTATTAAATACACCTCAAATTGCTTAGATAATTAAGGATGACAGTATTCTTAATTGTCGCGATAGTGTTATATCCATAGCAGCCTTTCTTCTATTGTTTTTCAGTTGACTTACGTTTAAAAATCAAACATTTTTGAAAGGCGTCTGCGTAAATCATTAATCTACTTTTTATTGAGTTCTGTTTGTAAATTTAGTTATTTACCAGGTTTACCTATTTAATTAAATTATAACAATTTTTTAGGATAATGTTGTAATGTAAAATATCATTTGTAATAATTGGCCAATTCATTGGTGTGCTGAAAGTTCCTATTTTTGTATGGTGAATCATTACGGAAAATTATGTTAAAAGTAGAAGTCTATTGTTATTCTCCATGTCCTACCTACTGCTTTTTGATTACTTTTTTTGTCATTTCTCTTTTGATATTGGATTTCATAGCCTACTATCCTCAAAACGGGTTTTCTCAAAATTGTCAGTGCAATTACAAGATTTCTCAAGCATGTTGTACATCATTGGAAAGCTCTTTTTATAGGCTATCACACGAGCAAAAAAGCCAATATGGTTGCCATAATAAAACAAACGTTGATACCTGTAGCTAAAAAACAAATAACAATCCAAAGTTTATAATAGCACAAAAAGATTACTCTGTAAAAAGTGTCCTGATAATGTGCAAGTCTTAGATATGTCAGATCAACACCCACTTAGATGTTGAAGAAAAAATATCGACAAATTTTGTTTCTTTCAAAATAACTCCAAAGCGAAAAGAGGCAGGGAAAAATACAAATTACATTTGATACGAGCATGAAATTCTATAAAACATTGCTAATTTAACCGTCTCCCTATCTCTAATAATAACGGAGATAGCAATACATTCCCATCCAGTTTGGGACACACTGTAGTATGCCTCGTTTATCTGGCCTGTTCCTTTTGAACTTATTACCGAACATTGAATGTATACTCATTCTTGTTTAATAGAAAGTGTATTTTTGTCTGCCTATGTACCCTACCACAATATATATATATATATATATATATATATATATATATATATATATATATATATATATATATATATATATATATATATATATATATATATATATATATATATATATATATATATATACATAAATATACATACACATATACTACGTGACATGTGTTTGCAAATCTGAACAACCCTAAGCGACAATGCGTGTTATCTGAACCAGTCGTGTAGTTCCCCCCATAAACTCCAACTGTCGCAGGAGAGTTAGGACATTATTGACGTTCCCGTCCTCTGAATTTACATAAGCGGAATGCCATCGTTGGCTGCTTTACGGCTGATGTTTTCAATCTCTGTCTCAGCAAAATGTATCGTTTCCTAGTCTTGAATTTACAACGTTTCAGATTCGAGTAGAATGTTATATGGCTTTTAAAGAGCTGAGTTAGGACCGTATTTTAGGAGTTCTGTAGTGTTTGCTAACAGAAGTGGGAGTGTCGGTTTATCAAATAGAGACCTAGAAGACGGGGAGAACATCACTATGAAAATGCTGTTATATGGGGATGGGCTCGAGATAAGAAGCATTATCGGAATTGCATTATTATATCTGCATATTTGATGAAGTGTGTATGTGTGTGTGAGTGTGTCTGTAGAGAGGGATTTTGTTAGGGCGGTGTAGTTTAGCTTCGTATATGCGTAACATTGGTAAATATAATCACTCACACAGGTGTAAATACTACTTCTCTGGCTTCTCCGTCTCACAGCATCATCTCCTATTTGGTGATGATGCCGTAATATCACCAGATGGCGACAAAACCGATTACAGAGGAGAACTCCTATGAAGCCAGAAAAGTAGGCTCTACATCTGTATTTATTATGGAACGATTTAACTAGGTTGGGGCGACAACAATTTATCAAATAGAAGCACCATAAGAAGCTGTTAAACATATTGAAAAAACAAATTAAGCAGTACCAGGAAAAAGTTCAAGGCTGTGGTAGTGATGCAAAGCAGATTTATTTGCAGATTTGCAGACAAAAAAAAATTCAGCTGAGTAAGATTGGGGAGTCATTAGTGATACAAAACTGTTGCAAAAATGTCTTCAGATGACTGAGTTGAAGTTGGACAAGAACTGTAGGTTAATACAGCTGCCTGCTACGAACTCCGGGCACCTGATACTATTGAAAGGATCCCTAATTTATTTTACCTCGGATAAACCAATGAAACATAATTTTCTAGTTTAATGTTCAAGTTAGTTGGTCGTCAGTCACCTGGGGATTATGGTATAATTTCAGAATTAATTAAAAGAGTCTCTTATTTTATAGTAAAACCATTGCCATACAAAAAATCAACAAAACCTTGCATAGGCCAAGTTCCTTCTTGGAGGGTGTAAGACAGATATAGCAAATTATAGGTCTATTAGCCTTATTACTGTTTCAGTCAAAGCATTCGGGAGAATACTGTTTGAAAGGATATACACTTTTCTCACTAAATATAGAATTTTGTCAGACAGACAAAAAAATCTCTGCACGCAGCAAGTACGTTATGGTAGCGAATTTTCTTTAAAATATTTTTAATAGCAAATGTATTTCTTTGATGAAAGCAGGTATCAAACTTGGTTGCCTATATAGTAGAAACATATTTCATCGAAATAAATTTATTGTTTGAAAATATATAAACATTTTTCACAACTCTGGATGCAGCAAATGTGCTATGGAAGTGAATTTCCATAAAAATGTTTTTAATAGCAAATGCGAGCAGGCATCAATCTGATTATCGGTATACCCTATGTAGTATACACAATTTACTATATTTTATCAAAATTACTTATGGTTTGAAAATATATAAAAAATTTCCGAAAATAAACTTAAATGTTGGTTTGCTAACCAACAAAGCTTACGTTAATAGCAAATTGAGTTATTAAAATTTGAAGGATATAATGAAAATTCGGTAAATTTGCATATTAGCTCCAGAAGGCTTTTCAAAAAATTGTTTTCAGAAATATTACTAGGACCCCCCCTGGATCAACAAACCACAAGATAAATTTCTTGTTCACACCCACCAAGGAAGTTACGGGTAGGTAGTAAATAGGAAATATGAGAAGAAAAAGCAAAGAAAACTGCTTGAAAGCTGTGTATTTGAAGCCATATCCCCATTGGACTCCGCCTACCCCGCCTACCTCGTACAGCACCTATATTCGCCCCCAGGTCACGTAACTTCCTTGAGGGGTATGAACAAGACATTTTTCTTGTGGTTTATGTAACGAGGGTGGTTGTATGCACACGAGGGGGGGAAGGAAAATGCCTACGACGAAGCATACGCCTCCCGCTTTGACTTGCGGTAGGGTTGGGGGTGGCTGCTTCGTCGTGGGGATTTTACTTCCCCTCTCGCGTGCATACAACCACCCTCGTTGCATAAACCACAAGAAAAATTTCCTGTTCATACCCGCCAAGGAAGTTACGGCACCTGATGGAATAGGTGTGCTGTGCGGGGTAGGCAGGGTTTAAAGGGGATATGGCTTCAAGATGTGAAAAATACAACTTTCAAGCCCGTTTTATTCGAATTTTCTGCTCATATCTCCTTTTTACTACCTACCCCGCCCAGCACCCCTATTACCTCCTGGTCCCGTAACTTCCTTGGGGGATGTGAACATGGAATTTTTCTTGGGGTTTGTGGATGCAGGGGGGGGGGGTTGCTAGGCAGGTTTCTGAAAACAGTTTTTTGAAAAGCGTTCGGAAGCTAATCTGCAAATTTACCGAAAATTCGCTACCAAAACGCATTTACTGCGTCCAGATTTTTTTCTCATAAACGCATCATATTTCGATAAAAAAAATGCAAAAATGCATTAACAAATTTGTTCTACGAAAATTTGATAAAAAATTTATAGACCGTTAAACCATAAACTTCACTAAACCTACAAATAAATATCCAAAAAAGCATCAATTTAACTAAACTGACAGCCAAAGCATCAGAGAAAGGGTCTATTTGAAATGAATATTCTGTAAATATTTTAGTAAAATGAAGGACAATGACGGTTGAACCTGAAACTTAGGGGTTTGCAGAACACTCTTCTTGCAACATTTTCTTCTCACAATACGTACTTGTTTCACGTTCTTTACCTAAACATTGCCAATTTTGACGTTTTAAATAGAGAGTTTGACGTTTTGAGGAAAACTCCAAAATTTGTTTCTTTATCTGCCCATAGCTTCTTTGTCTTTAAAACTGGAGACCTAAATTTTGGTACAGAGTTCACTCTTTATAATGCAAACACGCGTACTGAATTTGGTCCGATTTTCCTGCTAACGAACTTATCCAAGCCACTTGCAAAAGGAAAGTACTCACCAAATTTGATCGGTCCATTATTTTTTGAGTTATCGGTACGATATATATATATATATATATATATATATATATATATATATATATATATATATATATATATATATATATATATACAGTGTGGAACAGCCAAATGGAATAAATTCGATAACGGATAAATGAGGGCGTGTTGGGAAAAACGCTTGGACACGTCGATTTGTATTTTTAACTGCGCATCTTTTTCAAGAAAAAAAAATTATATAGGGTGCGTCATGTGACAGTGGCCAATACCAACTTTCTTATTTTAAATACAAGCCCCTGTATATTATTAATTTTTTGGATTCTTCAGAAAATTCTAGACATAATTCATGTACAATGTTCTATACCTATCTTCAACTGTTTCGGAAATATTAAGTATTTTCAGATTTATTACAAAAATTAACATTAAAAATAGAAAATTATTTGATTTCACAAATTCGCTACATTGCATTCAATACTTATTTCCCATTCAGCTCTTGATAATGAGAAAGTAAACAAAAACCATTCCTGCGTTTCTTTTTACTGATATGAAATGAAACAAAAACAAAAACAGTTTTCTTTCTGTTCGTATAAAACTCGTAGCCTTAGCAACTTGTTGTCTGCCTGCATGACAGTAGTGATTAGTGTCAGTGCTATTGTCGTTTGAATTTCGTTAACTGTACGTAATAATATCAGAAAAATGGTTCATTTAACAGAAATGCACAAAATAACCATTCTACAAATGATTGGTTATGGAGATAACACACGGACACAGATGGAAGTGTCTCGCTTATTTCACGAAAAATTTCCAAATTTGCCGCCTGTATCCCAAGGAACAATTAGCAAAATAGAAAAGCAGTTTCGCGAGCTTGGTCATGTGAGACAGATAAAAAAAGTAGCTGCCAATGCAGTAAGTGATGATACGAAATTGGATATTACGCTTGAGTTTCAAGAAAACCCACATACTTCTGGTCGACAAGCAGCCCAACTATTCAACGTTAGCCACACAGCAATTTTTCGAACATTAAAGGAAAGTAAAATGCATCCCTATAAAATGATACCAACTCAGGAGCTCATGGAGGACGATTTCGATACGATAACGTATTTTTGTGAACAAATGATGGCAATGTTAGATAACAATGTGATCCAATTAGAAGATGTTTTGTTTTCTGATGAGAGCACATTTACACTTCACGGTCATGTTAATCGTCAAAATTGCCGCTATTGGTCTAATGAGAATCCTCATTGGATGAGAGAGGAACATACGCAATATCCTGAAAAAGTTAATGTTTGGGCAGGAATTGTTGGAAATCATATCGTAGGTCCCTTTTTCATTGATGGCAACTTGAATGGGGATAAATATTTAGAACTGCTCCAAAATAATGTGCCAACTTTGACAAACTTATATCCAGATCCAGCAAACCCACAAGTTCCTGCCAATAAAATATGGTTTCAGCAAGATGGAGCACCGCCCCATTACCAAATCAATGTCCGGCAGTACCTGAACCAAATTTTTCCAAATCGGTGGATAGGGAGGCGCGGATTGATAGAATGGCCAGCACGATCTCCTGATCTGTCGCTATTAGACTACTTTTTGTGGGGATATGTCAAAAGTATTGTATACAAAACTAAGCCCCTCAACTTAGATGACTTAAAAAGACGAATCACGCTTGCGATTAGATCAGTCACGCCTGAGATGTTGAGTAATGTTAGAAGACATTTCTATACCAGATTAGCATGTTGCCAAGATGTTCGTGGCGAGCATTTTGAACATTTACTACATTGACATTAATTTTTTTTTGTTTTTTTAAATTATTAAGAAATAATCAGTATTTCTTATTAGAATTTGTAAAATAAAATAATTTTCTATTTTTAATGTTAATTTTTGTAATAAATCTGAAAATACTTAATATTTCCGAAACAGTTGAAGATAGGTATAGGACATTGTACATGAATTATGTCTAGAATTTTCTGAAGAATCCAAAAAATTAATAATATACAGGGGCTTGTATTTAAAATAAGAAAGTTGGTATTGGCCACTGTCACATGACGCACCCTATATAATTTTTTTTCTTGAAAAAGATGCGCAGTTAAAAATACAAATCGACGTGTCCAAGCGTTTTTCCCAACACGCCCTCATTTATCCGTTATCGAATTTATTCCATTTGGCTGTTCCACACTGTATATATATATATATATATATATATATATATATATATATATATATATATATATATATATATATATATATATATATATATATATAAACACAGATCTCCTCATTAGCGAATTAAAAAAAATCGCTAATATGGGTTCAGGCGGGAGAGATCTGCAGAGGATACAATGGTCTACGTAAGAACTAATATCTTAAAGCTTTAAATAATGAACAACCAGCCATAAGTGTGTTCGTGGATCTAAAAAATGTTTCTTACGCAGTGGATCATGCTGGGTGGCTTGATATCTTAGGCGATGCCGCTTTCAGAGGATCGGCTCATAATATTCTAAAAGATTATCCATCAAAGAGGGTACAAAATATTTCCTTGGCCAAATTGTGCGCGGTAAGAAAATCGTCAAATGTGGGGTTCCTCAGGGAACAGTCTTGGGACCTACTTTATTCAATCTGTATATATTGGTGTTGAAATTAATGAAAACATAGTGGGATTTGTAGACGACATTGTGTTCTTTTTTAAAGCCAAATTGTGAGCGATAAGAAAATCGTCAAATGTGGGGTTACTCAGAGAACAGTATTGGGACCTACTTTATTCAATCTGCATATATTGGTGTTGAAATTAATGAAAACATAGTGGGATTTGCAGATGACATTGTGTTCTTTTTTAAAGCCAAAACGTGGGCCGAACTGAAAACTTAGGTAGAAACAGAAGTAAGTAACATGTTTCATTATTTTCAAAATAAGGTGCTCTCTGTCAATCAAGTTAGGAACCACTTTGTTTCACTTGCCTCGGTATCCTCTAGCTTGCCTGAGTTTAATAGACTCGCTATAATTACTACATGTGACTGCGAGGGTGTCGATATTTGTGGAGCCGACTCGGTGAGGTACTTGGTCATCTACATAGACAAGCATCTTGGATGGGATATTCATGTCAACTACATATGTGAGAATATAGGGTTTTTAATTCATGAATATCTAAAATTTAGATAGGTGCTTACTATCGAGCAGATGCAAACATTAAAATTGGTTCTTGTAAAATCACCTAAGGAATTATAGTATGGTGGGCTGTAACAAATAATTACTCAAAAAATAACAAAGTTATTTTGATAAAATTTGATAGACATGTTGCGCTTACAGCCTAAATACTATCGTACCGTGAGTGTCGACAAGGAGGAAAGAGGCAACTTGTTAATTCTGGACTTGAAAGTTTGGAGCTTCGGAGGAGAAGAAAAAACATGCATCGGCAAGGAATTCCACAACTTGGATGTCCTTGGGACAAAAGAGCGGGCATAACAAGGTGTTCTATGTCTGGTGACCTAGTCAGTAAAAGAGTGCATTCGCTCTGTTCCCCTGGTAGATCTGTTGGGGACAGCAGGTGGAGGAACTATGGAAGGAAGCTCCTCTGAGCAGTGCCCGTGTAGATATATATAAAAGAGATGCCTTATTTGTGAAGTATATAAGGTATAGAGATTAGCTGGTGAAAAGTATTTGCGAGCCCGGAACAGGAGACCTAATTCCTTAGCAGCCGCTTCTGCAATTGATGTGACATGTTAGTGCCAATTGAGATTTGGATCCACAGAAATGCCAACAAGTTAAAAGGACTCATTACTTTGAATAACTTGGTGGTTCATTGTGATGGCTCTACGGCTAGTGTATCTTTTATGAGAAAGAAAGCAAGACTGAGATTTGGTGGGGTTGAATTGTACAAGATTTATACTTTTCCAGTTTAATATTTTTTGGAGGTCCACGGAGACAGAACCCTCCATGGGTCTGCGATCCTCATCTAATTGGGCCAAAGAGACAGGTTTAGAATATTGTATATTTGAGTGGAGGGTGCTGTCATCCGCGTAACTGTGAACTGGGTAGGATGTGCTAGAGAGGAGATCATTGATGTGGAGAAGAAACAAAGTAGGGGCTAAAGCTGAACCTTGAGGAACTCCTGCATTAACTGGATACAGTTTAGAGGAATGTCCATTCACGACAACAGAAATGCTCCGGTTGGAGAGGAAGTTTGCTGTCCAGGTACAGAGTTTTGGTGGTAGGCCATAGGCCGGAAGTTTATTAAGCAGCGCTGCGTGCCAGACCTGGTCGAATACTTTGGATATGTCTAGAGCGACAATCTGGGATTCACCTTGTAGTTCCATAGACTTGTTCTAAGAATGGGTGACAAAGGATAGGAGGTCAGCAGTTGATGTGCGCTGGCGGAATCGATACTGCCTGTCGTGATTTAAAGTGTGTTTTTCAAGAAATTTTAGTAATTCGGTGTTTATATACTTTTCCATCACTTTAGAGATAACTGAAAGGAGAGAAATAGGCCTGTAGTTGCTAGAAAGCGCTTTGGATCCTTTCTTCGGGACGGGTTGTACTCGAGCAATTTTCCGGTAACTAGGGAATATGCCTCTATTGTAAGATGTCTGAAACAGACGAGTCAGGACAGGAGCAAGTTCTGGTGCGCACTTTTTGAGAACAAATCCTGGGATCTCGTCAAGGCCAGAGGCTTTCCCGGTATTAAGAGAACACCTTTGGTACCTTTTTAGTTTTGAAAATTATATCTGTCATTTTATGCGCGACATTGGGGACAGTTGGTGGTCGGTTAAGAGTACCATTGCCGGCGAACAACGAGGAAAAAAGTTCAGCCTTGCCCATGGCGCTAGAAACAAGTTCATCCCCTAAGACAAGAGGTGGGAACGTGATTTTGCAGAAATTATTCCCAATAGATTTAGCACCAGTTCAGAAGGGTTTGTTGCCCTCGGAGCTTAAGAGGACTTTGTTTTTAATGTGGTTATGAAACGAGTTTTTGCCTCGGAAATATTGCGGACATAGCGGTTCTTTCCTCGTTAAATGCTTCATGGTTTTCTTGACTGGGATTGTGTAGAAGCATTTTGTGAGCTTTGACTTTTCAAGTCTGGCCTTGTCACAACATTTAGAGAACCAGCGCTTTTGAGTGGCTGAAGAGTTTTCTGTGTACGTGGAATAAATAATTCAATGCCAGCTTGGATAATTTCGGTGACATTTTGTGAGATATTAGAGGGGCTAGGATGAGAGAAGCAGACAGACTCCCATGGAAAGCGACCGAGGGGAGCGGTGACTGATATCTTACAGCATTCGGGATTTGTAGTAAGAAGGAGATCCAATTGATTTGAGCTGTGTGTTGAAATGCGAGGAAAGTAAGTAGGTTGCTGAACCATATTGGCTAAAGAGTTGCTGACTGCAAAGGCCTCCGCTGCTCTCCCTGGTGGATCGGTTTTTGAAGATCCTAGCCATTCTATATTATGGACATTGAAGTCACAAAGAATAGTGTCCTCGGAGGAAGGATATTGAGAAATCAGATGGACGGTTTTTCAGAAAGGTAGTCGAAGAGCTGGACAAAGTTGTTGTCAGAAGGTGACCGGTAAATGCAACAGATGAATTTAGTTGCAGCCCTGAGAGAGAGAGAGAGAGAGTTTTATCCATAGTGTCTTTTCATCCAGCTTCTAAATTGGGGAGTCTGGTGCAGGGTAGATTGCTACGGACGTATGTGCACACGCCTCCATGCGATCTAAACGAAGCTCATACCCCGGGAAATTAAGGTGATTAGTGGCTGTTTTGGCACTGATTTGGGTTTCGGCGAGGAAGAGGATAGGGGCCTATTAGCCAGGAGGAAATGGTGGACGGAGTTCAGGTTAGAATTTAGGCCACATTTATTCGAGAACGATACGTTAAATCTTGATGCTGACGCCTCCTGCGAGATCCGAATGAAAGGGTATTTTATCTCCGGAATCTTTTGTACAAGGAGGAGCCATCATCATTTTTGCTTATAAGGGAAACCGACTCATACACCAGAATCGGAAACGTCCGTTGGGACTTCACCGACCCCTTGATGCATGGGGTGGTGCGGTGTAACAAATAATTGCTAAAAAAATAACAAAGTTATTTTGATAAAATTTGATACACATGTTGCCCTGACAAATTGAGTTGCTAAAATATGTAGCATTTAATGAAAATTTCCTACCAGAACGCACTTGCTACATCCCGGATTTTTTTGAATATGCAGATATTTGGCAAAACAAAACCAGCTTATTACGGTAACGATTTCTCTGTCACTTTATAAGGAATTAAAGACAGTGTTCATTGACATTATTAGTCTGGTTTGAAACAATGAATATTTGTCTCTTTCTCTCTCTCTCTCTCTCCCTCTATGCATCTCTCTCTTTACAATTACCATAGAGTTTGGCTACATTCCCATCCGAGTATCCGATTTATCAATAACCGATAATAGCGTTACAAGGTTGGTATTTAAAATGGTCCATAATAGGCTATGTAGAGAGCTACATCTGCACCAAATTATCTCCGTCATGTATTACACTGTCCGATTAAACTCGATAAAATTGTAGTCAAAGCAAATTATTTCGAGCGCACTATAACTAATAGTGTTTCCTCTTGCTAAATTATACAACTGGCATTATTATTTATCCACTAAAATAATTTAAAAATAGTTTCAAATAATAAATGAAGCTTATGACAGGCTTTGGTTACAGAGATCAGCCTGTTATATAGTCCAAAAAATGTGAAAAGTTTAATGAATTCGCTTTTACCAAGTATTGCCACAGAAAATTGGGTAGATACAGCTACACACAGGTGTCCCAGCGAGATCGGTCGTCAGAAGTTTATGGAGTTCTGGCCAAAATAATTTGAAAATATAGAATTAAGTATAATTGATTACATTCTCCTTAAATAAAATATTTTCAGATTTATAGCACCTCCGAATATTCTAAAAAAAAATTTAAACAACACACCACGAGGGCTTACAGCCTAAATACTGTCGTACCGTAGGTGTGGACAAGGAGGAAAGCGGCAGCTTGTTAATTCTGGACTTGAAGGTTTGGAGGTTCGGATGAGAAGGAAAAACATGTGCCGGCAACGAATTCCACAACTTGGAAGTCCTCGGGACAAAAGAGCGGGTATAACAAGATGTTCTATGTCTGGTGACCTGGACAGTAAGAGGGTGCATTCGCGCTGTTCCCGTGGTAGATCTTTTGGGGGCAGCAGGTGGAGGAACTATAGAAGAAAGCTTCTCTGAGCAGTGCCCGTGCAGATATCTATAAAAGATAGAGAGGTCACCAACGGCATGTGGGCAAGGGATGGCAGCCTTTGGGTGAGGATGGGGTCACCAATGAGACGTATATCTCTCTTCTGAATAAAGTCCAAGATAACGAGTGTAGAAGCGGCAGCAGCACAACAGATGTGGGAGCAGTATTCGAGATTTGGCCTTATTTGTGAAGTATATAAGGTATAGAGATTAGCTGGCGAAAAGTATTTGCAAGCCCGGAAGGGGAAACCTAATTTCTAATTTCTGCAATTGATGGGACATGTTGGTGCCAATTGAGATTTCGATCCACAGAAATGCCAACAAGTGAAAAGGACTCATTCCTTTGAATAACTTGGCTGTTTATTATGATGGGTCTAGGGCTGGTGTATCTTTTATGAGAAAGAAAGCAAGACTGAGATTTGGTGGGGTTGAATTGTACAAGATTTCTACTTCCCCAGTCTAATATTTTTTGGAGATCCACGGAGACAGAACCCTCCATGAGTCTGCGATCCTCATATAATTGGGCCAAAGAGACACGCTTAGAATATTGTATATTTGAGTGGAGGGTGCTGTCGTCCGCGTAACCGTGAACTGGGTTGGATGTGCTGGATAGGAGGTCATTGATGTGGAGAAGAAACAAAGTAGGGGCTAAAGCTGAACCTTGAGGAACTCCTGCATTAATTTGATATAGTTTAGAGGAATGTCTATCCACGGCAACAGAAATGCTACTGCTTCTGTAAGAGTTAGATTCTTATATCTTTGTGTTATGCTTGGCGTACTGCCTATCAGAAACCTAGTTTCTGACACAACCACTCTTGTAGTCTAGGTAGTATCCCCTCAAAATGACTGGATAGTATCCAAAACGCGTAAGGATTTGTAATACAGTTTGTCTGTAATATAACCACTTTAATTCATTCTTAACGTATTGCCATTTAGAAATTATATAAAAAACACTGGCTGTTTCATTTATAAGGGACGGTGGTGTACATTTTATATTTAATCGTGAAAGTGGAGTCGATTGCGTGGATTCCTGTATTATATAAAATGGGCGAAACAAGAAAAATATCCAAGCGAAATTAGACAGGCCATTAATTTCCTTTAAAAGATGGTGTAAAGAAAAGCTGTAACTCACTGAACGGGTTTAGTTTAGACCGCAAAGCCGACGATGATATATTTCAAATTTGACAATACAAATTAGTTTAAATAAATCACATGATGCTACCCCAGCTTATAGAACAAAATTAATGACGCAGCAAGTGGGTTATGGTTGCAAAATTTCATAGCAGCTCAAAGGATTATAACTTAATTTTCCATTAAGCTAGGAACTACAGTCTTGGTTAGTGATGTAACCCCCACAAATGTAATGTACCAACTTAATTTAGATAACTTTGTGATTTCTAGCTTAACAAGGAATCCAGAAAAAAACAAAAAGGGAGTAAAAGGCAGGCAGACAACACAATGTAGAGAAATTGGAATTTTTTAAAGAATAAATCAATTAGATGCACTGCTAACCCCTTAAGGACTCACAGTGAATTTGTAAATGAGCATTTAATACTATGTGAATGCAAGGTAAAAAATCTGAACGCAGCAAGTGCGTTATGATTCTTCATAAGGTTGGTAATACATAACGGCACCCAGCTAATATTTTCTAAGCATATCATGCACATATTTATCTTAAATTTAGTCTGTGGATAATGGATAACTTTCCAATGCCATCCCTTACTCTGCACATACACACACATGTTAAAGTTACGTTGCTGATTTTTATAGAAAATTTATACTAAAGCATCCAATTTTTCCATGAATGTAATATCACTCAAGTGACATTCTATTGACCAGAAACACTAATGTCAAAGATTTAATTTATTCAATTTAAGTTTATACCGCCTAATAATGTCCTTTACTAAAAAAAGAAAAAACTGGCCAACGAACCGAGCCTCCGGAAAAAACCGGAAGTGGCGTAGAAGTTTCGGAAACCATGTTGTACTTGTTGTAAATACAGGTATTGCATTTGAAAAATTATAGTTCTAACCGTTGCGGAAAAAAAACCGAAAGCCAGATATTTTGGATTTTGATGTCGTTGTTATTTTGAATTTTCACACATCTGAATCTCAAATTTCGACGAAAGCGGACAAAGGGATGCGATATTTAGCTAGCAATAAATTATCGTTTGTAAAGAATCGGTCAACACCTACTAACATTTGCTGCTTCATTAACAAGTAACAAATGTGGGGGTAATAGGACCTCTAAAATCGACCTTCAAGGTCTGTGTAAGTTTAAAGTATTAACTTTACTAATATGCCGTATAATAAAAGTGTACAGTTCTTATGAAAATTTGATACTATAAGCACTTGCTGCGTCTCGAAATTTTTATTTATTCATCAATGACATCACTAACGTCTCCGAGGTTCCTCACCTGCTCTACGTCGATGACTTGAAAATTTTTCATACCATCTGTAACGAGGCCTTGATTCACGGGTGAATTATTTAGTGGAACAGATCAACGGATTTACGGGAACGGTCTCGAGCGCCAGATTTTGAAAGGGTTTACTCCCTGCGAGGATGTCTGCGACCTCGTCACAAGGCTCTGGCCACGGTTGCGGTCAGAGTGCCTAGATAGCTCTGAGGAGAGGGTCCGGTAGCCTTTGATATAGCAGACCGTGTAGATACCTCTGAGGTTGCGGGCTTTAATCGCGTCCCCGGTATTTCCCTGACCTTCTGAAAGTCTGTATAGGTGTAGCAGATTTATTTGCGGGTATAGTATAGACTAGGTATGCTTTCCACACTGTTTATTACCTAATGATACGTTACAATTCACTGATATGTTTACAATCTGGATGGTACTTATTACGTTAATATATCCTAAAACAAAATTAACTATTCCCCACGGAGAAGAAATACGGAAGACACGCCGGCGGAAACTCCGAGTACTGTGGTTTACGACTCGTGGATGCAGCCGTTACGGGGGTCGATTGAAGAAACGCTCCTCAAATAACTAAATGGCGTCTATCCGTAGCCGAAGCCAGTATCGCGAGATCAAGCACCTCGACGTCCGGGCGTCGATAAGGAACGGGAAGGATTATAGGGGAACATCCTGTGGAAGGATAATAGGGGCACACCCTGTGGAAGGATATTGCCGTGTACTAACTCGACCTAAGCCTGCTTGTGTACTTACAGCGTTCAGACTAGAGTCGAATCAGAACGGTCGTACGTAATGCACTCGAAAAGTCTGTGTGAACTACAGCATCACCTTCAGAATGTTTTACGAAACGCCAACAATAATAGGATATGGGAACGGAAGGAAATTACGCTCGATCCCACGATCTCGACGTCATTGGAGATACACACGGATCTCAGAAAATATCCGAAAATTCGCTATATATAAGTACCAAAAAAAACTGAAAAGGTTCTCACCTAGACTATATTCGGAAGAATTACTAGAGTAAAAATTGTTTTATATAACAACGGGACGGGCGGTACTGTATTCTAATACTTTGTTATGATTTGAACAAGCGTACTTTTAATTTGCTGATGCGGAACTCAAGCTATAAACCTAATCACGCTACGGCAAACGGTGAACTCTTTCTGCTCCTCGTCGTTATTGTTTCTCCAGTCACCGACTGAAAAAAATCCTAATCGGTGGTAGATACCTTATCCTTATTTTCTGCAGATATGTTTTTACTCTGCCGCGAGAATTCGAAATGCGTACTTGTTAAGAAATATTAATGATAAAATAATTATTTTAACTGCGTTGTATTTTTAACCGTGTGATTTATATTATGTTTATTTTCGAACAGTCGCTTTTAATATCTACATCTGTTCTGAAAATATCTACTTTGTTACACATTAACAGCCGTGATGATGACGTTAAACTACAGGAAGCTTCGTGTAGAATATATTCCTGGACTTGCCAAAATGAGCTGCCGCAGAATGTCGGTAAATGTGAAGTTTTACACTCAATAAGCAAATCATCATTTTTCCGTATGAATTATGTGATATAATACTTAATAAACCTAAAAATATTGCCAAGTTAGGCGTTATTTTCGATCGCAAACTATAATTTTTTAATCATAGCGAGAATGCCATCTCTAAAGCCTCAAAAAACCTTGGGCTATATCATCAGACACTCAAAAAATGTGTCGTGTATAGACACCTTGAAAACACTCTACTGTGCCTACGTTAGACCGCATTTGGAGTATGCTGCAGTAGTTGGGGCTCCCTATTATGATTCATAGGGATTCACTCGAGGATGTTCAGCATCGACTTCTCAAGATTCTGGCGTATAGAGCTGATAATATCTATCCGGCTATTGGCACATGGCAGAGCTGTCTGTTGTTGCACTTCTCTTTGGAGTCGCTGCAAAACAGGCGAAACTATTTCGCTTTATTATTATTTTCAGTCTGTTACATAATGTCGTAAAACGTCCACATATTTTACGCTTGTTGTGCTTCCATACGCCCAGAGTTAACTCCAGGTCTCAGGTCCTGTTTCACACCGCCTGTCCTAGGACATATGTAACACTCTATTCACTGGTGCAAATAATGTGCTCTATATATAACTATGTACATCGCCTTATTGACATCTTTGAGTACAACAAATCCCCTATCAGATATGTTGCTGGGCTGATTGACTTGTAATCCAGCTGTAGCTCTTTTCTATATATGTGTGTTTAGTTAACTTGTTCCTACACGTCAAAAGGTTTGGGGTTGACATCTTTGGGTGAGCTGAATAAAGAGGCTTTTTCTCCAAACAAATATTTTATTCCTTGTCCCGATCGGTTTCGACCCTTTTTAACTGGTCATCCTCAGGGGAATCTGTGAGTATATCATGCACTACCTTCAGCCGCAAATCGATCGCCTCTTTTCTTGAGTAAGCTGTTCTAATCTCCCTCTTCAGTATGGATGTACTAAATCTCTAGACGAGTCAAGTGAACGAGTGTGGGATTGACCTGCTGTACATGTTCTGAATGAACTTGGGAGACAGTTCTTTTCTGACACAGGTTGTAAGGAACCAAATCCTGATAGACAACGAAACTGAAGCCCTTGACCACTTTCTGTAAGAATTCTTGACGCTAGCCAGCCTAGCTGAACTAATATTGTTCCTAAACGTCAAAACCCCAAACATTTTGCGTACAATAGTGTACAATTTTATCGCTTTTATAAAACGGGTGCATTGCGTTTTTCCAAAACAGCATTAACTTAAAGATAAGAAGATTATCACTATACAATATACAGTTTCAACTTTAAGTTTATAATATAACCTATAAGTGAATAACAAAAACAAAACCTTCGTTAGTTATTAGTTAATAGTATTTTGTATATACTATATACACGAAAGTTATTTAAGTACTATTTTACTTACCATTTATAACATATAATTATTTTAGCGTCCCACATATATTTAAATAATAATAAAAATGTAAAATAAGATTTCTGTTTTAATAATAATATAAATAAGATGTCCTTGTTGGTGATTATTAACGTTAACGTTAGTCTCGAAGTCTCGAGTGTCTCGACGCAGCTCGCACTGTACTGTCATCGGATGCAACGATGTCATATTGTACAAATTATATTGTAATTATTTTTTGAAAATAAGACGAGGAATTGGTCACTCAACATTTATGAATATTAAACGACATTTAATGGATGGATTAATTTATTGTGAACTTTTATTTGTCATCAATAAGTAGTACAAATATGTGTTACATTTTAAGATTCAAGTGAAATTTTATTATGTCTGGCAACTCGGCTCATTTATATGTAATTGTCAGGTGACTTGGTCGATTTTGAATCATCTACTTAGAATGCCATATTCACAGTCTAACCATTCTTGAAAACATTCACCATGTGAAATGCCTCATGTAATTCGAAGTGATATCTTAGACTGTTTATTACTTTAACATCTTTATTTTCGAATAACTCCCTTTCTCGTGGGCCATTTAATTTTAATTTTGGTTAACAGATATATTATCACGTCTCCTATATATACGCAAATTTTCATGAGAATCACTCCAATATTTCATAAAAATATTGTGTTTTCAAAATTTCCTTTACATTTTTTTCAAAGAAAAATTAGACGCACGGTGCCCATCTACGAACTCATCCAAGCCATTAACACAGTCAAGGTAATTCCCAAATTTGATCCAAATCGGTCAAGTGTTTTTTGAGTTTTCAGATGGATATATATATATATATATATATATATATATATATATATATATATATATATATATATATATATATATGTATATATATATATATATATATATATATATATATAAACATATAAAAATCAAAACCGACCTTGGATATGGGTTCGAAAGGCCCAAATTCGCGGTCATTTGTAGAAATTTTCCAAAAGTCTTACCATCGATACCTCTATATTAGTGAACTTTCTTAATGAAAATTCACAAAAAGTATACAGCGTATTCTATTTGAAAAAAATGAGTTTTTGATCTTTGAAGTTTTCCTGATTCGCAATTAAATTTTGAACATACTGTATAAATGAGATCAATTATCCTTAAACATTCTACAAACCTAATATTTGTACTAGCGCCTAACAAAATTTTACTTCTTAATTATGAAAAATAAATGACAACGAATGGCTTTAATATTTCAATGCAAATGAATAAACATTGAAAAAAATCAAAATAATTTTGAAACAATTGAAGGTAGATAAGGATAGTTGACGCTGGTGTACACAGAATTTTACATACAATCCAACCGTGTAAAAATATACATGGTGTTCCATTTAAAATAACATAGTTGATCGCTACTTCCGGTTAAACCGGATGTGATTATTGACTCTCAATTAATAGTGAATTTTTATTAAAAAAACTTCACTACTAGAGAGGTATCGATGGTGAGACTTTGCAAAATTTTTTTCAAATGAGCGCGATTTAGGACCCCTAGAACCCATATCCGGGGTCAGTTTCAATTTTATATGTTTACATATATATATATATATATATATATATATATATATATATATATATATATATATATATATATATATATATATATATATATATATATGGTGCAAAGCAAACCACCTAATCATAAACCATGATAAAACATCGTTCGTAGAGTTCAGGAGTTGCCACCGACTGCCTCTCATTCTGCAACTTGCGGATGGAATGCACTGCTGTGCTACGGAGGGAAGGTTCCTTGGGGTCACGGTTGATCAGCACTTGTCCTGGAGGTCGCATGTTAATTACGTCTGTGGCAGGCTTAAGTCGGCGTATTTTATGATATACAATCTTAAAAACTCTCTAAGTGACCAACATTTGCTTTCTGTCTACTATTCGGAGGTGTATCCATTGCTGTCATACGGCATTGTTGTCTGGGGTCAGTCCATAGATGTTAACAGGGTTTTTGTGCTTCAAAAGAGAATACTAAGGGTAATTTTTGATATGCACAACTCTGAGTCATGCCGAGAACTTTTTAAGCAAAAGAAAGTTAAGACGTTGGTAGAAATTTACCTTTATAAGGTACTGAGTTTCATACATGGCAAAAAACATATGTTGCCTAGACATTCAGACAATCATTCGTATTCCACTAGGCACTGCAGTCACATTAATTTAAACCATTTTCAAAGAATGGCGTACAAGAAATCCCCTGTGTATGCGGGTAGTGTTTTGTACAATTTGCTTCCGGAAAGTGTAAAGTCCACTGGAAACATAAGAACTTTTAAAGCCGGTCTAAAAAAATATTTAAGTGAGCGATCATTTTATGCGGTCGATGAGTTTGTTTCGTGCTCTGTGAGGCAGATGATTTAACTGGAATCTTTTTTGATGTTTTTGTACTTGATTGTTTTGTTGCTTAATATTGTTCATGTGTATTTTTGTTATATTGCGGTCTATATAAGTGTATACAGATGTTTTTATCTCATTGTATCAAGCGTTGTGTTTTTCACATTGTGCACTTTTATCTTTGTTTTTTTTTTTGTAACTAAACAGCATAATTGTTTTTATACTGTACTGTATTATATATTTGTGTTTTTGTTATATTTTTTATAACTATTGTGACGAGCTTATCCATGTATTATGGCAAGAAGGCGAAAATAAATTATCTATCTATCTATCTATCTATATATATATATATATATATATATATATATATATATATATATATATATATATATATATATATATATATATATATATATATCCGTCTGATAACTCAAAAAATAATTAACCGATTTCAATGAAACTCGGCAAGTGCCTTTCTTTTATTAATGGTTTCGATAAGTTCGTTAGGCAGGAAAATCGGACGGGTTTTTCCGGGAAAATTGAGTTTTCTTTCAAAAAAATTTTTTTTCTCCGACAATAACAAAGCTGTTTTAATGAAATTTACTATATATGTTGCCTTGGGAGAGGACTTACTAAGTACCTTAATTCAACTTTCTTAGTTTATAGAAAATTGAATTATTCAAATTTTAAATTTTCTTTGGTGGATATCTTGTCCTAGGAAATACCTTACTACCTACCAAAATTAAATTTTCCAAGATTATAGAAAACTGAGTTAATCAAATTTTTATAGCTCACTGCAGTGTTAAAATCAATGGTATTTTCCTCACTATGTTAAACACGTGGGTCGGGGACTGATCGAATTCATTCCCAGTTGCTATTGATATACTCATATTCTCTGAATATGTTACAAGACGTGGTATATACTTCATTCCAAGTCACTATTAACCGACTACTTATGAAATCAAATAAGTAAATTAAATCGATTGTCATAAAATATGTAGTGTATTAAGACTAAGGGAAAAAGAAATAAAACATATAACTGTGCACATTTTGATTATATTTTAGGGTGTGAGGCACACACCTAGCTCACTAGAAGAAATCGCCACTGCTTGAGAGAGGTATTGTCACAGCATAATATCTTATTAAAGTTCATTTGAAAATAGCTTTAATTTTTATATGTTTATTTATATATATATATATATATATATATATATATATATATATATATATATATATATATATATATATATATATATATATATATATATATATATATATATACATATACATATATATATATATATATATATATATATATATATATATATATATATATATATATATATATATATATATATATATATATATATATATATATATATATATATATATATATATATATATATATATATATCCGTCTCATAACTCAAAAAATAATTAACCGATTTCGATGAAACTTGGCAAGTGCCTTTCTTTTATTAATGGCTTGGATGAGTTCGTTATCCAGAAAAATCTGACGAGGTTTCCCGGGAAAGTTTTGAGTTTTCTTTCGAAAGTAAAAAAGCTGTTTTAAGGAAATTTACTATATATGTTGCCTCAGGAGAGATCTTACTACGTACCAAAATTCAACTTTCTAAGTTTAGAGAAAATTGAATTATTCAAATTTTAAATTTTCTTTCCAAAAAATTTCTTTTCTCCGAAAATTACAAAGTTATTTTAATGAAATTTTGTGGATGTCTTTCTTTGGAAAAGACCTTACTACGTATTAAAATTAAACTCTCTAAGTTGATAGAAAATTGAGTTATTTAAATTTGAAGCATTTAATAAAAATTCACTACCATAACGCACTTGCTGCGTCCCGACTTTTTTACATGGAAAGAGCGTTACGTCTTATATATGAACGCAACTTACTTGCGATATGGGTTTCAGAGTCTAGTTCGCGCTAATTTAAAAAGATTTTTTCAAAATTTTTGATCTTTTCATTTGCGATTTTTTCCTCCAAAAATTTTCTAGATAGAAAAATCTACAAAAAGAGTACAATATTCCCGAGGATTTGCTTTTCCTTTTAAATCTTTAACACAGCTCACATAGAAAAGAACATCCTCACAAAGAATGTACGCTTTTATAGCCCCCATGTTCCGTACAGAGTGGAAAAGCCTACACACTATTTGGCTTTGGTCAGAAGTTTCAAACCTCTGTCAAGTGATTTATAATTCGCGTACGACTGAAAATCGATAGTGACGACCGTATTCTTGGAGTAACCGCGTTAACCTCCCGGGAAAACAGGTAGGATTGTGAACAAAGCGAAATACATTTGTAACTGTGCAAACTTTACACTAGTTTTGCCGGTTATCCACTGGTACAGTGTCCAGGGACTCGTTAAAATCCTCAAACGATGATAAAAGAACAAAGAAAAATGCGGATGTATGTAAACTTTATAGCAGCGAATTTATCTGCCGTTTGTTTTAACCGCAACTTTCATAATACGTTGCATTTATACAGTCGGTTGTGGCGAGGATGTATGTTATCAGGTGTGGGGTTTCATATGTTCAGGAGTGGGATTTGTGTTTTTTATGGAGTCCATATATTTTGTGTAGAGCTGGTCGGTACTGATAAGGCAACGATAATGTTTTTAAATGCTTACACAATGATGTCGCGATATTTTATGTTAAAGCTTGTGAATTATTAACGAGGTGAAAATTTATACAGAAGCTGGGTTCATTGTAAAATTTATAACACCGTAGTAAATCTTGATTCAATAATAGATACAGTTTTTTAAGGCGTGTCTGTATTTCATGGCGTTTCCATACAAGGGAGGTATAGTGTAGAAGCACCTATTGTTGGCACGGATCTAATGATTGGCATTCTAACTTATTTATTATATTGTTAAGTTAAAAAATCAAGTTATTTTGTAGTTCACGTTTTTATTTAATTCTGGCAACAATGTGCTGCCGATTAAATTGACAAGTATGGACCAATGGGGCGCTAACCTTACCACAAAATATTGGCAATCCCGTAACTGTCGCCGGTCGGGGTGTTTACGTTAGTTTTGTTAAGAGGTGCTGTTAGATAAAGTGTCTGTATTTACTTGGTAAAATTTTAAAAAGTTATCCACATAGACCTGTGTCAATACAATAGGGCATGTAGAATCTGTTTTAATAGAAACAAATGAAAAATGTGGCTTATGTAAGAAAATAATACAGGTGCCTATGACTGTTACTGAGAAGAAACATAAACCTAATGAATGGCAGGGGTGCCAATCGTTAGTACAAAATAAAAACATGGTGTTCTAATCATTGTCCTCGACGCATTATGTAATATTATATATATATATATATATATATATATATATATATATATATATATATATATATATATATATATGTATATATATAAATATATATATATATATATATATATATATATATATATATATATATATATATATATATATATATATATATATATATATATATATATATATGAGACATACTTGGTTCTCGGGTTGAACTGCGTCCAGAATTTATGAAAACTCGACGTTTCGGCTCCTGTGGAGCCATTTTCAAGAGGTAAAGGAAGAAAGAGGTAAAGGAAATATGTAAGGACACTCTAAGGCCTCAATGTGCCTACTCCTTAGAGTGGTGGACAAAGGTGGGTTGGGATGTTGTAGCTCGATTACTCAGATTTCTCTGAGGCCTAGAGTTGAACACACTGAGACCTCACAGATGATCTCCGGTGAGATTTGGGGAGTAGGGAGATTGAGGTCCCGTAATCGTAAAGCTTTACAACAAGCTCTATGGTGAAGATGCCCTGCAAAAACTTTGGAAGATATTAAGCAGGGTGCATCCATTAAGGCAACGGGTGAAAAATACCGTATCCCCAGAGCTACCCTGCAGTTTCTCTTGAAAACCAAACTAACCAAAACAAGGCCTGGGCCAAATACCTACCTCACCAAAAACCAGTAAACATTATTATAAACTTGGCTAATCGAGAGTGCTAAAAAAGGTTTTCCACAATGGAAGGCTGACATTTTTTGTGAAGTGGAAACCTTTTTAAAACACCCATTTGTAGATGATACTCCAGACCGCCGTTGGTATAAAAGTTCCTTGGCTCGCCACCAACAGATTATATTAAGGACTTCAGACGCCATAACAAAATCTACTGCCTACATAGGCGAAACAGATATATAGAACATAGTTTTCCAGTATAGAAGCTTATTTAAAAGAAAAGCGATATTTTGAATTTTTTTCTGATCCTAGGTGAGTTCAATGGGGACCAAAACTGTTTTCAGTTGTTCCCCAAAGCATATGAAATAATCGCTTGCAAAGGCTGACAAAATGTATATGAAGTTGACCGTATGTAGCAAAACAAAACCCGAGGGTCCGGTTTTCATTTTCTGTCGATGGAAAAGTTACGCCGCCATTAATTATATGCCCATATAAGAGTAATCATTGTTTGTAAGGTAATTGATGATAAATGTATAATGATACATTGATAATAAATGTTTAATAAGTTATTGTAAAAAATTTTCATCTAATTTTTTTTGTGAGCTTCGTCTAAAAGTTTTTTAATAATAATTATATATTGGCAGGTGAGTAAATAGCTTGAAGAGGTTTGTTGGCCAGGAAAATTGGAACAAATTTTTCAGGAACATTTAAAGTTTATTTTAGGAAAATGTTTGTACATTTTCAAACAGTGTTATTTTGATGAATTATGGTATCGTTTCTACTATATAGGTTATACCAAGTTTCATCTAAAATTTGTTGGAAATTCCACATATTGGTTGAGAAACGTGAGAAAGTTGGATCGTTGTAGAGAGTATTTTCGACATGAGAAAATTATGTGATTAAGGTCTCCTGCCGAGTTTCCATTCAAGTGACAATACGATAGTTACTTTTCAACCTAGTCAACGTAGTATAGTAAAATCTGTTGTCGCTATGTGATGGACTTCTTTCCAATGAAAGTGAAGTATGAGTTAAGATGTAAGGATTTGATAAGCTATTGAAAATATTTTTCCATTATCTTTTCCATAGTAAAGTGATGTGCTGGTTAATTGGTTTCTATAGATCAGTCTAATGGATTTGGAAATCAATGAGGACTCTTCTCCAGCCGCTGCTTGCTTAGCCAACTTATCACCTTCTTCGTTGTCATGCACTCCAATGTGTCCTCGTAACCTTAGAGTTTCTTGGTATTTGCTAAAGTAACTCCAAAATATTAGAAAGTGTAGAGTTCGAATTTTTCTTAATTTTTCCATTTCTAATCACCATTATTGCCGACTGGGAGTCACTTATGACCAAAGTTCTGGAAATTTTATTTTCAAGTGCCCATTCGAGTACCATTCTTATTGCACATAATTCTGAACTGTATATTGAGCAATTTTTGTTCAAATTCAGCATGATTTATACCCTTCTCTTGGAACGTAAAATGCCGCTCATACCTGGAATTAATTTTTACTACCATCTGTGAAAATTTGTGTGAATTCTTCATACTGATTCACTATATTGAAGTAAGTGATGTATGCAGTTTCGCGGTGGTCAGTGTATGTGGGAATAATTAACCAGCATGCAAACCTCTCCGGCAGAGTAGGTACCCACTGACTTGGGTGCTCAGATAGCGTAGCGGTTACCATGCTCGCAACCCACTGCCTTTGATAATATTAATTCGGGACTAGCGCTCAAGCACTAGATATAAATTAGAAAACCTCAGAAACTAATATAAATCCCAAGTGAGATAACCTGTTGTGTGTGTTTTGTTTCTTTAATGTCGGCCTATTTCCACGACTATGGTCAATCACCAACGCGAGGGCGCAGTTTCACCTCACTATCCTGGAAATTTTGCCTAACCCCTGTCTTTATGTAAGGAGGGTAGGGATCTTTAACGTGCCCAACACCGCATGGACACTGGACCGACGGCTTAACGCCCCCTCCAAAGGGCGGAACGTGCAGACATTCAACTTGCTTAAATAGAATGCCAGAACCTCGGTTGATGTTATTGTTACAGTTTGTACTGAAAAAGTGTAAGGAGAATCCTGGGTTCGAACCGAGTACCATTCGGTTCAGAGGCACATGTTCTTGCCCCTGAACAACCGAGGCTCTGAGATAACCCGTCAGAGGAAAAAACAACATTCACAATATGTAATTTTTAGATGACATAATGTAGTGTAAATAAAACTTTGTTTAAAAAAATATCACATTTTCAATTGCGGGCCAAGCAGTTTTCAATATACTGTATATGCAGCTTGTAATTCAGACACTGTTTTAAGTCGAATGATATTAAATGACCAGTTATTATTCTTTAACAAGCCAGGTTATTCGCATACTTCTATAGTAAGGACAAATCGGGTCGCACTTCTCAAAAGGAATGATCTGTATGTGACACCCACCACTCAAAAATCCAATTTTGATGGAATTCGTCACAAACATGTATACGTCAATAAGCATTTTGAGGTTACAGGAAGGAAAATAGCTAATTGCTTGCAAGATATTTGACGTTTGAGCCGACTCGCATCACTTGAAGTAGAAAATTGCGTGAGGTTGAACTTCGCACACATCACAGGCTGCTTCTGGTTCTTATAAACGTTTTCTTCCACGGTTGACGTGATTTTATTGAAAACTGTTATTAAAGTCGGTTGTTTGTTGGTCGCTTTGTTTGATTTATGTTGATCGATTGCAGGAAAGGGCAGCAGGACGTGGAAAACCAAGCAATCTCGTGTTTCTTCCGGTAACGAGGATTTTCTCGGATATGCTGTGAAAAGGATTGAAAACAATGATGTTAAATATTGTTCTGAATCATATTTCTTTCGTTTTAGTGAATTTTCTTTAAAAAATTCACTAATGGGGAGATCCGTATATATATATATATATATATATATATATATATATATATATATATATATATATATATATATATATATATATATATCTCGTACCAATAACTCAAAAAATAATGGACCGATCTTGATAAAATTCAGTAACTACCTTTCTTTTACAAGTGGATTATACAAGTTCGTTTTCCAGGAAAATCAGACCTGGCTTTCCTAGAAAAATTTGTGTTTTCTTTCTAAAAAAAATTATATGTCCGGAAATAACAAAGTAAGGGCAACCAAATTTAGTACACGTGCTTGCACGTGTAAACCCTATACCAAAACTTAGGCCTCTAGATGTAAAGACAAAAAATTGCCAGTTAAAGAAAATAATTTTGGAGTTTTCCTCAAAATGTCAAAGCGCGATTTGAAACGTCAAA
This sequence comes from Tillus elongatus, assembly GCA_964006375.1. NCBI lineage: Eukaryota > Metazoa > Arthropoda > Insecta > Coleoptera > Cleridae > Tillus > Tillus elongatus. Next base: position 11,258,677 of record OZ023268.1, read on the forward strand.
ATTGGCAATGTTTAGGCAAAGAACGTGAAACAAGTACGGATTCTGAAAAGGAAATATTACAAGAAGAGTGTTCTGCGAACCCTTAAGTTTAAGCTTCAACCATCATTGCCCTTCATTTTACTAAAATATTTACAAAAACTTCATTTCAAATAAACCCTTTCTCTGATGTTTTGGCTGTCGGTTTAGTTAACAGCAAGTTTTCTCCCCAACAGGAGCATTTCTGTTGCTGTGGATGGCCATTCCTCTAAACTTTATCCAATTAATGCAGAAGTTCCTCAAGGTTCAGCTTTAGCCCCTACTTTGTTTCTTCTCCACATCAATGACCTCCTCTCTAGCACATCCAACCCAGTTTACAGTTACGCGGACGACAGCACCCTCCACTCAAATATACAATATTTTAAGCCTGTCTCTTTAGCCCAATTAGATGAGGATCGCAGACTCATGGAGAGTTCTGTCTCCGTGGATCTCCAAAAAATATTAGACTGAGAAAGTAGAATTCTTGTACAATTCAACCCCACCAAATCTCAGTATTGCTTTCTTTCTCATAAGAGATACGCCAGCCCTAGACCCATTACAATGAACAACCAAGTTATTCAAAGTAATGAGTCCTTTTCTCTTGTTGGCATTTCTGTGGATCGAAATCTTAATTGGCACCAACATGTTACATCAATTGCAGAAGCGGCTGCTGAGAAATTAGGTTTCCTCTTCCAGGCTCGCAAATACTTTTCACAAGCTAATCTCTATACCTTATATACTTCACAAATAAGGCCAAACCTCGAATACTGCTCCCACATCTGGGGTGCAGCTGCCGCTTCTACACTCTGTATCCTGGACTCCATTCAAAAGCGAGCTATACGTCTCATCGGTAACCCTACCCTCACCCAAAGGCTGTCATCCCTTGCCCACCGACGTGCCGTTTGTGACCTCTCTCTATTTTATAGATATCTGCACGGGCACTGCTCAGAGGAGCTTTCCTCCATAGTTCCCCCACCTGCTGCCACCAACAGATCTACCAGGGGAACAGAGCGAATGCACCCTTTTACTGTCCAGGTCACCAGACATAGAACTTCTCGTTATGCCCGCTCTTTTGTCCAGAGGACTTCCAAGTTGTGGAACATGTGTTTCCTTCTCCTCCGAGCCTCCAAACCTTCAAGTCCAGAATTAACAAGTTGCCTCTTTTCTCCCTGTCAACACCCACGGTACGATAGTATTTAGGCTGTAAGCCCTCGTGGTGTGTTGTTGAAATTAAAATAAATAAAAAAGTTGATGCTTTCGCTGTAGGTTTAGTTAAGTTTATGGTTTAACGGTCTATAATCTTTAGCTAATTGTCGTAAAACAAAGTCGTTAATGCATTTTTGCATTTTTTATCGAAATATGATGCACGTTTGTAAGAAAAAAATCTGGACGCGTTTTGGTAGAGAATTGTCATTAAAATCCTTCAAATTTCAACAACTCAATTTGCTATTAACGTAAGGTTTGTTGGCTAGGAAACCAACATTAAAGATTCTTTTCGGAAAATTTTGGTACATTTTCAAACAATAAGTAATTTTGATAAAATATAGTACATTGTTTCTACTACATAGGCTATACCGGTAATCCGATTGATGCCTGCTCGCATTTGCCATGAAACACATTTTTATAGAAATTCACTTCCATAACGCACTTGCTGCGTCCAGACTTTTTTGATAATTCAACTTTCTTAAAAGTTGTTCAATAACACTTAAGTCTTTTAAGCGAGTTGTCATAAAAAAGTGTTGACGCAGAATGAGTGTTATCGGAATTTTCATAGATAAGATCTACGCATTTTTTCTACGAAAATTATATCTATATACAGTGTGTAACAGCCAAATGGAATAAACTCAGTATCTCAATTCTTGTTCATTTAAACAAAATATACACTTCATTTAGATGCAAAATGACATCTTGCAACGTGAAAACTTCACTCCTACATTCAGCCCTCTTCGAGTGACCGTTGCAACCGCTTAATTTTTGAATGGGAAAAATAGGCTTGTTATACCTTATTTAAAAGCTTCTTCAGTCTCTTTTCAATCATGCTATCTTTTAGTGAATTAAAAAAAAATCATTAACAAGGAGATCGCGACCTTTAAATTTTGAAAAATTTCTTCAGATGAGCGCAAACTAGGACCCCTTGAACCCAAATCCGAGGTAAGTTTCAGACTTTATAGGTATATATATATATATATATATATATATATATATATATATATATATATATATATATATATATATATATATATATATATATATATGGTGTTTCAAAAATGATGGTCTATGTTACGGGTGCAAATTCAGTACAAAAAAATAAGACTATTTTTTCTTATAAACATAGGTCCGCAAATGCTTAGTTTTTAAATACAGCGTGTCAAAGTCATTTGTTTTTGTCAGTTTTTCACGAATAAGTCCGAGTCAAAATAAAATTTTGGCGTGAAAATAACAATGTTGAGGCTTTAGAGGGCAGTAAATTTAAATATGTTATTGTTAATAACACTGCTGGCAGAGGATGTCACCTGTAAGACCATGTTTGCATTCAATTTGCTATAATTTTTTGACACCCAGGCTACATTGCAGCCCTTGTCAATTGTAAGCAAAAAATGTATATTTCATTTAAATCTCTCAGGCACACCATTTTCGAGATATTTCAATTTTTGTTTGTCGATGTCGCTCAAAAATTAATTCTGCGCCAAATCATCGGAATACATTTTTCACCTTTTAATTGGTATCAGTATGTATAAACTTAATTTTCTTATTCTCTAGTTAAATATTAAAATCTTACCAGAACAAAGAACTGACAAGACACAATCATGAAGATAAAATAAAAGGCCATGATAACAAACTTTGAACAAACCATTTAGGAAAGTGGTTTCCATCGTTACGGGACTTGACTTTTGCGTTTTCGTCGTGACATATACTACATTTTACTTTTACGTTTGAGACTACTCACTATTTTTAAGTAATTATTTGTATTGTCCATAATTTTTCTAACTAAATATGGAAGTCTTTACCAACAATGAACTAACAGACATGCATGTTATGTATTCACGGGCTTTTGGTAACTGTTATGAGGCCAAACGACTGTATGAAGAAGCCTTCCCAAATTGGAGAATTCCAGACAGAAGGATGTTTCAACGGATTGACATCCGTCTGCGTGAAACTGGTATATACTTACATTATCTAATACATCGATCTGTCTCTTTCGAATATAGTATATTTTTTTGCCAGGTACCCTTAATAGAGTTATTGCTAATCGAGGCAGACCACGAAGTGCACGAAATCCTGATTTTGAAGAGGCTCTTCTAGATGAAATTAAACAAAATCCAAAAACAAGTACTAGGGAAACGGCCAGTCATCTGGGAGCATCCAATGCAACGATATGGCAAGTTCTTCACGAGCACCAATTGCGTCCATATTCAGGTACTATCGCCTGAAAGAGATTTTATAGCTCGCCTACAATTTTGCCAATGGGGTCTTCAACAATTTTCGTAACAGCCATATTTGGGCTGACGAAAATCCCCACGCAGTTTTTGAAAGGCATCATCAACAGCAATTTTCCTTAAATGTATGGACTGGAATTGTAGGGTGTAATTTGATAGGACCAATTTTTTGACCTCACAGACTTAATGCTACAATTTGTCTTGAATTACTGCAAAACCAACTAAATGGGTTATTAGAAAATGTAGCTCTTGACATAAGACATAACCTGTGGTTTATGGATGACGGAGCCCCCCCCCACATTTCACCCTAAATGTTAGAAATTACCTAAGCAATACTTTTGGACGCAGATGGATCGGTCGCGGTGGACCTCAGCCATGGCCGGCTCGATCCCCTGATTTAAATTCTATGGACTTTTATTTATGTGGGCATCTCAAAAATATTGCTTATGAAGCAAATGTTGATGATCTGCAGCAAAGAATTGTACTTGGATGCGAGCAAATTAGAAATACACCAGAAATATTTCACAGAGTACCACGTTGTATGCTCCGCAGAATACGAAAGTGTATTGAAATTGAGGGTGGCCATTTTGAACATTTATTGTAGTCAGGTATCATAGAATGTTATAAACTTTTTTATCTGTTGTTTTATTTGTTGTTAAAATTTTCAGACAATACAATTAATTACTTGATAAAAATTAATTTTAGAGAGCCATCGACATGCAAAAATTGATATATCTCGAAAATAGTGTGTCTGAGAGATTTTGATCAAATATAAATTTTTTGCTTACAATTGATAAGCGCTGCGATGTAGCTATACGGTAGGTCGATATTACTGGGTGTCAAAAAATTATAGCCAATTGAATGCAACCATAGTTTTCCAGGTGGTGCCCTCTGCCAGTAGTGTTATTAACAATAACATATTTAAATTTGTTGCCCTCGAACACCCTCACATGCCAATTTTCACGCCAAAATTTTAATTTGACTCGGACCTCTTCGTGAAAAACTGACAAAAACAAATAACTTTAACACGTTGTATTTAAAAAACTAAGTATTTGCGGACCCATGTTTATATGAAAAAATAGTCTTATTTTTTTGTGCTGAATGTGTACCTGTAACATAGAACATAATTTTTGAAACACCCTATATATATATATATATATATATATATATATATATATATATATATATATATATATATATATATATATATATATATATATATATATATATATATATATATATATATATATATATATTATGTTTCACACCGATAACTCTAAAAATAATGGGCCGATTTGGATAAAATTTGGTGAGTACCCTCCTTTCGCAGGTCGCTTGGATAAGTTCGTTACCCAGGAAAATCGGACAAGCTTTTTCCGGAATATTCTGTATTTTGTTTAGGAAAATTTTTATATATCCGGAAATAACAAATCTATGGTAAACAAATTAGGTACGCGAGCTTACATAATAAAAATAAAATTTAAATTTTAAAACCAAAATTTGGATCTGTCCGTTAAAGAAAAAAAAACGTGAAAACGCCAAAGTCGCGATTCGAAACGTCAAAATTGTTTTATGTTCTATATAAAAAACCTGAAACTAATACGGCTTATGTACAAGAAATCTCGTAAGAAGTGTGTTGCATAAAGCCTTAAGTTTCAGTTTCAGCCGTCATTGTCATTTATTTTACTTAAATATCTGCGGAAAATGAATTTCAAATAGATCCTTTCTCTGATGGTTTGGCAGTAGTTTCAATTATAGGGTTAAAATATACATGAAGAAAAAACATTGTACCCTTTTTAATCAGATTGCGTGCACGGAGCAGTGTGATATTTAGCATAGTTAAAGTTCATATAAACAAGGAGAGCAGAAAGATAAAATGTATGTATAATATGTGTTACAAACTGATTAAACAATTATTTGTTCTAATTAGATAGTAGGATTTCCAGTGCCAGGTTTGGGCTGACATATATTAATATGTCAATGTAAAACACATATTACTCTATGGTCGAGCAGATGTATATGGGTGCGTTCATACGTTCATGCTGAATATTAAACTTTAGTTTTTCAGTTCATAAAAAAATAACTACGAATTTAATGATGTAATTTAATGTTACGTTAGGATTTTACTTAATTTTTACTAAACAATATTTTAATTTTTCTTTTGTTTCCATAGTCATTTTAGTATTGGTTTTTTTTTTTTGGGAACTTTCTTTAAAAAATTAACTCATACAAGGAGATCGCGACTTTTGCATCTGGAAAAATTGTCTTCGAATGACGCGAACTGGGCCCCCCTAGAACACATTTCCACATATATATATATATATATATATATATATATATATATATATATATATATATATATATATATATATATATATATATATATATATATATATATATATATATAGTGTGGCTTATTTTAAATGGAAACATCGCTGTAACTTTTCTATTTGTGACTCGAAAGATCAAAAGATATAAAATGAAAAACTCTATTAATCCTGTGACAATTGTTTTCTGTCACGCGATCAAGGTCTACTAATGCAGATTTTCCATGTCAAAAAATGGGAAAAAGGGCCATTTTTAGAAGAAAAAAAAAGTGCGCCAAATATATGCCAAATTTCATCAAAAAAGATGAATTATTAACCATTTCAGAGAGGTTTAATTGTGCGACCCTTGTATATGTAAGTATGCAAGTACGAGAATTATTGCCACCGAACTGGGTAATATTTCGGCATCATCAGTTCACAGAAGTCTGAAGGATCAAAGTTTACATCCCTATCATTTTACACGTGTCCAGGAACTTCTACCTAGAGACTTTCAACCAAGGGTAATGTTTTGTCAGTGGTTCTTAAACAAACTTAGGCACGACCAACATTTTTCTAAACGTGTACTATTTACTGACGAGGCGTCATTTACGCGAAAAGGTATCGTAAATTTTCACAATTTACATACATGGGCCGATGAAAACCCACACTCTCTAAGAGTTGCAAATTCGCAGTATCAATTTTCCATCAATATTTGGGCTGCTATTATTGAAAATCACATAATTGGTCCTGTTGTTCTACCGAATCGTCTTGACCATGAATCATATTTAAACTTTTTACAAAATGATTTGCCGTTGTTACTACCGCTTTTTATGAGAAATGGTACAATGTGGTTCCAGCATGATGGTGCGTCCGCACATTTTGCAGCAGTTGCAAGAACATATTTAGCCAACACATACGGTCACCGATGGATTGGTCGTGGAGGTCCGGTGTCATGGCCACCTCGATCTCCGGACCTGAATCCTCTCGATTTTTATATGTGGGGTCATTTAAAAGAAATAGTGTATAAAACACCAGTAAATACACGAGAAGAATTGTTGGGAAGAATAGAATATGCATTTGACAGCATTAGAGAAGATCAAAATATTTGCAGAAGAGTAAGAAGATATTTGCGCAGAAGGTTAAATAATTGTAACGACGCTAATGGTGGTCACTTTCAACATTTTCTTTAGCTTTGTTATTAAAGTCAATTGAGTAATGTACAAAAACCAAGAGTTTGGAGAAATCATGGTGTCTTTACGATTAATTTTTCATTTTTTATTTTTATTTTTTATTTATCATTTTTTATCAATGTTTGTAATATTCATTTCAATGTTTATCACCAATAAGTTTTACGCAGGTTAGTTATTTGCACGTTTATTGCTGTAATGTTTACTGTATGTTTTGTTTTTCATATTCTTATGGTTGCAGTAAACATATATTATTATTATTATTATTATTATTATTATTATTATTATTATTATTATTATTATTATTACGCCGACTAATCGGTACTTTGCCCCTTTTTATAAAATTAATCATATCTCCTAGGGGATACCCTGAACGAAAAAATACCAAGAGGTAGCTTTTGTGGCTTATGTAATAAGCTTCATAACTGATGTATCAAAATTGAAAAAAGACAGTGGCGCACATATTTTTTCCCAAATGAATTTTTACAGTTGCCCCATACGCACGCCACTGAAGCAGTTGTAAGCAGATTCTCACTTGAAAATATGCACTTTCATAATACACTTTCAAGTTCCAAGTTTCATTAAAATCAATCCAGTGGTTTTGAAATTATTTATAAAAAATTTAAAAAAAAATTAAAATTCAACTCCCTGTATATTGGAAAATATGCGTTTCCGGGCTCATGTGCACAGTAACTTTTTTCTTATTTTTTAGTAAGGAATTGCCCCACGAGCGATGGTGCATGTGGGGCAATTCCTTACTAAAAAATAAGAAAAAAGTTACTGTGCACATGAGCCCGGAAACGCATATATATATATATATATATATATATATATATATATATATATATATATATATATATATATATATATATATATATATATATATATATGTACTATATATTTTTTTAAAATTTAGATAGCTATCAGATGCATCCATCTGATAACTCAAAAAATAATTAACCGATTTTGATTAAATTCGGCAAGTGCCTTGCTTTTGTTAAGGGCTTTGACAAGTTTGTTATCCAGGAAAATTGGAGAGAGTTTTCCGGGAAAATTTTGAGTTTTCTTTCGAAAAACAATTTTTTCTCCAAAAATAACAAAGTTGTTTCAATAAAATTTACTACATATGTTGCCTTAGGAGGGACCTTACTACGTACGGAAATTCAACTTTCTAGGTTAATCGAAAATTGATTTATTCAAATTTAAATTTTCTTTCGAGAAAAATTTTTTTCTCTGAAAATTACAAAGTTATTTTAATGAAATTTTGTGAATGTCTTGCCTTAGGAAAGACCTTACTACATACCAAAATTAAACTTTCTAAGTTTATAGAAAATTGAGTTATTCAAATTTGAAGCATTTAATAAAAATTCACTACCATATCGCACTTGCTGCGTCCCGAGCCTTTTTTACTATAGTAGGTTATACCAAATTTCATGCCTTTTATTTAAAAAAGACATATCTGCCATTAACAATTTTTTTTATAAAAACTTCACTATCATAACGCAGTTACTGCGTCCAGACTTTGTTTACTTTCCTCCCATGATTAAGACGTTACAGTAATATATTTTATTAATTTGCTCTGAGAAGGTTAAATACATCCGAATATGTAATGACGTCACGTTTAGTGGTAACCAAGTAAATATCGTAACATGTTTTGGACCCCGACGATCATTTGACATATCGCTTTTCTAACACTCCTTACAGACCACAAACTATGACCAGTTAATGTAGGGTTAGTCAATCCGAAATTACATTTTTATTGAAAATCGAATGTCCCATACATTATGTAACAGAAAACCTAATACACAACTAAATAATTCAACCATCCAATAGTCAGAAAGTCTAGACAAACACGGCAACGGTCTAAATATAAGTCTGAAATACTTGTAAAACAACAGGCCATGTTAACACCAGAACAGCTGCTAACTAGTGATAATATTAATCTTATTTATTATTCCAGGGACTATATGGTTATAAGTTGATAAACATTACACATGCCCTCAAATTAAAACTGAAACCACAACTGATTAATGGATCTAATTATTGTTTATTTGGCGTTTTAGATATAGATAAAAATGAATATGAACACATTCCAACGTTGTAATGAGCACCAATTAAAAAGTTTGGACGCAGCAAGTGCGTTATGGAAGTGAATTTTCATTAAAATGTTTTTAATAGGAAATTATGCACAGCATATTATGTCTAATGCAAGCATGCATCAATCTGGTTACCGATGTACAAAAATTTTTCGAAAGTAAACTGAAAATATTTCCTAGAAAACAAACCTTAGGTTAATAGCAAATTGAGTTATTGAAATTTGAAGAATTTAATGAAAATTTGCTACCAAAACGCACTTACTGCGTCTCCATTTTTTTTCTTACAAACATGCATCATAGTTCGATGGAAACAATAGAAAAATGCAATAATATAAGGGTGTTCGAAAAACACTTGTAGTGATCACCAACGACTTATGGACCACCTTCTGATTATCAAAATATTTTTATAAGATGCAGTTCAAGACACCCTATAATTAACGTATACAATTTTTTCTCGTATCTTGTGTAATAACAATTATATAGCTTTACCATACAAATGCGTCACCTTGTATATATACAAACAGATAAAAACTGAAAGTAAACCCGGTTATGGATTCTAGGGGGCCTAGTTTGCACTCATTTGAAGAAATGTTTTTAAAATTCAAAAGACGCGGTCACCCCATTAACGAATTTTTTTACGTAAATTAGCTAAAAATTATAGACCGTTAAACCATAAACTTAACTAAAACTACCGCCAAAGCACTAGATAAAGGGTCTATTTGATATGAATTTTCTGGAAATATTTTAGTAAAATATGAACAAAATGAAGGACAAAGACGGTTGAAGTTAAAACTTAGGGCTTGCAGAACACTCTTCTTTCGAGATTTTCTTTACATAATCCGTATCTCTTTCAGGCTCTTTGGCTAAATCTTGCCAATTTTGACGTTTCAAATCGCGACTTTGACGTTTTGAGCAAAACCATACTTATCTTTTCTTTAAATGCCTATAACTTTTTTGTCTTTTAACTTACCGACCTAATTTTGGTGCATGGTTCACTTTTTATAATACAAACACGCTTACCAAATTTGGTTGCCCTTACTTTGTTATTTCCGGAGATAATCATTTTTTCCAAAAGAAAACACAATAGTTTTTGGAAAAACCTGCCCCGATTTTCCTGGCTAACGAACTTATCCAAGCCACTAGCAAAAGGAAGGCATATCCAAAAATTTTTTGGATTCATTAATTATGGTCGTTTTTACTTGATAAAAATTCTATACTAAATACAGATGTACAGACTTTTCTGGCCTCACAGTTGGCTATTTTCTTCTCTGTAACTGGTTTAGACATTTTAAGGCATGATCAGGCAGGAGAACATTAAATTCCCCTAGATACCTTAGGTCTCTATGTATTCATCTAGACTCGATACCCGCCAGTGGCCAACTCAAGGCAATATCTCCTGAAGTCGCACTCCCGAGCATCACCCAGCGAGGTCGTCTAGAAAATAACTTTACAGTGAGAATTACGTAATATTACGTAGTGTCAGCAGGTGGTAGTGGAATTTTCCTTTACGTGATAGTAAATGATTTTTTCACGCCCGAGGAGGTACCACCCCATACATCAATGGGCCGGTGAAGTCCCGACGGACGTTTCCGCTTCTGGTGTATGAGTCGGTTTCCCTTATAAGCAAACATGAGGATGGCTTCTCCTTGTACAAAAGATCCCGGAGGTAAAATACCCCTCCATTCGGATCTCCGGAAGAGGGGTGTACAGGGGGAGCCAGTATCAAGATTTAACATATCCTTCTCGAATATATGTGGTATAAATTATAACCTGAACTTCGTCCACCATTTCCTCCAGGCTAATAGGCCCCAACTCCTCTTCCTCACCGAAGTCCAAATCAGTGCCAAAACAGCCACTAATTACCTTAGTTTCCCAGGGTATGAGCTCCTTACTTCCTTTAGATTGCATGGAGGCGTGTGCGCATACGTCCGTAGTAATCAACCCTGCACCAGACTCCACAATTTAGAAGCTGGAAGAAAAGACATACTATGGATAAAACTCTCTCTCAGGGCTGCAACTAAATTCATCTGTGGCATTTACCGGTCACCTTCTAAAAACAACTTTGTCCAGCTCTTTGACTACCTTTTTAAAAAAACCGACTATCTGATTTCTAAATATCCTTCCTCCGAGGTCACTATTCTTGGTGACTTCAATGTCCATAATAAGGAATGGCCAGGATCTTCAAAAACCCATCCACAAGGGAGAGCAGTGGAGGCTTTTGCAGTCAGCCATTCTTTAGCCAATACGGTTCAGCAACCTACTTACTTTTCTCGCATCCCAACCCACAGCTCAAATCCCTTGGATATCGGTCACCGCCCTCCTTGGTCGCTCTGACCACGGCATGGTCTCTGCTTCCTGCGCAATGCAACGCGGGTCACACAGTCATCACACCCATGTATCGTTTGGCACTACAACTCCGCGAACTGGGACAAAATGCGGGATTACTTTTCCTCGTTTCGATGGACGCCTTACTCCTCTGATATCTCACAAAACGTCACCGAAATTATCCAAACTGGCATGGAATTATTTATTCCACGTACACAGAAAACCTGTTCAGCCACTCAAAAGCCATGGTTCTCTAAATCCTGTGACAAGGCCATACATTAAAAGGTCAAAGCTCACAAAACGCTTCTACACAATCTCAGTCAAGAAAACCGTCAAGCATTTAACGACGCAAGAAACCACTATATCCGCATTCTTTCTAAGGCAAAAAACTCGTTTAATAACCACATCAAAACAAACTCCTTTTAAGCTCCAACGGCAGCAAACCCATCTGGACTCTTGCTAACTCTATTGGGAATAATTTCTGCAAGAGCACGTTCTCACCTCTTGTCTCAGGGGATGAAATTGTTTCTACCGCCCTGGGCAAGGCTGAACTTTTTGCGTCGTTGTTCGCCTGCAATTCTACTCTTAAGCCACCATGTTCAACCACCAACCGTCCCCAATGTCGCGCATAAAATGACAGATATCATTTTCAAAAATAAAAAGGTACAGAAGATGCTCACTTCTACCAGGAAAGCCTCTGGCCTTGACGAGATCACAGCAATTGTTCTCAAAAAATGCACACCAGAACTTGCTCCTGTCCTGACTAGTCTGTTTCAGACATCTTATAATAGAGGCATATTCCCTAGTAACTGAAAACTGCTCGAATACAACCCGTCCCCAAGAAAAGATCCAAAGCGCTTGCTAGTAACTACATACCTATTTCTCTCCTTGCAGTCGTCTCTAAAGTGATGGAAAAGTATATAAACACCGAGTTACTAAAATTTCTTGAAAAACACAGTCTAATCCACGACAGGCAGTATGGATTCCGTCAGCGCATATTAACTGCCGACCTCCTTTCCTTTGTCACCCATTCTTGGAACAAATCTATGGAACTACACGGTGAATCCCAGATTGTCGCTCTAGACATATCCAAAGCATTCCACCAGTCTGACACGCAGCGCTGCTTAATAAACTTTCGGCCTATGGCCTACCACCAAAACTCTGAATTTCGGCAGCAAATTTCCTCCCCAACCGGAACATTTATGTTGTCGTGGATGGCCATTCCTCTAAACTCTATCCAATTAATGCAGGAGTTCCTTAAGGTTCAGGTTTAACCCCTACTTTGTTTTTTCTCCACATCAATGACCTCCTCTCTAACACATCCAACCCAGTTCACAGTTACGCTGATGACAGCACCCTCCACTCAAATATACAATATTCTAAGCCTGGCTGTTTAGCTCAATTAGATGAGGATCCCAGAGTCACGGAGGGTTCTGTCTCCGTGGATCTCCAAAAAATATTAGACTGGGGGAGTAAAAAATCTTGTACAATCAACCCCACCAAATCTTAGTCTTGCTTTCTTTCTCATAAGAGATACACCAGGCCTAGACCCATCACAATAAACAACCAAATTTTTCAAAGTATTGGGTCCTTTTCACTTGTTGGCATTTCTGTGGATCGAAATCTCAATTGTCACCAACATGTCACATTAGTTGCAGAAGCGGCTGCTAAGAAATTAGGTTTCCTCTTCCCGACTCGCAAATACTTTTCACCAGCTAATCTCTATACCTTATGTACTTTACAGAAAAGGCCAAACCTCGAATACTGCTCCCACATCTGGGGTGCCGCTGCCGCTTCTACACTCGCTATCCTGGACTCAATTACGAAGAGGGCTATACGTCTCATTGGTGACCCTACGCTTACCTGAAGGCTGCCATCCCTTGCACACCGACGTGCTGTTGGTGACCTCTCTCTCTCTCTTTTATAGATATCTGCAAGGGCACTGCTCAGAGGAGCTTTCTTCCATAGTCCCTCCAGCTGTTGCCCTCAATAGATCTACTAGGGGAACAGAGCGAATACACCCTTCTACTGTCTAGGTCACCAGACATAGAACATTTTGTTATGCTCGCTCTTTTGTCCCGATGACTTCCAAGTTGTGGAAATCCTTGCCGGCATATCTTTTTCCTTCTCCTCCGAACCTCCAAACCTTCAAGTCCAGAATCAACAAGTTGCCTCATTCCTCCTTGTCGACACCCACGGTACGATAGTATTTAGACTGTGTTGTTGAAATATAAAAAAATATTCACCACTTATAGCTACTTTAGAAATAGGCGACTTAGCTGCTTTCAAGGTAATATGAACGTCGTCGTTACTCATAGGTGGACTCAAAAGTTTGAGGAACTTGAAGGTAGCAAACGTATATATACATGTTAGGAACTTTAGGATTTGAAACTTGTAACTTTTTTCCTAAATCTTTTGTAATAAGGTTATGACATGTCTTTTTTAACTTTTTGGTAGAGGGTTTCGATTTAGTTTTTTATATGGTCCTGATTCTATTCTGTTGTATACTCGATCTTTATAATCGCAGTCGTTTAACCAATCAATTTATGTTTTTATATTATGTTGACTTTGTATGCACGTGTTTTGTATTGTTGATGTATTATTTGTTTTTATATAATTTCACATATCCTATAATATGTTTAATAGTCTTCGGATCAATAAAGTTATTGTTATTGTTATTAACTTAGGCAACAATCTATCTAAAGGGATCTAATCCCCAACAACCTGCTGTCAAAACCAGAGCCTACTCAGACTGTTAAGATCTAAATATACAGGGTGCTCCAGCAGTTGTGTGCACAAATTCACCTACCGATAGAACATCGAAAAATAAGTGGGGTTTTGTTGATTAACATGTGTTCTCAGATGTGTTTGAGGGTTGTTTTCCACGGGTGGGGGTAGTTTTCACCCCCATCCTTTAAACGAGTTACTGAAGCGAGTAACTAACCGGCCAGGCATATTCCTAGTGAAATATTACAAAAATAATGTTTAGATGTCTGTTGATGATTTCTTTCCCATTTTCAACTAAAACTAATTTCAAAGAAGAGATGTCACAATAGGGGGTCTTGTAGCCAAAATATTCAAAATCAAATAACTCACAAACGGTTCATTTTATTGTAATTTACTAAGTATACCTTTTTAAATTACGTTTTCGAAGTTGAATTTAATGCTTTTGTCCATAATTCCAAATATCCATCCCCAAAAAAATTGAGGGTGAAAAAACACCCCCACCTTCTAGAAAACAACTTTTTTTATTTTTTATTTAATATTATTGGCTGCGGCATCTCAGGCCATTAGCACATTCATTTCCCATCATTCAATATTTTTACAAATTTTCCAGACAAAGTCAACTTGGCTCGCCCAGGAATCGAACCCGGGACCTCTCGCTTAGCAGGCTGGCACCTAGCCACCTGCGCCACGAGGGCGTCAAAACAACTTATAAAATTAACATATTTTTGATTTTTGGCGAATTAAAAAAAATTCACTTATAGGGAGATCTGTATATATATATATATATATATATATATATATATATATATATATATATATATATATATATATATATATATATATATATATATATATATATATATATATATATATATATAGATATATATATATAAACACAGATCTCCCCATAAGCGAATTTTATATATATATATATATATATATATATATATATATATATATATATATATATATATATATATATATATATATATATATATATATATATATATATATATATATATATAAGACCGATAACTCAAAAAATAATGCACCGATCTAGATAAACTTTGCAGAGTACCTTCCTTTCGCAAGTGGCTTGGATAAGTTCGTTAGCCAGGAAAATAGGACCAGGTTTTCGCGGAAATTTTTGTGTTTTCTTTATAAAAAAAATTCATATCTCCGGAAATAACAAAGTAAGGGCAACCAAATTTGGTACGCGTATTTGTATTATAAAGAGTAAACTCTGCACCAAAATTTAGGTCCCTAGCTTTAAAGACAAATAAGTTATGGGCAGTTAAAGCAACAAATTGTGGAGTTTTCCTCAAAACGTCAAACTCGCTATATGAAACGTCAAAATTGGCAATGTTTAGGCAAAGAATGTGAAACAAATACCGTTTGTGAAAAGAAAATGTTGCAAGAAGAGTGTTCTGCAAACGCTTCAACCGTCATTGCCCTTCATTTTACTAAAATATTTACAGAATATCCATTTCAAATAGATTCTTTCTCTGATGCTTTGGCTGTCAGTTTAGTTAAGTTTGGTGGCGTTTTGGATATTTATTTGTGGGTTTAGTGAAGTTTATGGTTTAACGGTGTATAATTTTTTTTGGTAATTTTCGTAGAACAAATTTGTTAATGCATTATTGCATTTTTTATCGAAATATGATGCGTTTATAAGAAAAAAATCTGGACGCAATAAGTGTGTTTTGGTAGCGAATTTTCGGTAAATTTGCAGTTTAGCTCCCGAACGTTTTTCAAAAAACTGTTTTCAGAAACCTTTCGGAAACTTTTCTTATAAAAATCTGAAAACTTCATCATCAAACAATAAAAGATAACCACACTTAGAGAACCCAAATCACCACAACATATTTGAAAAAACTTAGTTAGTGAAACGATCGTCAAGTTTTTTTAAATGCGTTGTGGTCATTTGGGTTTTCCAAGTGTGCTTCTCAGTGCTCATCACATCTTTATTTAGTAAACTATAAAATAACTAAAATATCAGTACAAATGTATAAACGATAACAATTTAATCGCCACAACGTAAACAGATCAAATACCTTTCAAAAATAGGCGCAAAACTGCAATAATTTGTAACTGTATATTCTCTCATGTAATGCTTCAAAGGTTTAAAACATTAATAATATTATTAACTCTGGCAATAATAGGTGTCTATCTAAAGGAATCTAACCCCCAACAACCTGCTGTCAAGTCAAAACCAAGGCCTATTCAGACTGTTTACACTTGAATGCAAATGGTCATAATAAACATCGCCTACTTACTTTAAATTTCCCCGAAAATGCCGTATTTTTTCCGCACCATATTGCAGAAAAAGGAATAGTCCATTTGCACTGTGAAACAGTCACTCTTTCTATTATTTACGCAACCGAACGACTCTAATTCACCAAGCACCCGCGGGTAACAGCTGACAATCACGAAGGGTTGCAGAGGAAAACAGGGAACACGGAAAGACTGTACTGCATCGCGACGCCTGCGTCGATCGCAGATTTCCAAGCATTGTTGCCGCTTTGAATGTTTTGACTGAGATTTGGGTTGTTGCTGAATATTCTTACAAAATATCACTAATGAGAAGATCTCGACTTTTGAATTTCGAAAAAAATCCATAAATAACCGATAAATTATGCCCCCTAGAACAGACATCCAGGATCAGTTTCAATTTTAAGATATATATATATATATATATATATATATATATATATATATATATATATATATATATATATATATATATATATATATATATAGGTGTCCTAATAGTGTGTAATTCGTCTATATATCCCTTACCCTTAGAGATATCCGAAAAAACTTTCAACAAAATTTTCTTGTGATTATCTAAGCTATATCGAGAAAATATATTCAGCTTTGCGGAACTCTCGGTTCACCGGAAGTAGCTGTCAACTTGGTTATGTTAGATGGAATGCTATACTTTTTTTGCATTTTTGGATAGAGATTAAAAAATAAGTGTGACTTTGTGTAGCATTCCCTATAGCTATCTTTGATATTTGTGAAAATATTATGACTTACTTTTTTTAGCTCCGATTTATATGTTACTTCAAACATATGCTGCGGGCTGAGTTTTGAGTTTTGCTGCCTTAAATTCGAAATGTCAATAGAAGACATTCAATTCTTTAAAATAGTTAAAGAATAATTTATTATCATTGTACAGGGTGTATTTCTTTAGGGTTACAACATACCTAACTTTAAAGTGGCATAACTTGTGTTTTTCAAATGGAACATCCTATATTTTATGGTTTGGTCACGTAAGCCATTCAAATCTGCATCGATGTAGTATAGGTTTTCCTATATCTATAGTTGATAGTTTTCGAGTTATAGTGGTTTGTTTTACTTTCGCTTGTAAAAACTGTATTCTGTCAGATACAGGAGGCACAGAGAATGTAACAACTGATATTTATTGTGAGATGACCGATAAATGTCACTAAAATTTCGAATAGTTCTAATGTATCGTCTTTTTTAGGTTATTTTTCTATGTTAATGACTGTGGTTTAATATTATTATTATTATTATTATTATTATCTATTACATAACTATGATAATAATAAACCACAGTCATTAGAATAAAAAAGTAACCTAAAAAAAAGATACGTTAGAACTATTCGAAATTTTAGTGACTTTTATCTGTCATCTCGCAATAAATATCAGTTGTTACGTTCTCTGTGCTCCTGTATCTGATATATATATATATATATATATATATATATATATATATATATATATATATATATATATATATATATATATATATATATATATATATATATATATATATATATATAATACATATATTCATAAATAAAAAAATAATGAGCCGATTTTAATTATATTTGGTGAGTGCATTCCTTGTGCAAGTGGTTTGGATCCGTTAGTTAGCCAACAAAATCGGACCAGTTTTTCCTGCAAAATATTGGGCTTTCTTTCGAAAAAATTGTATTTCCAGAAATAACAAAGCTATGGCAAGAAAATTTGGTACGCAGGTTTATATTTTGAAAAGTATGCTACGCACCAAAATTAAGATCTCTTAGTTAAAAGAAAAAGAGTTATAGGCATTTAAAGAAAAAAATTGATGGCCAGAGAAACGCATAAAACCAAAATATTTTGCGGGGACAACAAAAATTCATTGTATTTTAGAGACCAAGATTAAGTTTTTTTGATGCAAAAAGGTCAAGAAATACCAGAAAAATTACTTTTAAAATTTTGTAGTTTTTCATAAAATGTCAAAGTCGCGATTGAAAACGTCGAAGAATCTGAAACAAATAAGGATTATATAGAGAAAATGTCGCAATAAACGTGCTTTCCAAAACCTTAAGTTTCAGCTTCAACCCTCATTGTCTTTTGTTTTACTAAAATATTTGCAGAAAAATCATTTCAAATAGACTCTTCTTCTGCAACTTTGGCACTAGTTTTAGTTATAGAGTCTACGGTTCAATGGTCTGTAGTTTTTAGCGAATTTAGTACGCGTGTTTGTATTATAAATAGTGACCCACGTGCCAAAATTTAGGTATGTATGTTAAAAGACAAAAAATTATAGCCATTAAAAAAAAGGGATTTTCCTCAAAACATCAAAGTGCGATTTGCAACGTCAAAATTCGCAACATTTAAACAAAGAAACAAATACGTATTATGTAAAGAAAATGTCGCAAAAAGAGTGTTCTGCAAACCCTTAAGTTTCAGCTTCAACCGCCATTGTCCTTCTTTTTACTAAAATATTTACAGAAAATTCATTTCAAATAGACCCTTTCTCTGATGCTTTGGCTGGGAAAAAATTGTATACGTTAATCAGAGGGTGTCTTAGGCTGCATCTTATAAAAATATTTTGACAATCACAGGGTGATCCATAAGTCGTTGGTGATCCCTACATTTGTTTTTATTCAAGCACCCTTATATCATTGTATTTTTGCTTTTTTTTCGAAATATAATGCATGTTTGTAAGAGAAAAAAATTTGGACGCAGTTTGATAGCAAATTTTCATTAAATCCTTCAAATTTCAATAACTCAATTTGCTATTAACCTAAGGATCGTTGGTTAGGAAACCACTTTTCTCGGAAATATTTTAAGCTTATTTTCATCAAATTGTTGTACATTTTCAACCAATAAAGTTACTTTGATAAAATATGGTACACTGTTTTTACTATATAGGCTATACAGGTAACCAGATTCATACCTGCTTGCATTAGAGAGACATATTTGCTACTAAAATATTTTTATGAAAATTCACTTCCATAACGCACTTGCTGCGTCCAGACTTTTGTTTATTTGGAGCCTTTTTTCGTAAATTTTATTTTCTAATATAATCACTAATGAGTTTTTATATATTGCGTAATTTTTGGAAAAAAACATTTTGTTTTTCGAAGACACTGAACTTTAGAACAATGAAAATCGACACTGGCAGATTCTAAAGCATTCTGAAACGGAATCCATCGTCTTTTTATTTCTTTTGAAATCCCAATAGTAATTATTGAATAAATTATATCGTATTTTTTTTTGGTTTAATTTTTCACAAAATGTTTTTTTTAGAACGCTGTGTAGTTTAAAAAATTAAAATCGGTGCAGCCAGGCTTTAGCGAGTTCTAAGTAAGAATCTGGCGTACCTTTTATCTGAGAAGACCCATAATAATAGTTTTAGAATAAAGTATTTCATTATTTAAAAAAATATTTTTTTTTCTCAAAGAGCCTGTAATTTAAAACAATGAAAGTCGGTGCAGCCTGGTTTTGGGGGATTCTAAATAAATATCCGTTGTCAGTTGTTCTTCTACAAAATTCCTACTAGTTACGTTTTGTTAGATAATTTCATATCTTTAAAAAAATATTTTCCCCGATAACCCTGTAGTTAAGAAAAATTAAAATCGACACAGGTAGATTTTAAGGTATTTTAAATAAGAATCCGTCGTCTATTTTTTTTTGTGAAAAAAATCCCTAGTAATATTTTAAAATTATTTCGCAATTTACAAAGACCTCTCGAAGACCCTGTAGTTTAGTACAATGAAAATCGGTACATGCAGGTTTTAAGCAATTATAAATAAGAATGCGTTGTAGTTTTTTTAATAAAAAAATCACTAATGGTAATCTTTGAATGGGTAATTTCATCATTTTTTCAAAAACCTTAAACTTTTCCCCAAGCAATGAAAATTGGTACAGGCTGGTTTCAACAAAGATGGATTGGACGAAGAGGTTTCGTAGAATAGCCCGCTACATCACCAGATTTTACACCTCTTGATTTCTTTTTATGGGAATACCTTAAAAACAGAGTCTATAAAACGCAATCTGCTGATTTAGATGAATTGAAAATGAAAATAACAACAGAATTAGGAACTTAACGCCTGACGTGTTGACAGAGTTAGGGAAGAATTTCAGAGCAGATTATTTCGTTGTGTGCAAGTGAATGGAGAACATTTCGAACATCTATTATAAGAAAGGGTCGTTTTTATTAAGTTTATTTTCGAAATTGGCATTTCATGGTAAACTGTTTAGTTTTAATATTCCGGTATTAAATTTCCATCCTGTATTGAAAACTGTAATATTACACCATACATATGGGGTATCTCCACATTCAGAAAAATGTGATCCATCGAATTGTGATGAAGAAATGTAGGGTTGCTATTTAAAAAAATGGATAAAGTGTTGGGGGTAAAATGGTGGGATATTAATTTTTTTAACTATGGATATAAGATATTGTTCGACAAATTAAACTTCAGGTGTCTCAGCGTTTTCCATAAAAACTATTTTTTGCTGAATAATGAATTTTATTTCATAAGTTTGTTTAACACCATATATATATATATATATATATATATATATATATATATATATATATATATATATATATATATATATATATATATATATATATATATATATATATATATATATATATATATATATATATATATATATATATATATATACAGGGTGGCGCATTGAAAACGAAACAGACCGATTTGCGTCCAGAGAATTTTTTTTTAAGAATCGCTGAAACACGTCAATTTTAATATTGAGGGGGACATTTTTTGACATAAAACTCAACTTTCTCAAATCAACACCTTAAGGGTGGTGATAACAACCCGTATATTTTAAATAGGGAACATGTGTCGAGTGTTACATCATTTGAAAGCTCTTTCTTTTCTGAATCCAGCACACAAACTTTTTTGGAAGTTTTATTAACTCGTTTAAAAATTATTCACAGTTGGAGTTGCAAGAACGGATTTCATTCATTGTGATAAGAAATGCACTAATTAGTCAATTTTTCGTTAAAAAAAACAACTAAACAACAAAACTAAACATTTAAAAATGTCTATTCAGTTAAGTAAGTGTTCAAACTGTTAACCACCAGCTTCCATACAAAAGTACAAATTTTGTCCAAAACGAGCTCTGACATTCTGGAGCATTTGTGGAGTTATTAGACGGCAATCTTCAACAATGCGTCGTCGTAATTCTTCCAAAGACTCCGGGTCTGTTGCGCAAATTCTACTCTTTAAACGGCCCCATAGAAAGAAGTCTAAAGAGTTAAATCCGGTGATCTAGGGGGCCACTCAATAGCACCTCTAATCCATTGTCCTGGAAACTCTATGTTCAAAAACTCCCTAACACGTTGTGAAAAATGCAGAGGAGCTCCATCTTGTTGAAACACTAATTGATTTTCTTGATGGCGATTATGATTTTCAACAATGTCAATTAATCGAAGGTAAACGATGTCTTCTAGTAACTGCAAATACGTTTCGCCACTAAAATAGCCATAAAGAAAAAATTGATCCGATTAAACGATCTCCTAAATGCCAGTCCAGACATTCCATTTCTGTGGAGTTTGAGTGTGGACTTCGCGAAAATTTCTTGGATTATTATCTGCCCAATAACGACAATTATGACCATTGACTGTAGAGTTTAATAAAAACGTACACTCGTCTGAAAAACAGATATTGAACAGAAAGTTCCCGTTATCAGCTATTCGTGCAGTCATAACTTCAAAAAACTCCAGCCGCCGATCAAAATCATCTTCATTCAGTTGTTGTACAAGATGAATTTTATACGGGTGAAATTTTTGATGCTTTAATATTGGCTGAATAATTTTTCTTTTGATGTTTGAAACAGTGGCCAATTTTCTCGTGCTCAAAGTTGGGTCTGTAGCAATTTGTCCTAAAACTTCAATCTCAGTAGTCTCATTTATAACCGGAAATTCACGTTCAGGATCCGGTTTTTTGTTGACTACTGAACCACTTTGTCGAAACTTTGCAACTTACTCCAAAATGTATTTTCTGTTAACATGTCTGTTCGGATGTCGTTCATTAAACAAATTTGCGTTATGGTTGACACAGTCATCGTTTTTGAAAAAAAGAGTAATTATTTCAACTCCTTCTTCTACAGAATACACCATTGTGAAATTAATTTTCGGTAGTACTATCAAGTATCAAATCGACCGATAAACTGAAATAATAAACCCCATTTGTCCCAATCCGATAAGAAATGTTCTGATAGTCAATTTTTTTTTACAAACCAACAAAACATTGACTATCAACACATATTTCTTACCGGAATGAGTGAAATGCCTTTTTGCATCTTCAACTGTGAATAATTTTTAAACGAGATAATAAAACCTCCAAAAAGATTAGTGTGGTGAATTCAGAAAAGAAAGATCTTTCAAATGATGTAACACTCGACCCATGTTTCCTATTTAAAATATAAGGGTTGTTATCACTACCCTTAAGGGGTTGATGTCACAAAGTTGAGTTTTATGTCAAAACATGTACCCTCAATATTAAAATTGACGTGTTTCAGCGTTTTAAAAAAATCTGTGGGCACAAATCGGTCTGTTTCGTTTTTAAAGCGCCACTCTATTTATTATTCTTAAGAAAATTCACTACCATAACGTACTTGTTGCGTCTTTAACTTTTTTGTTTCAGCTGTTTAACGTATAAGAAAAAGCCCGAAATAGTTGTTACATTTATAATACTAATTTGCAGGAATTGTTACAACGTAAGGAAAACAAGGAAACAAATCATTATGAAAGCATAAATGACAGACTCTCATGTTTAAAAGACCAAATCAACAAAGCACCAAATAACAAAGTTCCAAAAAATAGATCATGTTTTGCTGGTATATTGAATTCAAATGGAAATTTGAAATTTATGTCAAAACATCAATATGAAAATTGACGTGTCTCAGCGTTTCTTAAAAAAATATTCTGGACGCAAATCGGTCTGTTTCGTTTTCAATACGCCACCCTGTATATATATATATATATATATATATATATATATATATATATATATATATATATATATATATATGTATGTATATATTACACAAAAACAAAAAGTAGGGATTTAATGAAAACATTTTCCGTGACATGAAATATTTTTATAGAAAATTCGTTACCATAACGCACGTGCTGCGTCTGGAGTTTTTTGTTTTTCTTACCTTTTATAAATTGGCAGGAAAACAGAAAATTAACCTTCAGTCCCCTTTTTGAAAGTGCGTAAGTACGCGTGCGAGGACGCAGGAAAAAAATCGCATACGGAAGAAACACCTTAATTTCTAACAACAAGGTACCATCGCCTAAATTGTTTTTCATACATTTAAGCACATTTGTTATTTGTGCTTGTGTTTCTGTCGCATTAATTAAAAACTCGCCCCGGTACAATTTGATTGTATTCTGTCGGCCACTTGTTACAGATAAAAAAGTATCCCATGCTTCACATAAACTGTTATAAAACTAATTTTGCTACACAATATATCATGTAGCGGTCTGTTGTTGAAGCTTTGATAAGTTTTTCATCAAACTGCACTACTTCCTGTGAATTTACGCTTCATACGTAAAACTATGAGTAAATAGATGGGAATACGCTGATGGAAACCCATTGGAACGTTGTTCTACACTAACTCAGTTGAATTATTAGGCTATTAGATTCTGTTGGAACTTTATATATGAAACTGGGAAATAATCTCCCTGAATATATTGGTTATTATGTGCGCTCTATTATTCATCTAGAAGGTAATTGTCAGCAGAATTATTGTATCTCTAGAGCTCAGGTTTTATTAAATTTTAGCTTAGGCCCCGGGGTAATCCCTGTTGCACAATTTTACCAGGGAATGTAGTGATAAAAGACCATTCTCTTTATAAAAAAAATAAAATGAGTTTGTGTGTTTGTTTTAATTTAGCGAAATGTTAGAGACAGATAGATAGATAGAGACAGAGAGATGAAAAAAAGGTTCGGATACAGCACGTGCGTTGTGGTATCGAGTTTTTATAATATTTTTCTTTAACTGTCAATACCCCATTTTTTCTTTAAATAGCAAACACAAAACTGTAGAGATTGTATACACGGTGTAATAAAAACATTTGTATCAAATTTCATTAAAATAAAGTTCTTAGGAGAGGATATCGATATCTAGCAGGCCTATAAACTTTGAAGTAAGCTAATTTTTGCACTTTTTTAAGCAATAAGATTAATTTAATGAAATATGGCACATTTTTCTACTATATAGGTTATACTGGTAACCAAATTTGATACCTGCTTTCATTAAAATGTCTGAACGCAACAAATGCGATATGGTAGTGAATTTTCATAGAAATAATCTGGCAGCAAACATTTTTTTTAAATTAAATGCTGGTAACTTTTTTCTTGTAGCATAGGAATCTGAATTTTATATATACAGGTGTTTCAAAAATGATGGTCTATGTTACAGGTACACATTCAGCACAAAAAAATAAGACTAACAGACATGCATGTTATGTATTCACGGGTTTTTGGTAACTGTTATAAGGCGAAACGACTGTATGAAGGAGCTTTCTCAAATCGGAGAAATCCAGACAGAAGGATGTTTCAACGGATTGACATCCGTCTGCGAGAAACAGGTACATACTTACATTATCTAATACATCGATCTGTCTCTTTCGAATATAGTATTTTTCTTACCAGGTACTTTTTTTTACAAGTTACTGCTCATCGAGGCAGACAACGAAGTGCACGAAATCCTGATTTTGAAGAGGCTGTTCTGGATGAAATTGAACAAAATCAAAAAATAAGTACTAGGGAAATAGCCAGTCATCTGGGAGCATCCAATGCAAGGATATGGCGAGTTCTTCACGAGCAACAATTGCGTCCATATCGTATCCAACGTGTGCAGGCACTATCGCCTGAAAGAGATTTTATACCTCACCTACAATTTTGCCAATGGTTTTTTCAACATAACAACATAATAATGTAGATAACTTGTTGAATTGTGTATTGTTCTCTGACGAGTCTGGATTTAGGCCCGACGGGATCGTCAATTTTCGTAACAGCCATATTTGGGCTGACGAAAATCCCCACGTAGTTTTTGAAAGCCATCATCAACAGCAATTTTCCTTAAATGTATGGGCTGGAATTGTAGGGTGTAATGTGATAGGACCAATTTTTTTATCTCACAGACTTAATGCTACAACTTATCTTGAATTCCTGCAAAACCAACTAAATGGGTTATTAGAAAATGTACCTCTTCACATAGACATAACCTGTGATTTATGAATGACGGAGCCCTCCCACATTTCGCCCTAAATCTCAGAAATTACCTAAGCAATACTTTTGGACGCAGATGGATCGGACGCGGTTGACGTCAGCCATGGCCGGCTCGATCCCCTGATTTAAAACGTATGGACTTTTATTTATGGGGCATCTCAAAAGTATTGTTTATGAAGCAAATGTTGAAAATGTTGATCGATCTGCAGCAAAGAATTGTACTTGGATGCGAACAAATCAGATATACACCAGAAATATTTCACATAGTACGACGTTGTATGCTCCGTAGAATACGAAAGTGTATTGAAGTGGAGGGTGGCCATTTTGAACATTTATTGTAGTTAGGTATCACAAAATGTTATAAAATTTTTTATTTGTTGTTAAAATGTGCAGACAATACAATTAATTATTTGAGAAAAAATAATTTTTGAGCGACATCGACATACAAAAATTGAAATATCTCGAAAATGGTGTGTCTGAGAGAATTTGATCAAATATACCTTTTTTTGCTTGCAATTGATAAGGGCTGCAATGTAGCTATACGGTAGGTCGAGATTGCTGGGTGTCAAAAAATTATAGCCAATTGAATGCAAGCATAGTCTTACAGGTGGCGCTCTACCAGTTGTGTTATTAACAATCACGTATTTAAATTTCTTTCCCTCAAAAACCCCGCATGCCAATTTTCACGCCAAAAGTTTAATTTTGCTCGGACTTATTCGTGAAAAACTGACAAATACAAATAACTTTAACACGCTGTATTTAAAAAACTAAGTATTTGCGGACCCATGTTTATATAAAAAAATAGTCTTATTTTTTTGTGCTGAATGTGCACCTTTAACATAGACCAACATTTTTGAAACACCCTATATATATATATATATATATATATATATATATATATATATATATATATATATATATATATATATATATACATATATTGACCAAAATCTAGAGACACATGACAACCAAAGTTCAGAAAGCGTTTCGGCTATCCCTTATAGTTTTTCAACATGGAGATCCTGTCGAAATGTTTTTAAAATTTTAATTTTAGTGGGCAAGGTGGTTTACAAGAAGATATTGATACTTCAATTGCTTATAATATCTATTGTCAGTTTATTGACATTGAAGTTCTTGACATTATAGTAGAACAAACTAACATATATGCCAGGCAATGGATTCGCGGAAATAAGCACATTTCACGCCGAACGCTTGTGAAAAATTGGAAGAATACAAACAGAGACGAACTCCGAAAATTCTTCGCCGTACTTATTATAATGGTAGTAAATAACCTACCCCAGATGCGCCTGAATTGGTCTAATAAAACAATGTATACCTAAGAATGATTCGATACGGAATATTATGCCACGTAATCGCTTCGATCTGTTGATGAAATTTATGCATTTCTCTAATAATGAAGTGGCACAGAATGTCGAGAAGTTAGCAAAAAATCGAAATGTATTAGACAAGATTATTAGCCAGATGAACGTGTAGTGGTTGATGAACTTATGGTGATCTGGAGAGGCAAACTTATATTTCGTCAATATCTCCAGCAAAGTCTCATAAATACGGGATCAAAATCTATAAATTATATACCACTAATGGTTATACATATAATCTCAGTATATACTTCGGAAGAGACTGATCCAATAGTAACCATGACCATACCTTTGACATAACACTGATGCTAATGCAGGGCAGAAGTTTGTACGCTGACAATCTTATAGAAGCGCTAAACTCTGTGAATATTTTCTGCCAAAAAATACACATGTATGTGGTACTTTGCGTGCCAATAGAAAGAACAATCCTAAAGATGTCTGTTCAAAAATATTGAAGCCAGATATGTGGTCAAGAAAATTGCTCTGGGATAACGGTCCTCAAATGGCATGACAAGTGATCGGTCGTGTTGATAAGCACAGTACCACAACATTTAGACGTGTTAGTCCCTACAGGCAAGCGCAATAGAAAAGGGGAAATCTCCTTGAAGCTAAAAGCCGGAATCAATTATAATAAGGCCAAGAAAAAGGAAAAGGTGTAAATATGTCGGACCAGATGTCTTCTTATTACACTTGCCTTCGCAAAACAATTAAATAGTATTAAAAAAAAATCAGGTAATCCTCGCAACGTCTGTTGTAAAATTCTTGGTAATTTATAATATATTTAGCGCCAAAAAGGTTGGCATGCTACAGCTTAGAGAGCACCTGGTGGAACGCCTACTAAAAATTGTTTTTGTGAAGAAGAAACTGCTAAAGATAATAGAAAAAAAATAAGTAAAAATGCCCATAAACTGAATAAATGTGAAGGACATGCAAACAAAAATCCAAGAAGATGTGTTTTTTGCTACTAAAAATTGCAAAATCAAGAGGGTACAAAAGAAGCAAGGAAGAAAACAAAACGAGTGATCACCTTTTGCAGTGAGTGTAACCTGCCAATGTGTTTGGACTGCTTCAACAAAAAATATTGATCGCAAGCAGAGGATATGAAAATTCATTGCTATTATTATTATTATTATTATTATTTTAATTTCACCTAAGAAAGTGAACTATTTGTTTATTAAAATCAAATTATAACATAAATAAACCCTCAATAATAGTCTTTTTCTATAATAATCTATGACATAATGTCGAAACATTGTCCTCTAAACGAATGCCTGTTTTTTTTCTTACTTTAAAACCACTTGAGTATGAGCGGTATGCAACCATTATAGGCACCAGTAAGCGAAAATCACACCCTTCCCTGCAAACATTCAGAAACTATAAAGCACTATTATTTGTTTCATATAGCGTGAACCATCAGTGGTACAAGACGGCTGCACTTATAACCGGTATGCGCGCGCCATTGATGGTACACGACGTCGTGAACGTGTTAATAATAACTTATTCTTAATTAAGATGGGCTCTATATTAATTTTTACACAAAAATGGAGCCTAAAACTATAAAGTTACACTTCTCAGGTAAAGGCTTACACTGATAATAATTTTGGTCTTTAGCAGACATTAAAACTGAAAGTTAATTGTTACAAAAAAAATATCGATAGTAGATAGTTATCAACAATACCTCCCCACACATTTAACGACCATTTAGTTTGACTGTGTGTAATTATGTGGTATGGATTACTTGTAGAATAATATTTGAAGTTGTGCCTGTTAATACAACAATTTCTATGAAACGTAGCTTCATCTTCAAATAGTACATAATCAAAAAAAGTATCTCTGTTGATTAGCTTTTTGTAGGCCCATTCACCAAATGCTAGTCTCATCTCAAAATCATTATCAGTTAATTCTTGTTGCAACTGAATGTGCTAAGGGTACATTTTGTTTTTAGAAAGAATTTTTTTGCACCCAGTAGTAACTGAGTTCTTGTTCTTTGGCAATACTCCTTGTACTTTTATATGGGCCAACAACACATTCATGTTGTTTTCCTCTCTCACAGCAGTATTTGTTCGTTCTTGCCTTTCATAGCTACCTGAACCAGTGCTGTTAAACCAATCCCTTAATCCTTCGAAGATTGATTTTGTAGGTTGTCGCCTCTCAGGAAAACTTTCATGGTAAACTCTGGTTGATAGTAAAGCATTCTTCTTGCATTTTCTCAATATCCACATCATATCTATCATTTCATCGCGAGTAAAATTCATCTTTGGCCTGCTTTAGATTATTTAAAATAGCAACAAATGTACCACACCACTGAATTCACAGACAATAATGCTAAACTGTCAGTTATTGACAAATAAATCGTGGCCCTCGATATTTGCATTAAAAAATGCGAATAACAAAAACTAATCATTTCGGGTAAAGAGAATGCTCAACAAAGTTCGGGACGCAGCAAGTGCGTTATGATAGTGAATTTTTATTAAATGTTTCTAATTTGAATAACTCAATTTTATATAAACTTAGAAAGTTTAGTTCAGGTATGTAAAAAGGTCATTCCTACGGCAAGATATATACCAAATTTCATTAAAATAACTGTATAATTTTCGGAAAAAAATTTTTTTTCGCAAGAAAACTCAAAATTTTCCCAGAAAACACCGTCCGATTTTCCTGGATAAGGAACTCGTCCAAGCCATGAATAAATAAAAGGCACTTGCCGAGTTTCAAGGAAATCGGATAATTATTTTTTGAGTTCCCCGGAAAAATTTTGAGTTTTATTTCGAAATTTTTTTTCTCTGAAAATTACAAAGCTATTTCTATGAAATTTAGTAAATATGTTGCTTTGCGAGAAACCTTACTACGTACCAAAATTCAACTTTCTAAGTTAATAGAAAATTGAGTTATTCAAATTTTTATGTTTCTTTAAAAAAATATATTTTTTTCTCCGAATATTACAAAGATATTTTAAAGGAATTCGGTGTGTATCTTGCCTTATGAAAGGCCTTACTACGTACCAAAATTAAACTTTCTAAGTTTATAGAAAATAGAACTATTCAAGTTTGGAGCATTTAATAAAAATTCACCATACCATACCATAACGCACTTGCTGCGTCCCGAACTTTTTATACTCGCTCCGCTTTAACCGGATATGACAAAACGTATTTTCAAGGATAGAGCAACTTAATAATCTTAAATGGAACACCCTGTATATTTATTCACAGTTTAAAATCCCAACCTTTCCCTTTCGAAAAATGCCATACTTGTTAGAGTTATTATACAGAGTGGTGGTTTTACAAGCCTTTAAAATAAATATTGCGTTTTGTCTGAAATCTACCAAAAAAAAAAAGGAATTCGACTTTGGAATTTAAATACAGCAGAACAAAAATTATACGATTCCTTTTTTTCAACCATCCTATTGTAGCTTCCTCATATCTAGACATTGTAGAACATTTCTTTTACACTCAACTTCAACAGGATAATTTGTTGGGGACAGTCTATTTTCAGCAGGATGGTGCTACACCTCATTATGCTGCAGTAACCAGAGACTCACTGAATGCTACCTTTGGAAATCGATGGATAGGGAGAGGAGGTCTTATAGCTTGGTCACCACGATCCCCTGAACTCACAGTTCCAGACTTTTTCATATGGGCGTATGTGACAGATAGGTGTTACAACCGATCCTCCAAAACTTAGAGCAACTTAAAGAGAATATTAGAAACGTCTTTAACACCACCGCCGAACAATTTAGTTCAAGCTATGACAACTTTGTAAAACGGATAGGTAAATTTATTCAAGTTGATGGAGATCACTTTGTACATCTTTTATAAGTAATATTTAGTATTTATAAAAAAGAACCATCGTCTGTCTGTCAAAGAGGTATCAGGAATATACTTCTTGTTGAAATGTTATTACTGAAAATACATTGTATATTTTTACACCTTGAATATAATAGCGTTTTTAATTTTTTATATAGGGAAAAACTCCAGACATATTCCATATTTAAGAATTTTAAATATATTTCATTCGTTTACTTATAAGAACTATGTCTTAAAACTTTTATTTCCAGTCAGAGAGAAATTTACCAAACGGAGAATTTTCATAAATTAGTTATTTTATCTTTGACCCTTTGATTATTGGAATTTTTTGAAATTGTATACTTCAGCTGTACTGCATATACCCTCTATTTTTTTTATTTATTATTTCAACAACACACCACGAGGGCTTACAGCCTAAATACTATCGTACCGTGGGTGTTGACAAGGAGGAAAGAGGCAGCTTGTTAATTCTGGACTTGAAGGGTTGGAGGTTCGGAGGAGAAGGAAAAACATGTGCCGGCAAGGAATTCCACAACTTGGAACTCCTCGGGACAAAAGAGCGGGCATAACAAGATGTTCTATGTCTGGTGACCTGGACAGTAAAGGGGTGCATTCCCTTTGTTCCCCTGGTAGATCTGTTGGGGACAGCAGGGGGAACTATGGAGAAAAGCTCCTCTGAGCAGTGCCCATGCAGATATCTATAAAAGAGAGAGAGAGAGAGAGAGGTCACCAACGGCACCTCGGTGGGCAAGGGATGGCAGCCTTTGGGTGAGGGTAGGGTCACCGATGAGACGTATAGCTCTCTTTTGAATGGAGTCCAGGATAGCGAGTGTAGAAGCGGCAGCTGCACCCCAGATGTGTGAGGAGTATTCGAGGTTTGGCCTTATCTGTGAAGTATATAAGGTATAGAGATTATCTGGTGAAAAGTATTTGCGTGCCCGGCAGAGGAAACCTAATTTCTTAGCAGCCGCTTCTGCGATTAATGTGACATGTTGGTGCCAACTGAGATGTCGTGGAGAAGAAACAAAGTAGGGACTAAAGCTGAACCATGAGGAACTCCGGCATTAATTGGATACAGTTTAGAGAAATGGCCATCCACAACAACAGATATGCTCCTGTTGGAGAGGAAAATCTAAACATGTGAGCCCACAAAAAAGTCGTGCGTAACATCTACAATAACTCCCAGATATTTTACATTATATGCCTTTTCAATTGCACTTACGCTGTTATTTAACTTTATAGGTAACTATTTCCTGAGCAGGCAATGTTGCCCCCGTGGAAGTCTCGATCATATACTTACTTTTTTATATATTTGTGTTTATTTTTTCACCACAAACTTTTATTATTACTTCTTTCAAATTTGATAATTATGTAACTATCATTTTCTTATAGAAATTTATTTTTTGAAAATGCGCTTTCCTAACACCATTGCTGAATTCGACCTTTTAATTATTAATCACTAATATTATCTATTATTGATATTAATTTAAACTTGAAGTTGCCGCAAAGCAGATAGCGTTATAATTATAACTTGGAAGTTACTGATAACTAACAAATTTAGTGAATGTGTGTGCGAAAACAGTTTTGACATGGCTTGAGATGAGTCCATTGGCCGCAAGTGAATCGTATATAATACATAATACAAATTAATCAGACACTTTAGGGTTCCCAACATGTATAAGTCTTTTATAAAGCCACCCCCGTATTATCCCTCAGACTCCTTGTTTCATGCAGTCTCATTGATTGATCCAGACTAGCACCCACATTCAGAACAGATACGCATGCGTTAAATCTAGATTGTACTGGTCGGATAACATCGTGTTTCCACCCTAACAACACTATGATTTATTTGTTTTTAGCAAATAAGATACTTCCGCAATAAAGTGCTCACAAAAAACGTTCAAGGTATCATTCTGCTTTCATTGTTTTACATAAATTCTTATAAAATGAAGGCCAGCGGGCCTGGAAAGTGTTTTTTTTTTGTTTAGCTTAAAAAATATACAGTATTGTACAAATTGGAATCATGGACAAATTTTATACAAAAATGGTTAGTTGCTTAAAGAATAACAGTTTTATTAAATTAGGCAATTACCATTATATTAATTAATAGGAAAAAACCCACTGTGGAGCTCATAACTTCTTTTGCGCGTAATTGCACTAGCTCAACAAGTTTCTGACAGTTTTCCGAGATCCACGCATGTGGATAACGAACCTGAAAGACCGATACTCTCAATTTTTTTCGGCACAGCTATTTCATCATGATATAATCTTTGGTCTTCTAAATGTCAAGAGACCGAGACCAGAGCCGGCATATATTACTTGTAGAGACTTTAAAGCGCTGGATATGGATGACTTCCAGAGGGATTTGCTGGATTCCAATATGGAACGTATCTTATATTGTTCGAATGTCGATAATAAGGTAGAAATCTTTAACACAACTCTAATTAACCTGTTCAATAGGCACGCACCTGTTAGGACATATAGGACAACCAAACCCTATACTCCTTGGATTTCGGAAAATACAAGACTGATGATGAGGCTTAGGGATCAGCCCAGGATTAAGTTTGGAAAAAAAATCCTAACGAAACCACCTGGAAGTACTATAAAGAGCTACGCAATTCGGTTACTCTTGCTGTAAGAACGGAAAAAAAGCCTACATAGTAGAGAGAATGAAGTCAAAAAGTACAAAAACGATTTATAAAGAACTGGAATTACTAAATGCTCGATCTAAAAAGAGAGCTTTGTCTGAAATATTTCACAACCCTGATGAAATTGCTGACCACTTTATTGGCAGCTTGGATGGGGGGTCTACTGATCGGTACGCTGGTGTTTTTGATGACTGTAGAAATGGGAGTGGTGATGGCTTTGGTGTTAAGGGATTTCACTTTACCTTGATGGATAGGGAGACTGTGGTCCAACAACTTAATGCAATCAAAAGCAATGCGGTGGGTTTTGAAGAACTTAGCATTGGCATGATAAGGCATTGTGGGGAGTATATTGTGGATTGTATTACTAATATTATTAACTCCTCTATTTAAAACAACTAATTTCCGGAGTGTTGGAAGTGTGCTGTTGGACTTCCTTTTCCTAAGATATGCGATCCGGTCACGCTGGATCAGTTGCGGCTTATTAGCATATTGCCAGTGTTGTCAAAAATACTCGAGAGAGTTCTTGATTTTCAGCTTTGGGATTTTCTAGCAAGTAAAAACATTTTGCCAGAGTACCAGCACTATAGCACTGTTAAGGATAAGCGATGATATTCTGAGAGCCACTGATCAACGCACGTTGACATTGTTGGTCGTTCTGGATTTAACCAGAGCGTTCGATACTGTGAATCACAGCATATTGATTGAAATATTATAATTTATAGGATTAAACTCCAGTGCTCTGGAGTTATTAAAAAGTTATTTCAGTCAGCGCTACCTGGTGGTCAGGGTGCGCGGCAGGGAATCTGAGGCTCGCTTGGTACAGAGTGGAGTGCCACAGGGATCTATTATTGGGCCGCTCCTCTTTACGATATACACCCACCGCTTCAGCGATGGGTTGAGATATACAGATGTACGCGGCTGACACTCAGGTTTACATGTCTTTTGATGTTTGTGACGTTGCAGATGCCGTGGCAAAGATTAATAGTGATTTGGACGATTTCCGTCAGCTGGCTGAGTGGCATTCACGGCGGCTGAATCCCAGTGAGTCGTAGGCAATTCTCTTTGGTAGCCAAGTGCATTGCGAGAGGGTTAAGAGTGACGTGAGACTGGATATTGGTGGAGTTTGTCTTAAGCTTGTGGATGAAGTTAAGGATTTGGGAATAATAATGGATAATACATTTAGGTACAGGCCCCACATTAGCTCGTGTTTGCAGAAGGCATATAACAGTCTGCGGTTGCTATCCTATCTTCCTGTAGAGACCAAACTGAGGCTGGGAAATGCTTTGGTTCTCTCGCAGTTTACATACTGCTCGGAGATTTACTATGCGTGTGTTGATAGTTATGATGCTGGAAGAATTCAGCGGTTACAGAATACGTGTTTGAGATTTGCCTATGGTGTTCGAAAGTATCAGCGCATTTCGTGTAAGCTCATGGAGTCGGGGTGGCTAAATATGCAAAGTAGATTTACACTCAGGGCGACGGCACTCTATCATACTGTCATCAAGACAAACTGCCCTCCTTACTTATCCAGAAGGATCACTTATAGGACTGATGTACATAGTGTGAATGTTAGAAGGAAAGGACTGATCTCACGACCAAAACACAGACTAACCTTGTTCAGAAGGTCATTTACGTACCAGATATACACTGTTTACAACGCTGTCGATGATGCCCTTAAAATGAGTTCCGTGTCCACTTTCAAGCGAAATTATTTCTCGTACTCTTTCAACGCCAACCATAGAGATCTATCATCTTAGGTCCTACTAAATAGTCTGTTGGGGAATGCGTCCAATAGAATTGATGTGCTTTGCTTGTGAGAAATTTAGTGGAATTTTTTGTTGTGTTTTTTTGTTGTTGTGTTGTGTGATGCTTCGCTTGCCTTGCTCATACATCATTTTCAGCAAATCGGTGCTTTTATGTATCTTGGGCCAAGTGGAAGAGCAGGGAATGGTATACCATTCATCTGAATGATAGCATTAATTCATATTTTTACTTTTAATTAATTTATTTGGATATGTCTGGGAATTAAATTTTGTGTCTTTTTTCTTTTCCTGTGTAAATAAAGACTATTTTATTATTATTATTATTTTGCACAGTCTAGCCTTGCAAATGGCTTATCGGTCCTCTATGGGGTTTAGATCAGTTAAATTGCCAGGCAATTCTAGAACTGTTATCTCCTCATCCTGGAAACATTTTACAATTTTTCTTGGTTTGTGACAGGCAGCATGTTCTGTTGGATAATTGAATCTCTTTTGGGGTTGGCATTCTGTGATTTCATTGTTTAAACAATGATTTATATACTGACTTTCAACAAGATCCGAACACCCAGTAAGTTGATCGACCTCAAAATTTATACACAAGGTACGTGTGTTTAATCAAACGTAAAAGATGATTACATTTTTAAACTGAAAAAGTCTGGATGCAGCAAGGGCGTTGTGGAAGTGAATGTTCATAAAAATATTTTTCATAATAAATATGTCTCTCTAATGCAAGCAGGCACAATTTGGTTACCGGCATAACCTATATAGTAGAAACAATGTACCATATTTTATTGAAAATTGAAGGATTTAATGAAAATTCGCTATCAAAACGCACTTACCTCGTCTCGATTTTTTCTTACAAACATGCATCATATTTCGATAAAAAATGCAAAAATGCAAGAATATCACAGTGTTCAAAAAAAAAAAAAATAATCTTAGGGATCACCAACGACTTGATGGCCATATAAGATGCAGCTCAAGACACCCTACAATTAACGTATGTAATTTTTTCTCGTATCTTGTATAATAACAATTATATTGAGCTTTACCGTAGAAATGCGTCACCCTGTATATATGTAAACAGATAAAGACTGAACGTAAACCCGGATATGGATTCTATGGGTATATCAGATATTCTTTCATCCTCTGATGACGCTGACGTGGTCAGCGAAACGATCGTAAGGTCTTTGAAATATGTGTTGTTGTGATTTGGGTTTTCCAAGTGTACTTATGGGATGAATAAACTGAATAAAATTTGTATATTATATTATATGGTCATAAGTGTATGCGTATTAAGAATATTTTATTATATATATTATATCTATACAAGGTGTGCCAAAAAAGCAGGGCGGTACAAAGTAGGTATTGTTTGCAATAGCCTGTGTATTATACGATTTTTGAATTCTATATGTAACTAATACTTTCTTTTGTAGGTTTGATAGGTGTCAAATATATGTTTTTTTTAAATTAATTAAATCTTAATTAATTAAGGATGAAAGAATAACCGATAGTGTTTTTTCCTCTGATGACGTTGACGTGGTCAGCGAAACGATTGTAAGGTCTTTGAAATATATGTTGTGGTGATTTGGGTTTTCCAAGTGTACTTATCAGTGCTCATCACAGGTTCCAGTTTCACATAGTTTATTCATCCCTTTGATGACGCTAACTTTGTTAGCGAAACGCTCGTCTTTATTTATTCGTTGCTCAGATAATAAAAAGAGTTTAATTAAAATGTGTACGTAACTTTCGCCTGTGAAGTCTATGCTATTTATTATTTTTTTCTTAAACGTCGGCCTATTTCTGCAGCTATGGCTAATCACCGTCGCCAGAGAACAGTTTCACTTTACTATTATGGAAATTTTGCAGAACCTTTGCCTTTATGTAAGGAGGGTAGGGATATTTAACATGCCCAACACCGCATCGAGACAGGATCGAGGGATTTACGCCCCCTCCGAAGGACGGAAAGTGAAAAGATTCAACTTGCTCAAATACAACACCAAAACCTCGGTTGATGTCACCTTTATGGTATGTACTGAAAAAGTCAAAAGGAAACCATGGGAATCGAACCCATTAACCTTTGGTTCAGAGGCACAAGTTCTTACGCCTGGACCACCGAATGCCGTTGCTATTTCTTAAAATGAAAGTTGCTAAGGTAACGGAAAATGTGATATTATACTCAAAAATATTTTTATGAAAATTCGCCACCACAGCGCTCTTGCTGGGTTGAACTCTTTTTACGCACGTAACAAAAAAGTTCATGACTAAAATTGACAAAATAGGTAATTTTGTGTTAAACAATCTCAAAATATTATTTTCAAATAAGTTTATTTATACCTTCTGATGATACACAAGTCGAATATAATTTATGGTTTTATCGAAAAAACACATGGCTATTAATATTTTAAAAAAATTACGTTTGCCTTTGTGTAATTTTATTATATTCCATTTTCTTCATTTAGCTGATATCAAATGGATAAGCTTTCTAGATATTCCATATAAAGATATTTATTGTTAAAATAGAAATCTATCAAATTTTATAAGTCAATGGTGATTGTTGTTACAATGTAATTTCGACGTTGGTAGCGCTGCGATTGTTGCGCGATTTTCAATTGTTTCATCCTGGTTATTAAGTAGAACTGTCACATACTCGTTGCTTGAACTCGACTAGTAGATTTAACATAATTCAGCACAAAGTCGCAGAGAAGATTAAATAATGGAGCAGGACAAAATGATTTGCATAACACCTCTATTTAAACCACCAGATAAAAGAAAATTAAACACATATAGTACGTATATTCAGGAATTTAGGATGAATGTTATAGACTACGAGCAAAGCCATGTAAAAGAAATAGTTACTGAGCCATCTGATATATTTGTGGCACTAGGAAATTTTAATATAACCAAAGAAGATCGTAGGCCCGATAACAGTGTCAAAAGTAAGTTGATATTATATTTATTTTGTTTTATTGTAATTTTGCTACGATATACGAAAATGTGATATGAGTAGTAGTATATTGACGCGTTTCTTATTAGTAGAATACCAGCAGGTAGGTAATGTTTTGTGGAATAGTATAGCAGATGTTTACTTAAATTCTATCTCTATGAACGTAGAAAATTTTATGTTTGGAAAAGTGCAAAAACTGCAGCTCGTAATTAGACTATGATTTATATAAACTGTTCTAAAAGCCATTAAACGGACTCGTATTTCAGAAACCACTCTAAGAAAAAAAAAGTGCTACAGAGGGTTATTGAGAATTCCAGTTTAATAATTGTATTGGCAATGTTGCCAAGTGTACTGTTTTTCACATAATCAGGGTACCTTTAAATTTTAGTGAATTTTCTTTAAAAAACTCACTAATGACTTTTGAATTTTGAAAAAATCTCTTCAAATATCTCCGGGGTCTGTTTCGATTTATATATATATATATATATATATATATATATATATATATATATATATATATATATATATATATATATATATATATATATATATATATATATATATATACAGTGTGCCTGAAATTGGTGATGCATGTATTGCGACATCCGAAACTGCGAAACTGTTAGAGATAGGAAAGCGGTTAAATGGGGAAAGTTTTAGACCATTCTGTTTGTAATTGAATGCCGTTTAGTTTACGATTTTATCTCTTTTGGTTTTTACGATATTTGAAAAAACAAAAATGACGCATTTTCGGAAATACCCTGTATTTTCTTCATTTATGAAAATTTCTGAAATCTTTAAAACTTTCTCACAGCAACTTTTTACGTGGAAAACGCCTCTCTAGTCAGATTTCATTTCCCCCGTTTTGATAGTTTGGAATCATCATCAACTTTGTTTTTTCATATGGCCTCCATATTGGATTTTCACGGTTTTGAAAATCACCTGTTTTTGCCTTTATAAATATGTATCACACTTAGTGAAAAATGTTAGGTTATGGGTCGAAAAACGAAAAAATATGATTTTGCTACGAATTTGGCAACGTCGCACGATGAAACACTCACACTTAAGGTGATTCTGCTGCATTTAACCTCTTAACTACAATTAATAACAACATATCCTTATAAGTAATAGTTTCTCCTATGTAAAAATCAGTTGAAAACATAGAAATTACCCTTTTTGAAATTTTAACACAAAAAAGAAAGGAAAAACAATAATGTATCAAATGACATATTAATTACCAAAATAAAATGTCTAATTTAACGTTCAAAATGCGACCCATTTGCTTCTATACATTTCTCCCTTTTTTTTATCAACGTTTTAGTAACACGATGAATTGTGTTACGGTTAACATTGGACATAACATACTTCTCGAGGACTTCTCTGCTTTCTGGGGGATAAAATTTATAGATTTCGTTTTTAACATGTCCCCACAAATAAAAGTCTAATGGAGTGAGGTCGGGAGATCTCGCTGGCCACCGCACCGGGCCACTGTTAGATATTTTTCTTTCACCAAATGTCTCAGATAAAAAAAATTGTACTTCCCCGGAATTATGGGCGGGGCAGCCGTCATGTTGAAACCATACATTACGAAACTCATTATCTAGGAGAACTTCCATAATTGCTGGTACTATTTCATTTTGCAACATTGCAAGGTATCTTTGTCCTGTCAATGTTTGATCATAAATAAAAGGCCCAATTAGTTGATTTCCTATTAAAATAGAATTGTTTAATTTTTTCTTACGATAGGAATAATTCAAAGGATAGAAGAATAATTATTTTTCAGAATAAATGGAAAAATATCTCACCATAGATTCCACACCAAACATTAAAGCCAAATCGAACTTGCAATCTACGCTGTTCGCGCAGCTGAGGGTTTTCGGTAGCCCAATAATGACGATTATGCTTGTTGAATATTCCGCAATTTGTAACATAAGTTTCGTCCGTCCATACAATATTATTTTCAAAGTTCAAATTATCTTGACATTTTCCCTAGATATAGTAAATAACCTAGACAATTCTACAGTTTAGCTCTCCTTACCAGCCAGATTCTTGTCTTCGAGTTTACGTTATGTTTCCACCCCCTTTCTCTTTATCGACCTAATAAAGTACCATAAGACGCATTATTTTTAAATTATAATTTCATAATAGTGCTCTATATATAGTTCACCGTTTTGAACTCTATCATGATATATATATATATATATATATATATATATATATATATATATATATATATATATATATATATATATATATATATAGTGTGAAACACACTTATGGAATAAAATTCATTATTCAGCATAAAATAGTTTTTGTGGAAAACGCTGAGACCCGTGAAGTTTAATCTGTCGAACATTATCTTATAATCATAGTTAAAAAAATTAAATTTTTACCATTTTACCCCACCGCTTTATACATTTTTTTTAATAGCCACCCTACATCTTTTCATCACAATTCGATGGAACACATTTTTCTGAATGCGGAGATACCCCATATGTATGGTCTAATATAACAGTTTTCAATACAGGGTGGAAATTTAATACCGGAATATTAAAACTAAACAGTTTACCCTGAAATTGAAATTTCGAAAATAATTTTACTTAACACGTCCCTTTCTTATAATAATGTTCAAAATGTTCTCCATTCACTTGCACACAACGAAATAATCTGCTCTAGAATTCTTCACTGACTCTTATCTTAAATTTCTTATCTTGTCTTTTATCTAAAACGTACTTGGTTTCATTAATCGTTTCTTATTAACTACCAATATTTGCAGTATTAATGGTGAAATTTAACAGTTTTGTTTTATTTTGTGGTGTATTGTGTTGAATGCACGGTCTCCTAATAAATTAATCGTAATTTTTTTTCGATAATTTCAATTCATTTTTGGCCTAATAATGCGATACTTAACTGGAACTCTGTGATATTAATGATGATTGGGTATGGTGATATATGTAGAACACAGGCACAAGTCGTTAACCTATTTAATGAAAAACATCCAGATTTGCCCCCACTAACCCAGGGAACTGTGTCTAAGATGCATTCACAGTTTCGTGATTATGGACATGTTAAACCACTACCTAGGAGACCCAAGTTTTTTAAAGAAGATGTAAAACTCAATATTTTATTGGCTTTTCGAGAAGAACCAACAATTTCTACCTGTCAAGTTGCACGCGAAAATGATATTAGTCAATCAACAGTTTTAAGGTGTCTTAAAAACGGAAACATGCATCCCTATGAACTACAACACGTTCGAGAGTTGACTAACGGTGATTCTGATAGAAGACTGCAATTTTGTGAACAACTGCTGTTACATAGAAATGTTATTTCTTCTGATGACATTCTGTTTTCCGATGAAGCAACATTTCTTTTGAATGGCGATGCAAAATTGCAGATACTGGGCTACCGAAAACCCCCACTGGATGCGACAAGCAATTACTCAGCGTCCTCAGAAGTTGAACGTTTGGGCTGGTATCATTGGTGATTACGTAGTTGGACCTTCTTTTATAGAAAATCTAAACGGTCCAAGATATGTAGAAATGCTAAGCGAAAAGGTTGTCCCAAAGTTAACAGATTTGTATCCAAATGTAATGGAACCTAATATTCCCCATGAAAGTATATGGTTTCAACAAGACGGTGCACCGCCGCACTTTGCTTTTCAAGTGCGGGAGTATTTACACGCAGTCTTTTCACAAAGATGGATTGGACGAAGAGGTTTCATAGAATGGCCCGCTAGATCACCAGACCTTACACCTCTTGATTTCTTTTTATGGGAATATCTTAAAAACAGAGTGTATAAAAGGCAACCTTCTGATATAGATGAATTGAAAATGAAAATAAGAACAGAAATTAGGAACGTAACGCCTGACGTGTTGAACAGTGTTAGGGAAGAATTTCAGAGCAGATTATTTCCATGTGTGCAAGTCAATAGAGAACATTTTTATAAGAAAGTGACGTTTTTAGTAAGATTATTTTCGAAATTTGAATTTCAGTGTAAACTGTTTAGTTTTAATATTCCGGTATTACATTTTTACCCTGTATTGAAAACTGTAATATTAGACCATACATATGGGGTATCTTCGCATTCAGAAAAATGTGCTCCATCGAATTATGATAAAACAATGTAGGGTTGCTATTTAAAAAAAATGAATAAAGTGGTCGGGGTAAAATGGTGGGAGTTTAATTTTTTTAAGTATGATTATAAAATAATGACAAATTAAACTTCACGTCTCTCAGCGTTTTCCACAAAAAACTATTTTTTGCTGAATGATGAATTTTATTCCATAAGCGTGTTTCACACTGTATACCTATATATATATATATATATATATATATATATATATATATATATATATATATATATATATATATATATATATATATATATATATATATATATATATATTTACATATAAAAATCGAAACTGACCCCTGATATGTGTTCTAGGGGGCCTAGTTCGCGCTCATTTGAAGAATTTTTTTCAAAATTCAAAAGTCGGGATCTCCCCATTAGTGATTTTTTTACGGAAGTTCACTAAAAGTAATGTTATACAACTTATGTTGCAAAGTATTTTCTTTTATCATTTTTTTTGTGCAAAATATTATTTCATTTGGAATTAAAAAATGATTCTATAATTTTTTTATCGCAATGAATTGGCTGCAGCAGAACTTTTTTCAATTGGCTTCAGGTATAAATAAAGCAATTGCTTTACGTTATATCTGTACTTGATGCACCAAATATTGTTATCAAGGTCCGTGACCAAATAAAAAAACCTTAGGGCTAATTAAATTTAAAAAAAATACATTTCAGAATCAAAACCAACATCAAGAGTTGAAGATTTAAACAATGACGCTAGTAAATCAGTGCCCGAATCTATGACTCCTTCGTTATTTCCTCGACGGAAATCTATAGATGGAGCTAACATTATTATCCCAGAAACACCGTTTAACAGCAACCAGTCATTTCATGAAAATAATCGTGTTATAATATCTAGAGAAAAAAACAAACAAAGATTCACACCACAAAAAAAGCAACAACCTAATAATTATAGAGGCTATCAAGATTTTGAAGGTGAGGATTCAAAAATCGATGAACAAGGAAATGCAAACAAAATATCAAAAAATTTATTAGCAGATGATGCATATTTTGAAACCATAATTCCTTCACTGAAGCTAAAGGAAATGACTGACAAAAAAGCAGATTCATCACAGGTACGTGAGTTTTAAAATAATGAAGTATTTCGGTGTTTATACTTTTTATAATTTAAGTTTAAATTGTTATAAAAGCAGATAACCGTGTTGTAAAAAACTTTTGTATTTTCTGGATTTAACCTTAAGGGAAAAGTATGTGTCACAGTGAGCTCAAGCTTTCTTTGAAAATAGGAAGCATACTTGAACATGATCCTGCATACACTGTGAACAAAATGAAGTATGAAATGAAGCCCATCTCGTCTGTCTAATGCAACAGGTTGTGGCTAATGGACCTGGCTTCCGAGGCCATACAGTAGTCATCACACACACACACACAAATGAAGCTAACGTTCAGAAGACGAAATATTCTATATTTAATATTTTGATGAAGCTAACGTTGTTAGCGAAACGATTTTTGTGTCTTTAAAAAGATGTGTTGTGGTGATTTGGGTTTCTCCAAGTGTATTTAACATTGGAAATTTAATAGTGTCATGCATTTAAATATTTCAGTAAAATAAATTGCACTTACAGAGGAATAAATATTTGATTGTTGTGGGAAAACCTTTTTTGTTAATTGATAATATTTAGGAAAAAGTTATAACAAAATTAAATTTTTATAATGCAAATAATTAACTATCAAATGTGATCCCTCTAAACTAGTCCTCCGTCTATTCGTATACATTTTCGATCCTTTTCCGATTCTGTCTAGCTACTTGCATTATTCTGGCACAAAGTTCATCTCGATTTCTGGGCCTTGTTTTATAAACTAAATTTTTTATCATTCCCCACAACCAAAAATCGAGAGGTATAATATTGGGAGACCCCAGAGGCCACAGTTCTAATGGACTGTTTCTTCTTATCCAGCACATAAGAAATATTTGGTTCAACCATTGATGAACATTCCTTGAATTGTGGACTGCATGTACATATCCTGTCGCACATTATGAGCGGAAAATGCTAAAAAACCACTAGTCCGACTTTGAAAAGGTGCGTTTTTCACATTTTGCAGCAAT
Organism: Tillus elongatus; assembly: GCA_964006375.1. Taxonomy (NCBI): domain Eukaryota; kingdom Metazoa; phylum Arthropoda; class Insecta; order Coleoptera; family Cleridae; genus Tillus; species Tillus elongatus. The sequence goes on from OZ023268.1 coordinate 11,303,029, forward strand.
ACCTCCTTTAAACCCTGTCTACCCCGCACAACACGCTTATTCGCCCCAGGTCCCGTAACTTCCTTGGGGGTTGCCCACAAGAAATTTTTCTTGTGTTTTATGCTTTGAAGATGGTTGTATGCATGCACAAGGGGAAGGACAGCCCCCCGTATTTTTGGGTGAAGGGTTTTTTTCTCATAGCGGAGGTATATGCTTTTTACGCAGACCGGTGGCTGGCCCTTACGCGATCTGACATGAACCGGTACTGTGGTGACTCCCCTTCTCTCCAGGTTGGGATTACCCACTAAACACCCCCTTGAAACCTAGAGACGTGGCGGAAACCTCTCGTTGGTAATGCTTCACCACGTCCCTCTCTTGCTGTTCTCAAAACTTCTACATCCCGTCTTCATCATCCTTTGACTTCACTATTTCTACGAGCCCTCTCTCCACAGTACTCCACACCCTTCACTTCCCAGCATATGCTCCACCACATTATCTGCTGTTAAACCTCTGCCAATCTCTTTATACATTTGCTATCTTATTTGCGACCATCTTGCGCACTCAAAAACCGTGTGTTCTCGCGTATCTCTATCCCCACAATACGTACAGTTCTCTTTGTCGACTATTTTCATTTTACTCAGGCAAGACCTAAAACGCTCATGACCTGACAGAAATTGAGTAAAATAGTAACCCATGCTGACTCAATATCCGAGGCACGCCACATGTAACCTGCATCCGATATTTCTGTCCAATCAGTATCTGTCTGTCTTTCAGGTAACTACATACTATTTTCAGCATATATGGTTCAACCTGCCTCTTTCTTAACACTTCTTATATGCCTCTCCACGGTGCTGTAGTGAACGCGTTTTTTTACGTCCAATGTTACCATGGCCACAAACCTGTGTTTATTTCCTTCTTTCTTTGCCACGTGCTGTACCTTCTTTACAGCATCCATCGTCGAGCGCCCTTTGCGGAAACCAAATTGATTGTCTGCTAACCCCCCTCTTCTCCCGATTTCCTTTTTTAGTCGGTTATTTATTACATGTTCATATAGTTTTGCTATTCTATCTTCCAGGCATATAGTTCTATATGACTTCCTTCCTTCCGTTTTCTGTGGCTTCTCTAATAACACCAATCGAGCAGTCGTCCACGATGACGGAAAACTTCCATCACTGATTAGTTTATTTATCGTAACTTGTAATATCTCCGGTTTCTGTTCTGCTACTGCCTTAACTACCTCGATCGGTATACCATCCGGGCTTGCAGCTTTATCAGATTTCATCCTTAAAACTGCTTCCCTTATTTCTTCATCTGTACAAGGTGGAATATCCTCCGACTTCACCTCCACTCTCGGCCATTCTTTGACTTCGTGTTTAGGGAACAATTCCTGCGCTATCTTATGTTGTTCGTCATCACTTATAATCATTGGTGTTCCTGTACCAATTTTACCTATGACAATCTTGTATCCTAGTCCACAAATATCATAATCTATTTCTTTACAAAGAGAGTCCCATGCCTGTTTCTTTGCTTTTGTTATTGCTGTCTTTAATTTCTTCCTGCTTTCCCTGTATTGATTATGTGCTTCCTATCACTACTTGTGATGTTTTTTTCCTATTGATTCTGGTGACCTTCCTTCTCGCCTTTGTAGATTCGAATCTGAGTTTGGCGATCTCTTAATTCCACCAATATGCACCCTTTCGTCTGCCGTATTGATGTTTCCTCTTCAAGCACACCTCACACGCTCTTTCTAATTCTCTATTCAGTTCTTTGACACTGCCTTCATAGCTTTTCTGCTTTGTTTGTCTCTCTATTTCTTCTAGTAGTTTCCCTTTATATTCAGCCTTATACGTCCACCCTTTGATTGTTCCAGTTTGCTGGGCACTACTTATCGGCTCTGATATCTCAAAAAGGATGTTTTTGTGGTAACTCAGATTCTCCACGTGCCAGCCTCCCACGTGTGAAGGGGTAGAAACCCTCTTAGGCCGGGTGGTTCTTCTTCCCCTTCTGTATGCATACAATCACCCTCATGCATGAACCACAGGAATTCTTTTTATGTTCAGCTTTCCAGTGTATTTTTTGTTGAGTATATTTCTTGTTTATCAATTTCTTAGTTTGAGTTTTGTATCGAAATTACTGTACAAATATTTATGCTAAAGATCAGGTTTTTGCTTGCCCATCTTTACATTATTTTTTACTGTTCCTAATTAAATAAAGTATGTTTTTATAACTTTTAATATAAGGCTAAATCACTATATATATATATATATATATATATATATATATATATATATATATATATATATATATATATATATATATATATATATTGTTACGTTCTACGGGTTTCTGGATTTGTTGATTAACAAAACACAGCTTTACAAACTACTAATTTATTATTACCAACTATTTTCCAACACCAGTGTCAACTAAAATATTTCTCTTCTCTATTATTAAATGTCCATAGAACTATATTCCACTATCGCCTTCTATGATCGCTTCCTATACACCAACACATACTGTTAACTCGCTTTATACTGTATGACCACTTTTACACCACACCGACTTAATTAACTAGCTTACTCTGCGCACCGCTCGTCTATTTATACTGTCTATAGAGATATAGAGATTCTAGACCTTCTACTCTATTGTACACCTGTCACTTCTGGTCTCTTCTAGAAATGTCATTCCAGACTGTTCGCTGTGACACTGCACCCCTCTCAGATTCGATCTTCCCGGTCGAATTCTGACATTTCTTGGTATCGCGTAAGCCTGTGTATGTGGACCACCTTCATCTTGCTCTTCGGGCTCCTCTGAATGCGACAGACAACGCCATTGTTCCTTTTGACCACCTTATAAGGACCTTCCCATAATTTCTGTATTTTCGGTGACCGTCCCTTGCGTCGTACTGGATTGTAGAACCACACACGATCTCCTTATTTAAAACCAGTTGAATTATCTCGCATGTCATAACGGGTCTTCATGCGGTCGCTTTCTACTCGTATATGCATTCTGGCAGCAGAGTGGATGGCTTCTATTCTTCTTTCCAAACCTTTTATGTACTCATCAGTTGACCGTGGAGCATTTGTGGGTTGTTCAAATATGAGATCAGGAGGAAGTCTTAACTCTCGCCCAAAAACCACGCTGGTTGATGTATGTCCGGTAGTCTCATGTACAGCCGAGAGGTATGCCAGTAGAAATAGTGGAATGTGGCGGTCCCAGTCCGTTTGGTGTTCATTGACAAATATTCTTAAGTGGGACTCCAAAGTAGCATTGAATCTTTCCACCATTCCGTCAGATTGAGGGTGTATGGGTGTAGTTCTCGTTTTCCTGATTCCCATAAGCTCACAAACCTTCTGGAATACAGCCGACTCGAAGTTGCGTCCTTGGTCGGAATGGAGCTCTAGTAGTGGGCCAAATCTACAGAGAAACTCATTCACCAATACTTCTCCGACGGTGGTGGCCTCTTGATTCTGGATCGCAAACACTTCTTCATCTCTTTTTCTGGCCTCTTCATCTCTTTTTCTCATTTCTTCATCTCTTTTTCTGGCTTCTTCTTTCATTTCTTTAATCAATACCAATAGCTGGGCGTCTATTTTGGCTGTTGCGCTACCTGTCTTATGCATAGACGTACTTAAAGCTGGTAAACAGTTTATTCTGTTTCAAGAACACACCCAGTTATGACTTACCGCTGACAGTGAGATTCTAGAAATTTATACGTTGTTCAACGAATATTCTGGATAATATTTCTGCTAGCAACTTGAAAATGCCAGTTCTGACACCAGTTGTTACGTTCTACGGGTTTATGGATTTGTTTATTAACAAAACACAGGTTTCCAAACTACTAATTTATTATTACCACTTATTTTCCAACACCAGTGTCAAGTAAAATATTTCTCTTTTCTATGATTAAATGTCTATAGAACTATAGTCCACTATCGCCTTCTATGGTCGTTTCTTATACACCAACACTTACTGTTAACTCGCTTTATACTCTATGATCACTTTTACACCACACAGACTTAATACTGAACTAACTTACTCTGCGCACCGCTCGTCTATTTATACTGTCTATAGAGATTCTAGACCTTCTACTCTATTCTACACCTGTCACTTCTGGTCTCTTCTAGAAATGTCATTCCAGACTGCTCGCTGTGACAACATTATTCTTATGAAAATTCACTATCATAACGCACTTGCTGCGTCCTTAACTTTTTTTGTTTCAGCTGTTTAACGTATAACAGAAAACCCGAAATATTTATTACATTTATAATACTAATTTGCAGGAATTGTTACAACGTAAGGAAAACAAGGGAACAAATCCTTATGAAAGCAAAAATGACAGACTCTCATGTTCAAAAGACCAAACCAACAAAGCACCAAATAACAATCTTCCAAAAAATAGATCACGTTTTGCTGGTATATTTAATTCAAATGGAAATCTCGATTATGACGCTGACCTTGAACTAATGACGGTTTCTCAAAATACTGAAACTAGAAGTATTAATCAAATACACGCACCCAAATTCTTATCACAAAATATACATCATTTACCAAAACGTCAAAACGAAAAACAAAGCTATGACATTCCGTATTTCAGAAAGCCTTTGAATCGAGATTTTGGTTCTAATACTCTAAACAATTGTACAAATCTACGTGATGTAAGGAATGAAGCATCATCTAAATGTGACAACGGAATTTACCAAAGAAAAAGCCTAAGTTCAACTGGATTTTCCTATACTGAATACCCTGATTTTCAAGGACCTGTACCTTCTGGAGTAGGTGATTTGTTAAAAATACGTCCCAAGAAATTTAAAACATCCACAGCACAAGTAAGAGAGCAAAACCGAAACCACGATGTACCCACAAAAGAGCAGGGGCCGTTAAGTTCTGCATATCTGCATTCAAACCTCGAAGAATATGGTAACAACAAAAACGATCGCGATGCATTTTCCAATCTTCACAAAAATAGTGAAGGACATCCATGCGATAACTTTTCCACTGGTATTGGAGAGACTATTAACCAGAAGAGCTACCTAAATGAGAATGGATGGCAAAATAGTTTGGGAGAAGACTTAAGTACTGGGAATTTCAACCAGTTACATGAAAACATTAAATTTCAAGAAGTAGGCAACCATTTAAAAGGGATCTGTAAAAAACGCGAATTGCCAATTGAATTAAAAACCGGAAGATTATCGTCGGCTGTTTTTCCCAAACCTGATGAAGCAGATTATAGTATGGCAAACAATGGGGCTGCGGATACTGATCAAGTTAAGCTTCAAAATGAAGCAAAGAAAACAAAAAATTTGTTAATAGAAAATAGCATTGAAAAAGTACCAACTGATTTGCAGATAAAAATGGCCCCAGAAAAAAATTGTGAAAAAGATTTTAAAAGTTTATTTGGTGATCAAACACATAAAGACCGGAAAAATAAGGTGCAGATAAAAAACAAACGATTAGTTCATGATTCAAAATATGTGGACAATTTGTTTAATAACAGCATAAAAAAACAGGAAAGCAAAATTATTATTCAGAGCGATATTAGACTTTTACCAGAAGAAGATTATCTTACGAACTACAATCGTTATCCAGGTAAAGAGATTTGTGACGTAAGCAATATTGTTACGTTGTCAAATTCACAATGTCAAAACAAAAGTCAAAGCAAGATTTTGCTTCAACAAAAACTAACAGCAAACGTCGATGAAAACATAGATGAAGCCGTGTCAGTTGATAATGATATGAGCTCTCAATATAGGGAAGACTGGTGTGTCTCTCAAGATTTTTTCCAGGATTTGTTTGGTGAAGATGCGGGGCAGAAGATCCCACAAGATCTATCCCACATGGTAAGTTGATATTTTATATCCGTTTTAAATATGCCTTATATTCTACAGGTGCTCATAAAATAAACGCGTAAAAAGTAGACCACGAACTAAGGGATTATTAGGAAGATTAACTGCTTCTTGGTGACCAATATTAAGCCTTAAACAACGAGCCTTTACTTTTTATTGTTTATTAAATACCGTCTGTTATGACCCAGATATCGTACCTTGTTTTATTGTTAATATATATATCATTTTAAAGGCTTTTTAGTGAATTTTCTTAAAAAAAATTCACTAATGAGGACATCCCGACTTTTGAATTTTGAAAAAATTTCTTCAAATGAGCGCAATCTAGGACCCCTAAAACCCATGGGCCGATTTTGATCAAATTTAGTGTTTGCCTTTTTAGTGAATTTTCTTAAAAAAAATTCACTAATGAGGAGATCCCGACTTTCGAATTTTGAAAAAATTTCTTCAAATGAGCGCTATTTAGGACCCCCAGAATCCAAATCCGAGGTCAGTTTCAGACTTTATATGTTTATATATATATATATATATATATATATATATATATATATATATATATATATATATATATATATATATATATATATATATTTATGTGTCACACCTATAACTTAAAAAATAATGAACCGATTTTGATAAAATTTGGCACATACCTTACTTTCGCAAGTCTCTTGGATAAGTTCGTTAGCCAGGAAAATCGGCCGAGGTTTTCCCGGAAAATTTTGTATTTTCTTTCGAAAAAAATGCGAAAAAAATTTATATCTCCAAAATTAACAAAGTAAGGGCAACCAAATTTCACACGCGGGTTTATATCATTTGGGGTAAGTTACCTACCAAAATTTAGCTCCGTAGGTTAAAGGACAAAAAAGTTACAGGCATTCAAAGAAAAATAAATTTGGGTTCTCCTCAAAACGTCAAAATCGCGATTTTAAACGTCAAAATTGGTGAGTACCTTCCTTTTGCAAGTGGCTTGGATATGTTCGTTATCCAGGAAAATCTGACGAGGTTTTCCCAGAAAATTTTTTGTTTTCTTTCGAAAAAGATTTATATCTCCAAAATTAACAAAGTAAGGGCAACCAAATTTTATACGCAGGTTTATATCATTATAGGCAAGTTACCTACCAAAATTTAGCTCTGTAGGTCAAAAGACAAAAAAGTTATAGGCATTTAAACAAAAATAAATTGGGGTTTTTCACAAAACGTCAAAGTTGCGATTTAAACGTCAAAATTGGCAACATTTAGGAAAAGAACTTGAATCTAATACGGGCTATGGAAATAAAATGTCTCAAGAAGAATGTTTTACAAACCCTGAAGTCTTAGTTTCAACCGTCATTGTCCTTCATTTTAATAAAATGTTTCCAGAAAATTCATTTCAAATAGACCCTTTCTCTGATGCTTGGCAGTAGTCTTAGCTATAGAGTTTATCGTTTAATGGTATATAATTTTTGTCGAATTTTCGTAAAAAATCAATAAAGCACAATATATCCGTTATTATACAAAATATGAAGAAAATTTGTATATATTAATTATAGGGTGTCTTGAGCTACATCTTAAAAAAATATTTCTACAATCACAGGATGGCCCATAAGTCGTTGGTGATACAAATTTTCTTTTTTTTTAATCAAACACGCCTTATGTTATTGCATTTTTGAATTTTTCAGCGATGCATGTTTGTAAGAAAAGAAATTCGGGACGCAGCAAGTGCGTTATGGTAGCGAATTTTCATTAAATGCTTCAAATTTGAATAGCTCAATTTGCTATTAACCTATAAGGTTGACCAAGAAACGTTTTTTTTTTCGGGAACACTTTAAGTTTCCTTTCGGAAATTTTTGTACATTTTCAAACAATAAAGTTATTTTGATGAAACATGGCACATTGTTTTTACTATATAGATTACACTGGTAACCAAATTTGATGCCTGATTTTAAAAAAAAACACACATTATTGCTATTAAAAAATAGTTTTATGACAATTCACTACCATAACGCACTTGCTGCGTCCCGAGATTTTTTATAAATGGCTTGGATAGGTTCGTTAGCCAGCAAAAGTTGTTAAGGTTTTCCGGGAAAGTTTCGGATTTTCTTTAAAAAAAAAACACATATCTCCGAAAACTAAAAAAATATGGTAACGAAATTTGTTACGCTGATTCCTCTCATAAAGGATGTCCTTTGCACCAAAATTAAGATCTCTAGGTTAAAAGACAAAGAAATTACCAGCCGCTGACTAGACGCATCAGCCCGTGACCTTTTAATATTCCCTGCAAGTCTTTCAGTTATTTCATTTTTGTGTTGTTTAAAAATTGAAGAGGCTCAATCAATATCGTCTAGGTTATTCTTGATTTTTGCAACTGATGTCCAATGTCCAAATTCTTGCCATATGCCTCAGATCTGTCAAATTCACCGCATAACCTGCACACAAGGGTCAATTTCTCCTCATTTAAACTGAAAACTGCATGCATACCGCTCTTCTTGGTCTTACAATGTCGCCAATAATATCTGTTATTTACTGACTGTGCCGTAAGGAACTTTATATACCTTCGCGGCCTTTCTTAAAGACCCGCTATCTTCCACAATCCTCTGCAAAGCATTCTAACAGAGTGATCATTATAATCTCCATATCTGCTCGGACCCACATTCCTTTTGTGGCATCTCGACATCTTGGTATTTTATATCTGAAAGCAATTGGGAGATTTCATCACCTCTATATATCAGAGTACGTTATCTACCAACATGTTTTGGTTAGGAAAACTCACGTTAATTTACCGGAGGTTAAAAAAACGCCTAGCCGTCTCTACAAATTATTTACTAGAATAATTACCACACGACTTGAAAAGAAGTTAGACTTCATCCAGCCAGTAGAACAAGCCGGTTTTCGAAGTGGGTTTGGAACCAATGATCATCTTCAAAGCGTTAAAACAGTGATTAAAAAGACCATCGAATATGGCAGACAACTTGTCCTTGCTTTTGTGTACTTCCATAACGCTTTCGACACTGTGGAGCTGGACGCAGTTTTGCATTCACTGGAAGCATGCCGTATTGACTATCGCTACACCAAACTAATCTACAATATATATATATATATATATATATATATATATATATATATATATATATATATATATATATATATATATATATATATATATATATATATATATATATATATATATATATATATATATATATATATATATATATATATATATATATATATATATATATAGGGTCGCCGATAAGTCTGGAAACGGTCGATTATCCGGGAAAATATACAAGGTGTCAAAAAAAGTTTTATACAAAAGTTTTTGGGTTCTTCAATGTCTACTAGGCGGTGATAATTTCATTTATACAGGGTTGGTCATACAGGCGTGGCACACCAATATTAATTTTTTTTTAATGGAACACCCTATATATTATTCGATATTTCAATCCTTCTCTTAATTTTGAGCAACATTTATCAGAAGCATGATGTACATAAACTCAATCGTTTCCGGGTAAAAAAATAAATAAAAATAAACGCTATTGTTTTTAAAATCTATTGGATGAAGAACAAAAATAAATGAAAAGTAGAATATCTCTTGAAAACAATCTGTGAGTGTGAAAAGAACCGGTTGCGATGTTTTTAACATTGTTTGAAATCCTATTTTATAAGATGTTCAAAGTGTTCTCCATTGACCTCCTGACAATAATGAATTCGCTTAACAAAACATTGCACTGCATTTACAAGAGCGTTTTGAGGAATGTTATTAATTTCATGCACAATCCTTGCTTGCAACTCTTCAATATTCTGTGGTCTATTTTGGTAAATTAAATTTTTTACATGACCCCACAAAAAAAAGTCAAGCGGCGTCATGTCGGGAGACCTAGCTGGCCATTCAATAGTTCCCCTGCGCCCTATCCATCTGGCAGGAAAGGTTTGATTCAGATATTCCCGTACCTCAATTCCAAAATGAGGGGGTGCCCCATCCTGCTGAAATCATATTTCTTCCGCTGGTAGATTTGGGTCGTTATTGTTCGGAAATAATCGACTAACGTCTGGAACAATTGATTCTTGCAAAAGTGTCAAATATCGAGCAGAGTTCAAATTACCGTGTATAAAATAAGGTCCTATGATATGTCCACCAATAATAGCACACCAAACATTTACTTTTTGCGGTCTTTGGGTGTGAATTTGTTCCATCCAATGAGGGTTTTCGTCTGACCAGTACCTACAGTTGTGTCGGTTGACTTGTCCATTCAAACAAAATGTAGATTCGTTGGAAAACAAAATGTGGTTGGCAAAGTTAAAATTTTGGCGTAACTTCTCCATAATAAGTTCACAGAACTCGATTCTGCGATCAAAATCGTCTTCACTCAGTTCTTGCAATAAATGAATTTTATATGGACGGAACTTTTCCCGCTTCGTAATCTTTTGAATTGAATATCGACTCATATTGTGATTTAGAGCCAATTGCTGTGCCGAAGTTTTCGGATTTTCCACCACATCCAATATTACATTCAAAGAATTTTCTTCATTTGTAACGGTTACTGGCCTTCCAGTTCTAGGTTTATCCTTGATACCGCCAGTTTCGTGAAAACGATGCAAAGTTTTCGAAACTGTGGATTTGGAGATCGATTCCCGCTCAGGATGCAACTCATTGAACATAATCACCACTTGAGCAAAACTTCGTGTTCTATCACCGTACCCTATCATCATTAAAATTTCGATACGTTCGGTTTCACTTAAACTTGCCATTTTGCACAAAAACTGTTGACACTAAATTACTAATGTTTCAAAACTGTTGACACTGAATGAATGTTTGACATTCGTTGTCCTGGAAACATTTTAAAACAAAAGAATAATACTGCGTTTCTTATGGGCATCTTATCTTATCTTGGGATTCCAAACAATGTTAAAAACATCGCAACCGGTTCTTTTCACACTCACAGATTGTTTTCAAGAGATATTCTACTTTTCATTTATTTTTGTTCTTCATCCAATAGATTTTAAAAACAGTAGCGTTTATTTTTATTTATTTTTTTACCCGGAAACGATTGAGTTTAGGTACATTATGCTTCTCATAAATGTTGCTCAAAATTAAGAGAAGGATTGAAATATCGAATAATATATAGGGTGTTCCATTAAAAAAAAATTAATATTGGTGTGCCACGCCTGTATGACCAACCCTGTATAAATAAAATTATCACCGCCTAGTAGACATTGAAGAACCCAAAAACTTTTGTATAAAACTTTTTTCGACACCTTGTATATTTTCCCGGATAATCGACCGTTTCCAGACTTATCAGCGACCCTGTATATAAATGCTACTCTTGTGGTAAAACTACATGAAAACACGAATCCTATAAAAATTGGGAGAGGAGTACGCCAGGGAGATATAGACGGCCAAAGTCTGTCAGACTTACGGTTCGCAGATGACATTGTCTTACTAGCTGACAACTTCGAAGATGTTAGAGTTGTGCTACAGGAACTTCAGGAGGTCTGTGCAACAGTAGGTCTAAAAATGAATATCGGAAAAACAAAATTTATGACAAACCTCGTCCCTAGTAACACCCTAATTATTGAAAACTCTGAGGTGGAATAGGTAGACAAATATACATATTTGGGCCACGAGATAAGCCTATCCAAAACCAACCAAACATGCGAAACAGACGAGTTATACGCTCCTGGGCGGCTTACGGCAAACTTAGAGACGTTTTCAGAAACGACCTTCCGATATGCTTGAAAAGAAAAGTTTTCAACCAATGTGTTCTACCGGTTATGACCTACGGAGCCGAAACAGGAACCCTTACCAACGCTTCTGCTAAGAAACTGAAAATAACACAGCGCAAAATGGAGAGGTCGATGCTTGGCGTTTCGTTACGTGACCACATTAGAAATAGAGAATTACGCAGAAGAACAGGAGTGACTGATGTGGTGGTACATGTGGCAAAACTCAAGTGAAAGTGGACGGAACATGTGGCTGGCGTGCAAGATGACAGGTGGACAAAGCGACTACTTAAATGGAGACACAGATCCGATAAAAGAAGCAGAGGAAGACCACCAACTCGCTGGTCAGACGACATTACAAAAATTACAAAAAACTGGATTCGTAGCGCTCAAGATAGAAAAGAATGGACTCAACTAGGGGAGGCCTATATCCAGCAGTGGACGCAGAGAGCTGATTGATGATGATGATGAAAAAAAACACCAATTTTCAGGCGAATAAAATCGTTAAGATAACACCATTTTTTGTAGCAGTAAATTACATTATGAAGAACAGGTTTATTGACTATAAACACACGTGATTATTTCACTTACCGCCACTGAGCAGCTGTTCGTGATTCACGTCACCACCCAGCCAGAAACTCTGGCGGTAAATTGCAATATGCAAAATGTGGATATAGTTATCAAAATCACCGCGCGGGGTCAATTATACTTCAATTTACGGTACTTTTCCCCTTAGGATTCGTCCGCGTCTTTGCCACCCTGATAGCACCCCAGCCTTTGGCTTATTGTGCATACCCTTTGTCTTTTCTACCCCACCCATTCCAAAATTACTGTGCCTTGAACTAGTCTGCACAGCAATTGGTAGGGTGAAGTTTTACATTGCTCTATTTTTGGTCTAGGCTGTCCGTAGATCAGTTGTCTTTTGCGGCCCAGAGCTTTACACTCGCACAAGATGTGCTGGGCTGATTCCTCCCCTCTCCGCATAGTCCGCATGCCAGGTCCCCCTCGAACCGCCCCATTTTATGCAGGTATTTCCTGACAGCCATGTGTCCCGTCAAGAGTCCTGTTATGTTTCTGAGCTGGCCTCTGCTAAGATTTAGCAGCTCCACAGCCCTCTTTGGACTGGGTTGCCCAATTAATGACTTCCCGTGTTTGAGTCCTGGAGAATCTGCCCAGTGTGCCTTGTGCTTTTCACTGACCCAGGACCTGATGGTTCCCCTAACGTGCCTTTCGATACGCCCAGGATCGGTTTTGGTCCCATAAATGGTACTGCTGATTCTCTCTTCGCCAGCTTCCTCATTGCCTTTGACCCCCGAGAGACCCGGCACCCAGATGAGAGTGACTTCATTCTGCCCAGACAGGTCGCTAGTTTCGTCTCGTCATTCACTTACCAGCCTGGAATTTACCCCTGGGCTACTTAGGGCCTTAAGGGCTGCCTGGCTGTCTGTGGCTATGAGGTTCCGCTTGTTGGTGTAGCCCATCCTCTTGTTCTCCCGCACACAGTGCAGGATGGCGGACATTTCAGCCTGAAAGGCCGTTGCATGGGCTTCGAGGGAAATACTGTGAGTTACTCTTGGTCCTTCCGAATAAACGCTTGTCCCCATCCCACGCTCCCCGCCGGATCCATACTGTACTTTTAATGACTATTATGTATCTTGCGGCAGCCATATTTGCTTATTGGCCAATCATACTGTAACTAAAAACAGTGCTGCAAATTGAGGCATAACTTTCACATAGCCGTGATAATTTATTTTCTTCATTCTCATGGAATTAGTTTAGGGCCCATGATTTGACCACAAAGAAAATATTTATATTCCTGTACCCATAAACTTTTGTAACGTTATGTTACGCGAGTTTTATTGAAAAAATGTCAATTTCCACTAAATCACCCCTTATTTATCCACTACCCCCTGAAGCGATCTTACCCAAAAGCAATTCGAAACGTTTCGTGTTGCGTGCTAACTGGATACTAAATTTGAAGATGATATCTCAATTTGTTTAAAAGTTATTGCGCTTATTAACAGACATACGTACCGACAGATCGGTCAATTAACAGACCGACAGACAAAAAAATTTCGTTCTAGAATCAAGTTTTCTATAAGTTTTGAGACTTTTATGCCGTTTTAGCGATCAAAAAAATTCGAAATTTGTATCAACAATATTCCACCCCCACACATTCAGCTCCTAATATAATTTCAGCACAGAATATCAGATGTTTGATGCAACTAAAAGTTTTCTAATAAATAAACCCTAAAACGTTATATTACTCGAGCTTTAACGAAAGAATGCCAATTTTCACCAAATCACCCCCCATTCATCCCTTACCCGCTAAAGCGATTTTACCCAAAAAAACAATCTCAACCGTTTTTTTTTTGTCGAGTGCTAACTGCACATCAAATTTGAAGACGACATCTCAATTCGTTCTAAAGTTAGCGTGGCTACAAACAGACAAACATACAGACCGACAGACCTACAGACTGACAGACCGACAGACTGACAGACCGACAGACTGACACACCGACAGACCGACAGACGAAACAAAATTTTGTTCCCAGCTCATGTTTTCTATATGTTTTGATACTTTTTACGACGTTTAAGCGAACATTTTTTAAAACGATTTTGTCGCCGATGTGATACTTCCACACGTTGTGACGATGTGGAAGTAATATGTGTGTGTGTTTTGTTTCTTTAACATCGGTCTATTTCCGCGACTATGGCCAATCACCGACGCCAGAGAGCAGTTTCACCTCAGTATTCTGGAAATGTTGCCCATTCCCTGCCTTTCTGTAAGGAGGGTAGGGATATTTAACATGCCTAACATCGCATGGACCGACTGTTTTACGTCACCTCCAGACGGCGGAACGTGCAGGCCTCCAATTTGCTCAAATACAATGCCGCAACCTCGGTTAAAAAAGTGAAAGGGGAACCCTGGGAATCGAACCCAGTACCTTTCGGTTCAGAAGCATACGTTCTTACAACTGAACCACCGATGATAACCAAAAATAAGTAAAACAACATTAACATTTTGACTCCGACTGCTTTCAGGACGACGAACATTTTGAAACACCTATATATCTTTTCTTACAAGTAACCTTACCTTTGAATAAAACTTACTTTATTGATTTATTATTATAGTACCCGTAAACCATTTTCTTTACATTTTTTAGATCCCTGATGAAAAATTGGCAACGGCAAAGAAAAACTGTACGTCTCCTGAAGACAGTTATCACCAAGATTCAAATAAAACCACGAAACAGTCAAAAACGAGAAAAAGAAGAGCTACGAACAAAGACACGATAAAGCCGACAATGAAAAAACGCTTGTTGCGAAAACAAGAGCAAATAAAGAACAAGAAAATTACGGACTTTTTTAAAAGCAAACAGAAAGCTAGTCGGGGAGAAAATATGAAACACAACTCGATTGATCAGTCAAAAATAAACCAAAAGGGGTCAAAAACAAATAACAAAAAAAATTGCAGGAAGTCTGTAGAGGTGAAAAAGAAGAAGAAGTTTTATACACCAGCTATCTCACAATTTGAGGAAATAGCTCCACCTGCTGACGTTATTCAACTTAGCGATAGCGGTGCCATAGAACTGCTGGAAAAGTGCTTTAATCAATTACCTGAAGAAATATGTTTCGATTTGATATTTGAGTATGATTCGATTCTTTATTTATTTTTAGTATTTATGCTTTTTGGCTTTTTGTTATTAATCTGGTGTGTTTATTCTTGCTATTTATTTTTTGATTTCGTAATTTATCAGTTGTATCTTAACACTACTTTTAATTTTTCTTTATTACAGCCAAGGAAATTGTCAGCTAACAAAATCGTCCACAAGCAAAAAAGAAGTTATACCTATTGGATTATTATTTTTTATTTATTGGAAAATAGGCGAACAGCCTTTGTATTATTATTTAAATGTATTTACTGGATGGAGTGATCTACATAATGCCAGGTAAGTGAATGATTGTAAGTCGGCCCACCGATCCATATGTAAATACCTCCACTCAAATATACAACATTCTAAGCATATCTCTTTAGCCCAATTAGAAGAGGATCGCAGATTCATGGAGGGTCTCTCTCTGTGGATCTCCAAAAAATATTAGACTGGGGAAGTAGCAATCTTGTACAATTCAACTCAGTCTTGCTTTTCTTTCTCATAAGAGATACACCAGCCCTAGACCCATCACAATGAACAACCAAGTTATTCAAAGTAATGAGCCCTTTTCACTTGTTGGCATTTCTGTGGATCGAAATCTCAATTGGCACCAACATGTGACATCAATTTCAGAAGCGGCTGCTAAGAAATTAGGTTTCCTCTTCCGGGCACGCAAATACTTTTTACCAGCTAATCTCCATACCCTATATACTTCACAAATAAGTCCAAACCTCGCATACATCTGGGGTCCCGCTGTCGCTTCTACACTCGCTATCCTGGACTCCATTCAGAAGAGAGCTATATGTCTCATCGGTGACCCTACCCTTACCCAAAAGGTGCGATCCCTTGCTCACCGACGTGCTCTTGGTGACCTCTCTCTCTCTCTCTATTTCTCTCTTTTATAGATATCTGCATATGTACTGCTCAGAGGAGCTTTCTTCCATAGTTCCTCCACCTGCTGCCCCCAACAGATCTACCAGGGGAACAGAGCGAATGCACCCTTTTACTGTCCAGGTCACCAGACATCGAACATCTTGTTATGCCCGCTCTTTTGTCCCGAGGACTTCCAAGTTGTGGAACTCCTTGCTGGCACATATTTTTCCTTCTCTTCCGAACCTCCAAACCTTCAAGTCCAGAATTAGCAAGTTGCCTCTTTCCTCCTTGTTGACACCCACAATATCGTGGGGTGTTGTTGAAATAAAAAAATGAAAAAAATCAAATCAAATCGAATTTTCCTACAATTTTTCAACTCAATATTTTGTTTGTCAATCAATATTGAAAAGATATTACAACCATTAAAAGCATTCTCAGATATTTTGAATAAGTATTAGAATGGTAAGGTAGCTAAAAGTCGGCCGTAACAAGTAAGCGTTATTAGAGGGTTGAATAAAGTTAGGAAATAAAAAGCCTGGACGCAGCAAGTGCGTTATGGTAGTGAATTTTCATAGAAATGATCTGGCACAAAATATTTTATTATAACTTTTTTTCTTGTAACATAGAAATCTAAATTTTAGTGTATAGTTTACTTTTTATATCGTAAACCTACCTACCAAATTTGGTTATCATAGATTTTTTATTTCTTAAGATAAAATTTTTTTTCAAATGGAAACTCAAAATTTTCTCGGAAAACCTCGTCCGATTTTTCTGATTAACGAACTAATCAAAGATATTTACAAAAGGAAGGTACATGCCAAATTTTATCAAAATAGGCCCATTATTCTTTGAGATAAAAAAATTTTTCGGATGAAAACTCAAAATTTTCCCGGAAAACCTCGTCCAATTTTTCTTACTAACAAACTTGTCAAAGCCATTTACAAAAGGAAAGTACATGGCAAATTTTATTAAAATCGGCCCATTATTTTTTGAGATAAGAATTTTTTTTGAATGAAAACTCGAAATTTTCCCGGAAAACCTCGTCCGATTTTTCTGACTAACGAACTTATCCAAGCCATTTACAAAAGGAAGGTACATACCAAATTTTATCAAAATCGGCCCATTATTTTTTGAGTTATCGGTGTGATATGATATATATATATATATATATATATATATATATATATATATATATATATATATATATATATATATATATATATATATATATATATATATATATATATATATATATATATACATATAAAAATTGAAACTGACCCCGGATATGGGTTCTTGGGGTCCTAGTTCGCGCTCATTTGCATAAAATTCAAAAGTCGGGATCTCCCCATTAGTGATTTTTTTCTACGAAAATTCACTAAAACGATAAGTATACTATTTATATTTTGGTTGCCAAGCAGTTGAGAACAGCGTCCTCCACGAAAGGTATACAGACATGCCCCCACTGTTGAGTCTTAAATTCTTGTAATTAAAATTGAATACCTGCTTTGTCATATTGTGTGTCGTTATCAAATATTATTGCTAGCTAGCCCAAAATACATAGTTAAAACCACAGAAGTGTTGGGAATCTATGAAATAGTTTGTAAGAATTGTGAACTAGATATGTTGGGCAAACTGAAATAATTATTGAAACTAGATTTAAAAAATATTAAGCGCAACTGAGATATGGAACTATTAATAAATCATGTACTGCTAAGCATATTTGGGATAATAGCCATCATGTAGATAGAGAAAATCTAAAGTAAATAAAAGTCTCGGGACGCAGCAAGTGCGTTATGGTAGCGAATTTGCTTTAAAATATTTTTAATAGCAAATGTCTTTCTTTGATGAAAGCAGGCATCAAACTTGGTTGCCTATATAGTAGAAACAATGTACCATATTTCATTGAAATAAATTTATTGTTTGAAAACATATAAACATTTTTCAAAAGTCTAGATGCAGCAAATGTGTTATGGAAGTGATTTTCCATAAAAATGTTTTTAATAGCAAATGCGAGCAGGTATCAATTTGATTACCAGTATAGCCTATGTGGTAGAAACAATGTACTATATTTTATCAAAATTACTTATGGTTTGAAAATATACAAAAATTTTCCGAAAATAAACTTAAATGTTGGTTTTCTATCCAACAAAACTTACGTTAATAGCAAATTGAGTTATTTAAATTTGAAGAATTTAATTGAACTTTGGTAAATTTGCAGATTAGCACCCGAACGCTTTTCAACAAATTGTTTTCAGAGACATTACTAGGACCTCACCTGCAGGTTTCTAAACAGTTTTTTGAAAAACGTTCGGGAGCTAAACTGTAAATTTACCAAAAATTTGCTACCAAAACGCACTTACTGCGTCCAGATTTATTCTTACAAACGCATCATATTTCGATAAAAAATGCAAAAATGCATTAACGAATTTGTTCTACGAAAATTAGTTTTAAATAAATTATACACCCCTACTCACTCCTGGTACCGTAACTTCCTTGGGGAGTGTGAACAAGAAATTTTTCTTGGGGTTTGTGGATCCAGAGGGGTGGGGGCCTAGGCAGGGTTCTGAAAACAGTTTTTTTAAAAGCGTTCGGGAGCTAAACTGCAAATTTATCGAAAATTCGCTACCAAAACGCACTTACTGCGTCCAGATTTTTTTCTTACAAACGCATCATATTTCGACAAAAAATGGAAAAATGCATTCACGAATTTGTTCTACAAAAATTAGCTAAACAAATTATGCACCCCTACTCACTCATGGTCCCGTAACTTCCTTGGGGAGTGTGAACAAGAATCTTTTCTTGGGGTTTGTGGATCCAGGGGGGGCCCTAGGCAGGTTTCTGAAAACAGTGTTTTGAAAAGCGTTCGGGAACTAAACTGCAAATTTACCAAAAATTCGCTACCAAAACGCACTTACTGCGTCCAGATTTTTTTCTTATAAACGTATCATATTTCGATAAAAAATGCAAAATTGCATTAACGAATTTGTTCTAAAAAAAAGTAGCTAAAAAAATTATGCACCCCTACTCACTCCTGTTCCCGTAACTTCCTTGTGGAGTGGGAACAAGACATTTTTCTTGTGGTTTGTGGATGGGGGGGGGGGGGGGGGTGATGGAGTCAGGTTTCTGAAAACAGTGTTTTGAAAAGCGTTCGGGAGCTAAACTGCAAATTTACCGAAAATTCGCTACCAAAACGCACTTACTGCGTCCAGATTTTTTTTAAGATAAACGCATCATATTTCGATAAAAAATGCAAAAATGCATTAACAAATTTGTTCCACGATAATTAGCTAAAAAAAATTATAGGCCGTTAAACCATAAACTAAACACAGATAAATATCCAAACAGCTACCAAACTTAACTAAACTGACAGCCAAAGCTACAGAGAAAGGGTCTATTTGAAATGGATTTTCTGTAAACATTTTAGTAAAATGAAAGGCAATGACGGTTGAATCTGAAACTTAAGGGTTTGCAGAACACTCTTCTTGCAACATTTTCTTTTCACAAATGGTATTTGTTTTCCATTCTTTGACTAAACATTGCCAATTTTGACGTTTAATATTGGGAGTTTGACGTTTTGAGGAAAACTCCAACATTTATTGCTTTAACTGCCCATAACTTCTTTGTCTTTAAAGCTAGGGATCTAGCACATAATTCACTCTTTATAATACAAACACGCCTACCAAATTTGGTTGCCCTTGCTTTGTTATTTCCGGAGATATGAATTTTTTTATAAAGAAAACACAAAATTTTCCGGGAAAACCTGCACCGATTTTCCTGGCTAACGAACTTATCCAAGCCACTTGCAAAAGGGAGGTACTCTGCAAATTTTATCAAGATCGGTCCATTATTTTTTGAGTTATCGATCGGATATATATATATATATATATATATATATATATATATATATATATATATATATATATATATATATATATATATATATATACACAGATCTCCCCATAAGCGAATTAAAAAAAAAAATTCGCTAAAAATCTCAGGCAGTCGCGACAGTCAGATACGAAAGTATGTATATATATATATATATATATATATATATATATATATATATATATATATATATATATATATATATATATATATATATATATATATATATATTATATATGCGTATCGTTAGAAATTTGAACAAAAATGTTTTGATAAACAGAGTAGGTCCGGTTCTATGTAGTCCATTGTTCAGACTGTTATCTTAATAATGAGTGTGTCCTTCTTGTAAGGAATATTTGATAAGATAACAACACACAGTTTTACAAAATCAGGTATGCAATTTTAATTACAGGGATTTAAGACTCAACAGTGGGGGGGTCTCTCTGTATACCTTTAGCGAGGACGCTGTTCGCAGCTGCTTGGCAACTAACATATAAATAGTAGTTATAGTTTTTATTCGCTTAGCTTATTCATCTTACTGATGACGCTAACTTTCTTAGCGAAACCATCGTCAGGTCTAAAAGATGTATTGGGATGAATTGGATTCTCCAAATTGTACTTACTAACAAAGTTATTGTAATGAAATTCAATACACAGTTTATGTTATATATGTTCATGATTCCTCCCAAATTTCAAGTTTTTAGCTTAATAGATAATTGTGTTTTGTGTAAAATGAAAAATCAAGTGGATCGAGGTCGGGGCCATCTGTTGGCCATGTAACAAATCCACCACACCATTCAAGGTGTTTTCAAATTTTCATAGTAGTAGTAAAAACACGTGACTCTATTAGATAGAGACAAAATTCAAACTCCAGATTCATGGCCTGAATAATCATTCAATCTATTTTTAGGAAACTAATCAAACACTTATTCTCCAAAGACCTCCAGTGCAAAAAAATATGCTACAACGCCAAAGAAATCTTCATCTACTTAATGACGTCGCTTGACATCGAAGAACACGAAGTAGAGCTAGAATGGCACATCTGGGACGTGATGGTTGGTTGCTGGCTGCTAAACCCCGACAAACCTTCTGCTAGTTTTGGTGGTGTTTTGTCGATTCTTAACGTCAAGAATAATAAGAAAGTCACTTCCAGTGATTCTATCGCAGAAGGTTGTTATATGCTGCAGTTGCTATCAAGATGTAGTGCGAACATGTGTACCTTGTTAAAAATTAGACAGCTATGGAAAGTTTTTGTCGATATCGAAATGAAAGTTGTGACTTGTTTAGCTGGTAAGTTATTAACAGTTGTCCCTAAAAATGTGGGCAACCTTTCTGGTTTAGAGTGTTGACGGCCGTCAACACACATGTATAATACGTAGTTATTGTTTCCTTTGTCTATAGATACTGGCATCGCTCGGGCATCTTCTCAAAGTCGCATCCCTTCCCGGTGATTAATTAGGCATTAAGCATTAACTCAGAACAACAAAATCAGTTAAGGCGTCTTAAGTCTTTATACGTTATACAATACATTATACAAATACACATATCCAGGCTGGCCAATTAAGCGAGGTAAGCGGCTATATCTCGGAAACCGTTCACCATAGAGCTTTTGGAAAAAAATGTCTTTAGTTAATGTGGCCAGGAAAAATCGTTGGAAATTATTTTCAAGTTCGTCAGATGCCCGGTAGGGGGCGTAACACCAAGAGGAAATGGAAAAAATAGGATATCTCATTAATATGTACCGATAGACTGTGTTGAATATACCTGCAGATGAATGTCCTGTGTATCACAAATAATTTCTGTTTTAACTATTTTTCTCTAACTCTTCAGATAAAGTGGTGGGGGTAAGGCAAACATTGATTAGGAAAAAATGCAATATCTCTGGATCGCCTCATTGGAAAATATTGAACTAAGTGCCATTTAAAAGAGTATTTCTTTCTCTATCAACTGCATTGCAAGCCATATCTTTTTTATTGTTACTGTAATCACTAGATGGCGCTTTTAAAAATTTAACACATTTTATGATTTTTCTCAAGAAACCTAAATACAATGATATAAATATTACTACATAGATAGAAAGAGGACTAAGGGCCAAAGCAAGTGGTGAAAATCCCAAGTCCCTATCTTTTGTTTAACTAGAGATATGAATGAAAAACTGATACTGAAACCTAAAACAAAATATTTCATTCTCTCTGTATGTAATTCTAAACGATAAGCACTCTAGTGGCTCCTTAAATGCTCAAAGTGTCTGCCGTCACGTTATACACACTGCTCGAGCCTATTTCGGGTAGAAAATACGGCAGATTCCACTTCCGCTGTTGACAGACTACGAATTGCATTTCGGACTCTATTCTTCATATCTTCCTTGCTCGTAGGATTTGTTTGGAAGACAAGGTTCTTTATTCGTCCCCACAAATAAAAGTCCAAGCATGTTAAGTGAGGTGACCTCGCTGGCCAGGGAAATATGCTTCATCTTCCTATCCATCGGCCTGGATACGTCTCATCGAGATGTTCTCTCACATTAATTGAAAAATGTGCTGGACAACCATCGAGCTGCAGAAACACATTTTGCCTGGTTTCAAGGGGCACATCTTCCAATAAAACTGGCAAATCATTTCTTAGAAACTCCAAGAAGAGGTTACCAGTAAGAGACTGGTGAAAGAAATAGGGTCCAATAATTGTACCTCCTATTACGCCACACCCTGCATTGAGACTCCAACGTCCTTGATGTTGAACTTCTCGCATCCAGTGAGGGTTCTCAGTAGACCAATAATGCATATTATGCAAATTCGCATTACCGTCGCTATGAAAAGTAGCCTCGTCCGTCCAAAGAACTTGCGTTAGAAAATTAGGATTTTCATTGATCATGTCTAAAAGCCAATGACAATGATCCAGCCTCCGATCATAATCCTGCTCATTCAGCGCTTGATCCAAACAATTTGATAAAAGGGTGGAGTCTAAAAATCAAAATAAGTATCATTATATATTCAAAAGGACATTGTAATAAAAATATGACTGCTGACATAATAGACGCATTATGTTATCAGATTTAAGTAAGATAAAGCTGTTCATTATACCACAAGGGGCGTTCACTTGGGGCTAGACAGTTACGTCATCAACAATTCATAAAGCTTAACTGCTGCTACGTTGAAAGTTGAACAGTTGCGGTAATTTCAATGTTGTCAATAGACTGAGTAAAATAGTACTCATATACCAAAAATCAACTAAATTCGAGAAAACGTACTTGTTATTGATATGCGAAGATTTTGGTGGTTGATGATGTAACTGTCTAGCTTGGGTGAACAGCCCATAGTGCGATAATGAGATTCACTATAGCACTACTGCCACTACAACAAGAAACAAAATACGAATCTTTGGCTAACTAATTCAATAATAAAGACAAACAAACGCTACATTCACACCAATGAAATTAAGTTAAAAAAAATCAGTTTCATCGTATTGCATATAAAATCCAAATCTTTTAAGGGTCTTAAGTTTTAATGAATGCCAGCAGATAAAGTTTTGTATCTTACTCGGATCATAAACGATCATTATGGTAACATGTCGTGTTACCATATCATAATTTTTACGACTGTCGTCTGATCATTTTCACAACCGTCATTATGATCCCTGTGAGATAAATAACAATAACTATCTTGAATTTCACGATATAATAAGCTTACCTATACTCTTTTAAAATAGTTTGGATGGTGGTCCGTGATATTCCCAAGTCAAGATGCAATGTTCTTGTGCTAACATGAGGATTAAATTGTATATATGCCAAAACATTGATAATATTTTCTTCAGTTCTGGTAAAACGGCGTCTCCGCAGCACCGGTCCGCTTAAGCTTCCAGTTTCACGTAAGTTTTGCACCAAGCGAGGAAAAACTCTTCTGTTGTAACGGTGGCGATTCGGATACCGCATTGCATACACTCTTTCAGCAACTGCCGCATTTTGAAAGCACTCAAAGTAAACACCAATCATCGCAACGGCTTCATCATTTCTAAACAACATTTTTTATATTTAAATTATACACGAAAGAACTCAGAGTAACTAATTTGACGTTTCTTTAAAGTTTTGTCTTTTTTCCAAAGCCTACCTATTTCAGTTTTAGAATATAATTATTGGACCGAACGAATAAGTTATAATTGCGTTAGGAATGCGTAAATAAGTCTTATTTTTAACAAAAAACTATAAAACTATATTTGCAAATTATTAAATTTCTGCTTTCAATCTTTAAATTAGTCAATGCTGAAAGTGTTTTGTTTAAATTCCAGTTTTATCAGTTTTTCATTAATATCTCCGGCTACACAAAAGATAGAGACTTGGGATTTTCGCCACTTACTTTGGCTTTAAGTCCTCTTTCTATCTATGTAGCAATATTTATATCATTGTATTTAGGTTTCTTGTGAAAAATCATAAAATGTGTTAAATTTTTAAAAAGCGCCATCTAGTGATTACAGTAACAATAACAAATACATGGCTTGCAATGCAGTTGATAGAGCAGGAAATACTCTTTTAAATGATACTAAGTTCGATATTTTCCAATGAGGCGATCCCGAGATATTGCATTTTTTCCTAATCAATGTTTGCCTTACCCCCACCACTTTATCTGAAGAGTTAGAGAAAAATAGTTAAAACATAAATTGTTGGTGATACACACGAAATTTATCTGCAGGTATTCTCAATACAGTCTATTTGGACATATTACTGAGATATCCTATTTTTTCCATTTCCTCTTGGTGTTACGCCCCCTAGCGGGCATCTGACGAACTTGAAAATAATTTCCAACGATTTCTCTTGGCCACATTTACTAAAGATATTTTTTCCACAAAGTTCTATGGTAAACGGTTTCCGAGATATAGCCGCTTACCTCGCTTAATTGGCCACCCTGTACATACATTGTATCCTTTATACAAAATACAAAGTTTTTTTGTTGGATACAGGAGGGATAAATGCTGCATGCAGACCTCATTCACAACATCGAAGTGCGTGGGAATTTTGAGGTACTGTGAGACCCATAATCACTAAAAGTTCCTCCCATGGAGTACCGGAACGTACCTTCGTCGGAAATATTTCACACAATGACGTTTGGGTTTGAATGTTTCCATTCTGTTTTTGCCGCGGGGGCGTTAGCGGGTAAGTATAAGCTTTGGACGCTTATGCTTATGTGGAAGTTGCTCGTCGTCGTCGGTGGCATTACGGAGCAGAGCATTTGGGTAAGTTGCCGCTTTTGCGAACTGTGTTGTGGATAGTTATAAACTCAAGTATCGAAGGCATTTTCAGATCAGAGTGAATCTGACTGTTTCTGACAAACCATGGCGCTCCGGTAACCATTCTCAGAATTTTATTCTGGATGATTTGTAGGGTCTTGATGTGTGTTGCGGCCGCGGTGGCCCATGCAGGGGATGCATAGGTCAAGGCTGGCCGGATTATGACTTTGTACATGAGCAATTTATTGCTCATGGACGATTTGGAATTTCTATTTAGAAGTGGAAACAGCTTCGAGATGAACATCGAGGCTTTTCGTCGGGCGTGTTGGACATGGGGACACCATTTATTTATTTATTTATTTATTTGGATACCAACGGGGTTGCCCCCAAAATAGGATCACATACAGAGTATACAAATACAAATATAGCAGTGATAATAAAAACATCATTCATTATTCTAAAAACAAATCAAAACAATATTTAATTTAAGTTGTAAATACAATATGCACATACTTGTGCACACACTTATAATATGGAGGGAAATAAAGAATCAAAAAATCAAAAAAATCAAGGCAACAACAATAGTCGGACTTTCAGAGCTTTTTCATACCCGAGCAATGAGCCACTGAACATGTCGATGGCTGAGAACTCATTACCCGCTCTCAACATTCTTGACAGCGGCGAATTTAGAGCAGCGTTAGTTCTGCTAAAGGGCAAGGAAAAAGGTTCAGCCACCCTGAGAAGTCGATTTGTAACATTGAAACGTATCTGACTTAGAAGTTCCGGAGAGTCTATCAAACCGTTTACTATTTTGAAAAGGAAAAGACAATCTGAGACAAGCCGGCCTTCTTCCAATGATATAATTTCAAAAAAGTATCGCATAATTTTGTAATCATTATTAAATTCTAACTTAAGTTTAAAGCACAAAAACCTTAAAAATCTATTTTGTATCTTTTCTAGACGCTCCGTGTAAATAAGATACTGGGGATTCCATACAGAAGACGCAAATTTTAATTTGCTGGCAACATACGCATTGTATAATGAGATAAAACATTTTTTATTGTAAAAGACTGCACCCTGCCGCATGATAAGCCCCAGCATACGATAACTGTCAGTAGCAAGATTGTCAATATGTCTGTAGAACAGTAGCTTGCTGTCAAAGGTAACGCCTAGATCTTTTACATAAGCAACCCGTGTAATAATATTATTATCTAAGAGATACGGAAAGTCTTGCCATAGTTTCCCACGGGTAAAAGTTATAACACTACACTTATCTAAATTAAGGTAAAGCTGATTTATCCTACAATAATTAGTCAAGTTGTTAAGGTCGGCCTGTAAACGCAAACAGTCTTGTTCACAATTAATAGGAATAAATAATTTGAGGTCGTCGGCATACATCAAAAATTTACAGAATTGAAAACAAGTATTTATATCATTAACGTATACAAGAAATAATAGTGGTCCAAGGTGGGATCCTTGGGGTACACCTGATGGTAATTTGTAAGGGATAGATTCGTAACCTAACACGGATATAAATTGAGATCTGTTTCTAATATATGAACTAACCCAACGCAGAAGAACTCCATGCACACCGATCACCTCCAGCTTTCTCAACAAAATGCTATGATTAATTTTATCAAAGGCCTTGGAAAAATCGGTGTACACAGCATCCACCTGCTTTTCTGTTTCCAAAGATCTCAATAGAAATTCTGTATATAGAGTTAAGTTGGTGTCAACCGACCTGGCTCTATAAAAACCATGTTGCTCTGGAATAATTTTTTGTTTGACAAATTCAAAAAGCTTTACATATACCAGGGATTCAAACAATTTTCCAAATACATCTAAGATACTGATCAGACGATAATTTTTAATACATTTCCTAGGACCACCCTTATGTATAGGAATACCAGAGGCAGTCTTCCATTTTATGGGATAAATTCCAGAATGCAGGGATCTATTGAAAATCAACATCAGAGGTTCTAACAGAGAATCGCCACATCTCTTTACAAAATATGGCGACAATCCGTCAGGTCCAGCACCCTTTTTATCATCAAGCCTTGCCAATGAATCCAGTATCTCGTCTGCAGTAATATAAATGCTGGATAGAGAGCGTGAATCAATACCCACATCTGCATCATCCGTATACGGTGCGTCATCCCCATTTTCATAAACGCTTCTAAAAAAGTGCGCAAAAAGATCGCAAATACCCCCTCCCGATGAAGCAGAAACTTCATCTAATGTCATCGTAGACGGTATACCTTGATTGCCCTTCTTTAATGAGATATAACGCCAAAAACGGCTGGAATCCGAAGCAATTGAGTTCTCGGTCAGTCTGATATAGTGGTCGTGATCAATAGCAATTTGCCGCTTGCAACGAGCCGGTAACATTTTAAAGGAACTATAATCGGCCGTGTTTTTATAAAGTTTCCACTTTTTGTGATACTTATTTTTTTCTTTGATACACTTAATTGTTGATGGAGAAAAATATGGAGGATATTTTTTCTTTATTCGGATCATTGGGACGTGATATTTAATGCAATCAAAGATAACAGAGTATAACTTTTCAACCATACGATCAACCTCCAAACCTTCCATCAGGGCACGCCAAGGAATATTTTTCAGAATATGATTTATCATAGGGTAATTTGCTTTTTTAAAATTAAAAGAGCTATTATCAGCCCTTTTTAAACAATGTATAGCTTTCATAGAGAGCATGAATTCAACAGCAGGGTGGTGAACGTGTTTGTTAAGTGTTTGTCGAGGAAAACCCCGTATCTGGCGGAATCTTGCCAGGGAATTAGACGGTTGTCTAATGATACGTGTTCGTGAGGTGTGTGTCTCCTCTTGTAAAATAGGACTGCTGAATATTTATCGGAGTTAATGGCTAGACAAGATTTCCTATACCAGCCTTGCAGCTCGACTACGGCGGTCTGAAGTCGTTCGGTTATTATCCTCGGCTGAGTTGAGCTGCTGAGGATGGTAGTGTCATCTGCGTACAGTGCGTATGTAACGTTTAGGGGCGCTGTTGGAATGTCTGCGACAAATATATTGTACAGCAGAGGGGAGATAGCAGAACCCTGCGGGAGACCAGCCGTAGGTGGGTACGTTCTAGATCTTGCTCCCAGATGTTTGACCCGGAACATCCTCTGTTGCAGGTATGACCTGATTATCAGAATCAGGGGGAGAGGGTAATTAAATGATAGAAGTTTATTTAGGAGGACCGCATGCCAAGCCCTATCGAAGGCTTGCGCAATGTCAAAAAATATTGCACCAGTTGACTTGTTTTTATTAAATCCTTCGGTGATGTTTTCCGCCAGACGAAGGACTTGGTCTGTGGTGGAGTGCTGGTGTCTAAAACCGAATTGCTCGTCTGGGAGGATATGATTTTCAGAGGTGAATGAAGCTAGCTATTTCTGAAACAGTTTTTCGGCGACTTTGCCGATGACTGGCAGTAGGTTAAAGGGCCTCTAGTTCTGAGGGAACAGCGGATCTTTGCTGGGTTTCGGGATGTTGATAATGTCGGCAAGTTTCCACATGGAAGGAAAATGTTGAAATCGCAGCATGGCATTCATAATCGTAACTATGAATACCACGGCTTTGCGGGGGAGGTTTTTCAGAGCTACGTCGGAGATTCCATCGTATCCCGGAGCTTACCTATTTTTTAATGATTTGATTATTTGGAAAACTTATTCGAAAGTTGCGGGCTGGATAGTTGCTTTCTCCGCATCCGTGTATACGACACCGTTACGGCCGTGAAGTGGGGATATCGGAAGTTTTTGGGAGCGAAGGGTTTTTGCCATTTGCCAGATAAAATTGTCTCGGACGGACAGGGTCTGCAAGCGTTCCACCCAACGGTTGTTGCAGAGTTCTTTTAGGGCGGATTGTACTTGTTTGATGATCCTGTTTGCGTCTCCTTTGTCGGTGGGGTTTCCGGTGCGTTGAGCTAATCTACGCACGCGGTTCTTTTCGAGTATCATTTTTCTGATACTGGACGGAAATGGCGGCAGATTGCTTGAGGCGGGGTACGTCCTTGATGCATGTTCGATAGAACATTGAATTTTGGACTGTAGATTATCCACTGCACCCTTGAGTTCGGGGATGCTGCCAAGGATGTTTTAAGATGATCTGTAAAAACTAGCCACTGTACCTTTTTCCTTGGTAGGTCAGGTTCGTCCTTGGCATTTCCGAGCTGCAATATGACTGGGTTATGGTCCGACGAGAGGTCATTTAGGGTTGATATTTCATGGAGAAGAGTGGTGATCGATATGATTACTATGTTGAGCACGTCGGGGCCACCCACACTGCCGAAGTGTGTATGTCTTTGAGGAGCGACAACCATGCAGTTTGCTTTGTTCCCCTGCTGGATCTGTTGGGGGCAGCAGGTGGAGGAAGTATGGAAGAAAGCGCCTCTGAACAGTGCCCGTGCAGATATCTATAAAATAGAGAGAGAAGTCACCAACGGCACGTCGGTGGGCAAGGGATGGTAGACTTTGGGTGAGGGTAAGGTCACCGATGCGACGTATAGCTCTCTTCAGAATGGAGTCCAGGGTAGCGAGTGTAGAAGCGGCAGCGGAACCCCAGATGTGGGAGCAGTATTAGAGGTTTGGTCTTATTTGTGAACTATATAAGGTATATAGATTAGCTGGTGAAAAGTATTTGCGAGTCTGGAAGAGGAAACCTAATTTCTTAGTAGCCTCTTCTGCAATTGATGTAACATGTTGGTGCCAATTGAGATTTCGATCCACAGAAATGAAAACAGGTGAAAAGGACTCATTACTTTAAATAACTTGGTTGTTCATTGTGATGAGTCTATGGCTGGTGTATCTATTATGGGAAAGAAAGCAAGACTGAGATTTGGTGGAGTTGAATTGTACAAGATTTCTACTACCCCAGAAGGGGGGCCTTCCCCCGGAATTTTTTTCTAAAATTAGAAGCAAAATGGTTAGTTTTAGGCCTTTCTAAGACCCAAAATGTGGTTTTAATTTAAATCAAATTAAAACGCTTATTATTATATAAGATGCAATGAAAGGCAATAATGTTAATATACACTTTTTATTAATATTCTTAACTTACAAACATTATGTCAATTTAGTATTGACTAAGCACTAAGCAAAGTGACCTAAAGACTATGTTACAGAAAGTACACTTTAAGAAGTACAACTAAAAGAAAGATAAAACAAATATTCAATACAATTTTTAATTATATTTTTTACTTGCTGAAACCTTTTTTAGAACTTCCTTATTATTTTTTTATTTTATTATAAAAATCTTCACAGCTCAGTCCAATGTTAATTTTACATGCCATCAAAGCTTTTACAGTTGATTCGTTCATAATCCAACGATCATCACTCCAGACATTGTTCATCAACGAGAAGACCCTTTCAACTGGGGCCAAGGTTCCCGGCAAGCAAAAAGCGTATTCTACAACCTTAGATAAGTTGGATATTGCAATGTCACTGTTCTTAAAGTGTCCAAACACCTTTTAACCATTTTTCTTCACTGGACAGTCGTCTATCATTGGCATCCTCTTCCTTTTTCCAATCTGCTCAATGGGATTGTAAAAACTCTTTGGCAAGTACAACTTCATCGAACAACTTATCCGTGTTTATTTTTGACTCGCTAAGCTTAAGCACACTCTCATTTATAAGTTCTGCGGAACTTTCACCATTTTCCCAAGAAACCATATTTGATGTAGATAGATTTATCCATAAAAACTCCGAAACGGTTTTCCCAAAGTTCTAGGTATGCGATTGATCTGTCATAAAATCGGTCAAATTCTTCATTTACTGCATCAATGTCTGTCTTATCCAGAGTCTTGTAAATGGTTTTTGCCCCCATTGAAATAAATTTTGAGGCCTTTTTCTGAATGATATTTTTTTAAGAGTTTTATGTACTTCGGCTACATCAAAAGCTGTGGAGCTTTGTTTTTCCATTCCTAGAATAGTCTTGTTGAACATTGCAAGCTGTCTATGCACAAACGACAAGTATATCTCGCTTTTCTGATCTGTGAACAGGTTTTTTATGCCCACTGGGCACATATCTTGGTCCAAGAAGTAATCTTTCAATTCTTTAAATATTTGAAGGATTCGTTCCAATGCTGGCATCATTGAAACAAACCTAGTATTCCTATGTTGCATGCGTTTCCTGTACTCCACCTCAGCAAATTCACAAAACTTTCAGTTTAGTTACACGTACAGTGAATATATGGAAGTGCTTATAAATTTTTACTACTACAGCCTGGACATCAATTGGAAGACCGTCTACTCCAGTTTGCACACAGTTGTGCATAATGCGAGCGCCACAGCCTATTCCGTTGATTTCACGTCCCAGGCCATCCTTGAGATGAGTGAAAACATTGTTTTTGCCTTGTCTTTTCACACCACCAAAATTGGTATTGTAATTGTCTCCACAAAAACCAACCAATTTTTTATCAAGGTTGCTTTCCATCAAAACAGACATTAAATGACTTGTAAGAATTTCAGATGTTTCACCGGAAACTGACTTGAGTTCCATGAGTTTTACTTTAACTCCTACATTAGGATTAAAGTACCGTACAATAATTGGAACAAGTTTGATCTCCTTTCTGTTTGATGCATCCATACTAACAGATACAATATTTGACATGTTTAAGTCTTCTTTGAGCTCTTCTTGGACTACAGGAGCTATTACGTTCAAAACTACTGCATCACATTTAGTTTTTCCCAGTGAAAACTTCGCTTCAAAAAACTTTGAAATTAGTTTTGATGTACATGAACTTGAGTTGAAACTCAGACTATGGTTAGCTGTGTGATAAGCAAATGTTGCTGCTAAGCTTAAGTTTCTTATCATCAGAACCAGCAGTCTTAAAAGAAGTTACCCATTTTGAAGAGCTAGCAGCTACTGACAAACTGTTTTTGTGTCTATTTGACTGCAAATGATTTTTTATATCAGATAGACCCCCATGGGCGACATAAACCTCAGAATTACAAAGATAACACTTCACTATCATCTAGAGTACGAGTAGAAGTACATACCTTTAAAAAAAAGAATATTCATTTTGTAACTCTTTATTAAATGTACACTGCCGTTTAGACATCTTGTTAGAGTACACACTACTAAGAATTCAACACATAAATGTAAATGTCAGAACTGTAATCAACACACCAACACGAATAATAGTAAGCAGAACCCATGCAATGCATTGACACAGACGGACTGACTCCTGAGTGACAAGTTAAGTGACGAGTGACGTGGCAGCAGAGAGCTGCACAGGTGGCCGAGACAATGGGCGAGTCCACCGCAATAGACCAGGGGAGGCTACTACTCATTCGCATTCATTACATTAATTTACTCGCGCTCTCAGCTGGTAACATCGAATCAACCGCATTTTCGCAAGGAAAGCGAACACATCGAGTGGTCTGAATGCTTTTATATCATTTTGTTTTCAACTCCTCATTTGAGTATTGGATTAGGAGTCGAAAATAAGTAAAATTGGTATTTTCCGGGACACGCAGTAAACCGGCCGGGACACCGGGACATCGCTGAAAATCCGGGACTGTCCCGGTCAAACCGGGACGTATGGCAAGCCTACGTATAGACGAAAATAACCACCTTCTTTCAAATAAGCAAGCAAATTTCTTCAAATGAGCGGAACCGGGACCCCCAGAACCCATATCCATATTGTTCTCAAAGTTTTCCCAAAGTGTGTGGTTCTCAATACGATGCGTGTATTTGTTTACCTTACCTAACAACCTGTTTAAATTTAAGCCATGGAAAAACGTGGTATAATGATACGAGAAGATGAGCTTTTCAGCATTAACAGTATTCTCCAACAAAGAATGGACACCATCAAAAAGGCAGCATATGACGCAGCTGGTATGGATTTCAAGCTAAATTCCACAGTTGAATTAAGAAAAATTTTATATGAGTTTCTTAAATTAGATGCTGACATGGACGTAGCTAAAACTGAAGTTTTGGGAGACAAGTCAACGTCTAGAGATATGGTAAGATTTCTTCACAGTACACTATTTAGTTAAAAATAATAATTAAAATTAGAAGCCACACAAAATAAATAATATAATTTTCAGCTAATGGTATTAAAAGATAAACATCCATTGCCGGGCTTGGTGTTGGAATTTAGGCACATTCAAAAGGCGTTAAGTACATTCGTTTTAGCGATCTCTCGTTTTGCCGTTAGCAGCGTTGTTAGAGCAAAATGGTAAGTAGAACTGTTATTTTAATTATATTGTGTTGCCGAGATAGGTACAGTTTCTACTTTATACGTTTTTTTAAATATTTCAACAACACATCACGAGGGCTTACAGCCTAAATACTATCGTACCGTGGGTGTCGATAAGGAGGAAAGAGACAACTTGTTAATTCTGGACTTCAGGTTTGGAGGTTCGGAGGAGAAGGAAAAATATGCACCGGCAAGGAATTCTACAACTTGGAAGTCCTCGGGACAAAAGAGCGGGCATAACAAGATGTTCTATATCTGGTGACCTGGACAGTAAAAGGGTGCATTCGCTCTGTTTCCCTGGTAAATCTGTTGGGGGCAGCAGGTGGAAGAACTATGGAAGAAAGCTCCTCTGAGCAGTGCTATAAAAGAGAGAGAGATGTCACCAACGGCACGTCGGTGGGCAAGGGATGGCAGCCTTTGGGTGAGGGTAGGGTCACCGATGAGACGTATAGCTCTCTTCTAAATGGAGTCCAGGATAGCGAGTGTAGAAACGGCAGCGGCACCTCAAATGTGGGAGCAGTATTCGAGGTTTGGCCTTATTTGTGAAGTATATAAGGTATAGAGATTAGCTGGTGAAAAGTTTTTGCGAACTCGGAAGAGGAAACCTAATTTTTTGCAGCCGCTTCTGCACCCAGGCCCTTTTCAACATTTATTTACTGTTGCTGTATCTATACTATTTTTAAACGATAAAATATTGTAGCTCTCTATGTGAGACTGACAAATAAGGCAACCTCAAATTCATTTTTGGAAAAATATTTCAAACAAATAAAATAGGGTAACAATTTGAACATAAATTAAAAATATTGGTTCGCAGCTTCGTCACAGGGGTTTTTCTCAATTCCACAGCCCAAAAGTTGCGACCTTACAATAAAATTTATATACATAACTTGTGTGGCGCCCAAAGAGGTTCCCTTACAACCTCTTTGGTGGCGCCCAACGTGAGACGAACAACCAACAACCTAATAGGATCAGAATCTCGCAAATAGGTTAAGTACAGGTAGAAAGTTTACAACTCTAAATAGTGGCGGGTAAGATATAAAAGCGGGCCAGAAGATCTCTATAACAAGTAAATTATATCACTTTATTAAATCTTGAGCTAACATCTCTAAATATTTTAGTTTCAGGACCAACTTTAAAAAATCGAGTATATTATTTAGCATTAAACAAATGCAACAAAAATGTTACAGGCTACAAGAAAACTGTAAATGTATGAAAAAAACCGTTTTTTGTTCAAGTGACATTTTATTATGTATACAAATTATTTTCAAGTCTATCCTGGGCAAAATCATACTGATAATAATAAAATTTTGCAGGGAACAGACTGGAGCTTCTACAGGCCGATTATCTTGTAACAATCCAAATTTGCAAGCAATACCAAAGCAAGATTTTCCACTTGTTCTTTTCCCTTCTACAATCTGTGAGTATTTATATATTTTGTATCACATGGAAAACGGAATGAATATTATATTATTAAAACTTAAACTGTTAGTTGGCCCTAGGCATATTAAGTAGGCTGTGTTGGCAGATGTTGCGAATTTTTGTAGGCTTAGGGCGCTTTCATTTAATGTATCAGCACCATATTAAGCACTAAGTAAAGATTGGAACCTGTGATGAGCACTGATAAGTACACTCGTTTCACTAACAAAGATATAGTGGCGTGCGGTCCATGGAAGCATTGCTTCCCTTATAATAACGACTACATACCTAAACCGCATTATTTAAAATCCCTTTTGTATTTTAAATATTAAATTTCAAATTCTGAAACTAATTTAATTATCAAAATTTTTTTTCGCAAGCTCACACACATAATTATTTATTATGCATCATACTGTATTTGTATATACGCTCCTAGCAATAACGTCGTCCCAGTAAATGCGACCGCATGCGGACAGCATGAACCTGATCTGATTCTAGGAGTGGATGCAATGACTTCAGTTAAATACACGTAGTCAGCAGGCAACTTTATAAAAGAAACCCCGGCTCGGCGCGATGTACGCGTGTTTTTAGAACATGTTGTACTACGAAGACCCGATGCGAGTACAACGTGAATGTGCCTGATTATTTCGTAGATATAAGCAGTCGACTAAGTTAAATACATTGGCATTTTATGATTATTAATATGGCTGCAAGTAGATCAGCTTTTAACAGCGGTGACCGTGGGGGTGGGGATTTACAAACTTTACAAACAAGTGGTAATAATAACCGTAATTGTATTGTGTGTTTTTTGATAACTCAAGGATTTTCAGCTTTACAGTTTGCTGAAAAACTTACTATTTTACTAAAGGTAGGCCGAAACCTATCTAAAAAACTTAAATACAAGAATTAAAACATCTACCTATTCGACATTTCAACGCGGAAAAAACTTATAAACAATATGAATGGTTAACGGGTTGTGAAAACAGGAATAAACTGTTTTATTGGTCTTGTAGTCTTAAATACGAAATTTGTTTAAAAAATCACTTGGAACAGCCTAACGTTTTTCGCCGGACATAAAATCGCATTCAGAATGACCTAATTTCGGCTGCTGCCACTATTATTTTGAACATAATTAAATCTGAAATTAAACAGATTCGTTTCATTGCTTTTGTTCTAGATGAAACAACCGATGTAACTAATTTAAGCAAACTATCTGTAGTAATACGCTACGTAAAAATGGATGGGAGTGTACAAGAAAGATTTTTAGGCTTTAAAAATGTGACAGAAGGTCGTACCGCAAACGCTCTATATAAAATTGTGCTTAATATTATAAAAGATATTGAGGAAGCCGATAATAAATTAAATGCCCAAAGCTATGATGGGGCTGCTGTTATGGCCGGACATTTAGGAGGTCTTCAAGCTAAAGTGCGGGAAACGTTCTCCATTGCTCTATTTGTACACTATTGTGCTCATAAATTAAATTTAATTTTATCCCAATCTGTAAATCATATTAAAGAATGTAAAGTGTTAAATGGCTGCTTTTTTTCCAAATCTACGAAGCGCACACAAGCCTTAGACTCAATTGTTAAAAAACGTTTACCAAAGTAGCTGCAACCCGATGGAACTACAACGGCAGACTTGTGTTAACTATATTTGAACACCGTAAATCGTTAATTTAACTTTTTGAAAAGATAATGGAAAATAGCAAAAATTGGGACGCAGAAACAATAAATAGTTCTAGAGGATTTTTAGATGGTTTGAAAGGAGACTTTAATTTTAATTTTTTACTTAATATATTTTCGGAAATATTTTCGTTTTCAGATAATGTATTTAACATATTGCAATGTAAAATAAATTACATTGGTTTTTGCCTGAAAAACAATAGTGAATTTAAATCCATTATAATTCAAAAAAGGAATGAATTTGATAAGTTCTGGGAAAAAACAATTGAATTAGGAGCCACGAAGAAAGGGTGTGCGCACTGATAATGTGGGAGACCTTCAAACTTCTTACTGCTGCCTTTTCTACGAAATTATAGATCAAATTCAGCAGCAAATTAACTGCAGATTTTATCATCTCAGTGACCTGACATTTCTTGAATTGTGTAATTTTGGAGGATTTAAAGGGATACCTTTCCCAGAAGATTCATTCAAATCATTATTTCACCACTATGGACATTATTTTGAAAAAGCCTTATTACGATCAGAACTTACAGTCATTTATGAACCCGATGTTATTGACACAAAAACTAACGCGAGTGAACTTTTAACTTTCTTAAAACAATCAAAATTGGAAAATTCATATTCTGAAGTGTTCAAATTATGTGAATTAGTATTAACAATTTCTGCTACTAGTGCACCTTTCGAACGAAATTTTTCTATATTGAAACGTATTAAGAGTTTTGTTAGAAATTCAACAGGACAGGAAAGACTTTCCCAAATTTCAATTTTGTCAGTTGAAAATAAACTCGTCCAGGAAATGTCCCAGAATCCACAGTTACATGACGACATTATTAACGAATTTTCCAAAAACGACAGAAGAATCGAGTTACACTACAAATAGGTAAGTTTCTAAGAATTGCTTCCCTTATTTGCAATGTCACCGCACGCCCCTGCAAAGATAGCATCGTCAGAGGATGAACAATTCTAACTAATCTCCACTACACCTTCTGTTTATATTGATTCTTAGGTAAAGAACGTTACCGAGAGGGAGATCAAATCGCAGGCACGTTTTCTGTGTATTGAATCTTTATTGCCGGACGAGGTTATTGAACTTCCTTTATTACTTTACCTGACAAGTTTCGGAATGTTTATCTGATTCAAAGACAGAGCGAAAACAGAGGACTGGAGATTAGGGGCGATTACTCTAGAAATATAAATACTCTCATACGCATCAAGCATCGCTTTCTGTCAAATATTTTTGATAAGTTTCAGATTCTCCTTATCAGTGTGGTGGTTTTTGTCGCAAATATATTGTGCCACGCATGACTTGTCTACACTGTATCGCAAATGAGACAGATGTTCACCAAATCTAGTCCCTTTCGTTTTTTTAGTCTGCCCAACGTATTTAAACCTACAGTGGTGGCGCCTCGTCTGAGACACACAACGCAATTGTTCCCGCCTATAAAACCGTAGGAGTGGGGCCTACAATCATGCGCGTCCAAGTACCTTCCCCACCTATTAACTAGTTTGCAGAGCAGTGTCGTCAAGATTGTACGCGTCTTCATTCGTGTAATTTTTAATAATATAGTCTGTCAGACCAAGCGCCACCGGCGGAGTTCTAAAAATTGTTAGTCTGGTTAAATGATTTATGCTGGTAAGTAGATTTTTGGAAACCTAAGTCATTCTATATTTAGGTTATACATTTTTTTAGTAATTATGAGCTACGAAGAAGAGCAGGCAAGACTTATTCGGCTTTGGGAACAGGCAGAAGCTGAAGAGTCTCCCGATGATGAGAAAGCGGAATCGGAATCGGTACGGTTTCTTACGGGCTGGTGACGGCTCACTGTTGTCGGCTTACTAGCGGCATTACCAATACTCTCTACATCGTGTGGCGTCCGCTTTTATATGATTTTCACAGACGGCCAAAATCTCCGCGTTGCTTGGAATTCAATTACCCTATCACGGCTGGAGAACATAATTCATACGAAATACACATTTAATTAAATATATATCGCTCTAAAATATTTTATGGTGAAAATAATCAACCAAATATTTATATAGTTTGTATTTTATTCTTCTCTTTTTAATTAATCATTTGCTTAGTAATTACGCGGTTTGTACGACAATCCAGTAGAAAATAATACTTCATCACAATATATTTGTGCAAGGGCGTACCCAGCGAGGAGAAGCAAAAAAATAAATCTTTATAAAAAAATAATACCACAAAGAAATAGGATAATTATCGTACATCTCGCAAAGCTTTACACTGATCTAGAGCCATCTAGCGACTGGTAGCGAAATCTGTCAAGTTAGTGGGATTTGAGAAAGACTGAGAGATCGCTAGAGTCTACAGGCGGCAGCCAATGAGAGAAAAGGAAATCTTCTAGAAAGGTCTCCGCCTTCCCCTTCGATCCAGAGAGTTACACATGTCCGCATCACTATATAAACTGACCCGTCCGCCGCTACTTGATCAGTATTTGTATGTTAGTTGAACTGTTAGTGTTTACTACTAAGTATTTTTTTAAACAACCAATTATTATAGTTTGTTAGTTTACCTTCTTATTTACGTTTGGAGAACACTGAGGCTGCCTAAATGGATATAAGAGACTGATTTCAAAAAGGTAAGTTGAGTAATTTCTCAATTTATGTAGAAAATAAAATTTTAAATTAAATTTATCATATAATATAATGAAAATTACTTCAAAATGAGATTTACACTTTATCAAAATTATGATTATCATTTCTTAAATGAGTCGCGTAATGTGAAATACCATTATCCAAATGAAAACTTCTTTTGTGCTCTGAAATACGAGTTTAAAAACTTTTTCCGATATACAATTTATCGCAACTGCCGCAATTTAGTGAGATAGACACCTGATTTATTTTCTTTCAAACTCCTTGCTTTATTGTTCTTAATGTATTTACTGAGATTATTGTTTGTTATGAACGCAATATTTAAATTAAAATTTGATAAAAATGATTTCAATATATTGCTGGATTTCAACTAACGGATAAGCCTGTTTTATTGAAATCTGAATTATGTCAATTTCTATTATTTTCAGGCAGAAAACCTCTCGAACGGAAAAAGGATCAAGATGACAGTAGTGGAAGTGGAAGCAGTGATGGTGATGAAGATGGAACTAAACTGACCGAACCATCGGATTCTGTGTCTATTATGGAACAAGGGTCTAGTAATTGTTCACCTTGACACGTAGCTGTTCCTGGGACATCTAAAACGATTGAAGAATACGATGGCTACCATGAAAATGACATTGGTCGTTATGTTGGTCATGCCCTTAAGTTGCCATCAGAAAAAAGGAAGGATTTGCTTACAAATCCCTGGGTTCCACCATCAAATTACGATTTTGGTTCTGATGCCAGCCATTTGAAAAGAAAATTTAACCGCCGCTGATTAGATCAATATACTCCTTGGTTGATGTCGTTTGAAAGGTGCTCTATGTATGCACTGTGTTCTTTTTCCTTCTAGTATTGCTACAGTTAAAGGAGTTTTGGGGTCATTCATGGTAAGGTCATACGTGAAGTTTAAAGATATACATGAAGATTGTAGAAAACACGTCGGCAGTCACTACCACAAAACTTCAAAAGCTGCTGCAAAAGCGTTCCTTGAAAATGTTCTAGTTGATGTACAGTTGCAAAGTGGTCACCAGAAGATGATTGAAGAAAACAAACAAATATTGTCATCAATTATTTCTTGTATCATATTTTGTGGAACTCATGATTTGCCACTTAGAGGAAAGAAAGGAGATGAGGGGGTTTTCTTTGACCTTTTAAATTTGAGAATTGACTGTGGTGATGTGAAGCTAAAGAATCATTTGGATACATGTCGAAAAAATGCAGTCTACACTTCACCAAAAATTCAAAATGAGATTATAAGATTATGTGGTAAAGTTGCCAAAGAAAGAATTATTGAAGATTGTAAACAAGCAAAAGCTTACGCTGTAATGGCCGATGAAACAGGATATATCGCTGGAAAAGAACAGCTTTCTATCGGATTGCGGTTTTATGATGAGAATCAAGGAAAAATCACAGAGGAATTTGTAGGCTATGTTGAGCTGAAATCTCAAGATGCCCCTACAATCGCTAGTACAATTCAGAGTTTTTTAGTTGATCAGAATCTTTCAGCAGAGAATTGTGTTAGATTTGGATTTGACGGATGTTCTACGATGACTGGAAAAGAAGGTGGTGTACAGGCCATTTGAAGAAAAAGTACAATAAATCTTTAATTTTCCATTGCTCAAGCCAAAAACTAATCTTGTGGTCAATGATGCTAGTAAACTACCGGAAATAAGAAACTTAATTGCAACAGTTAAGGATACAATATCCTTCTTTCGTGAGTCGCCAGCCCGCAGGAATTCGGCTCCTAATCTATCAAGGCTCAGTGAGACCAGATGGTCTGAAAAATACAAGAGCATTAGAAAGTTTTCAGCCAGCTTCCATGAAATCGTCAATGCGCTAGAACATCTCTCGGTCGAAGGAAACTATGTTACAAGAAAATTTGCCTCTCAATTGCACTGTGCAGTTACTAAACCAATTTTCATCGTAGGTTTAGTCATGATTGCAAAGTACTCTGCGATTTTGGAACCCGTTGTGAACGTTCTACAAAGTAAAAATATGGATTTGATTATGGTGAGGAAACATATTGGTGCGATCCTTGATGTCATCAAGAAGGATCGACAAGAAATTGAACATGTTTCTGATGAATTACTTGAAAAATCACATGATATCGCGGAGAAAGTCGGCGTTGAGTTAACAGTCCCACGAATTGTTCAAAAGCAAATACACAGAAGTAATCCCCCATCTGAAACTGCAACTGAATATTGGAGACGGTCGTTGATCATCCATTATCTTGACTCTTTAACTTTATCATTGAATGTTAGATTCTCACACGAAAATACACCTGCTTTTGCCTTATCCCATCTTCATCCTTTATACATGCTAAAAATGACTTCAAAAGATTTGGAGAAAAATGCAAAATCTTTCATGGAGTTTTATGAGTTGGGTGATATCTCTGCAGAATTAGTTTTATGGTATAATCTGTGGAAAAAGAAGGATTTAGCAGGAGACAAATTAAAGGATATTGAAGTGGATGCACTTTTGGAGGAGGCTAATATTTTTTCCCTGCAACAAGGCATGCACTCCTCATTTTAGGTGCTTTCCCATCAACTACGGCTACTGTTGAACGATCTTTCAGTACCCTTCGAAGGGTAAAGACCTGGCTGAGAAGTACAATGGGAGAAGACAGACTGACTGGGTTGTGTTTGATGAGCGTCCATCGGAAATTTTACAAGGAAAATCAGGACTGGATTTAAACGAGAGTTTTGAACAAGTTTTGTACAAATCCAAGAAAAATTATACTACTATAAGACATGTAACTAGAATATTTTTTTTTCAAGCAAATAATTGTAATAACTTAGTTGATAAAGCACTGCTATAATTATACATAATTTTCTTAAAATTTTGGTTTCATTCACCTTTTCCGCGATAAGATGTTACAACCTGAACGACCATGGCTTGCCCTCCCCACGCCCCCCCCCCCCTTCTTTTAATCCTGTACTTTCATTTTTTAAATCCGTCTGAAATCTACTCATAAAAAAGTCCGCAATGAATGGATACACTGGGTTGCCCAAGGCCGTGCAGCCTAATTTAATTAATAAGTTTAACCTGTGATCTGTGTTAGTAAGTACCTTACTTAAACAAAAAAAATCTATAATAAAAATTTGCTCTAATTTTAGGTGCCGATGTGCCACACTTAAATTTGAGATCTCCTTTTGTGGCTCGTGGAGGATTTACTTTTATGTCTGTAGACTTCTGTCACATTGAATTTCGAGTGTTTGCTAATCTAACTCGTGACGAGAACCTGCTGAAACTGTTTCAGGAAACAGAGGATGTCTTTATGTCGATGAGTACACTTATAGGTGGTAAGTTTTTTACATTTTGTTGACGATTTCTATAACGCATTTGTTAGTTCACTTTTTATGTCTGGGATAAATCTTGCAATCAAAGTTTTGACTAGTTCTAATTAATCTAGTGCTTTGAAATTTGGCAGGCGTATATAAGACGAGCGACAATGCAATATAGTATATCTATTATTGTTTTAAAGCCAATATGGCGGACCCCCAAAGATGGTGGATTACATTTTTCTTCACAATCCTGGTGACATGGGTATAAATGAAAGGGTCTGACGAGTAAAATAACTATTCGATGCAATTCTAAAGCCAATACGGCGAATTTCCTTTTTTTCACACAACATTTTTGATATGTGAATGTGCGATGGGTAGAATGTGATTAGATTTGTGACGTCATTAAAATTGTAACTTACATTACAAAATAAATTATAGTATCTTATCCATTTTATTATTATTTAAATAATTATGATTATATATATATATATATATATATATATATATATATATATATATATATATATATATATATATATATATATATATAGGGTGATTCGCACCTATACTAAGTTGCACACCTGATAGGTTATAGGCCTTCAAAGTGGGGTTTCTAATTTCAAAAAAAAACAATATCTCAGTTATGCTTGAACTTAGAAGAACTCAATTTGGTACACATTTTGAGTGTGTCAAGAGAAATAATCGACAGTAACAAGAATTCAAGCGCAGCATTTTAAAGGGATGATTCATGCTTAAAATGTGACCGAATTTTTAACCTATTGGCGGATTTAAAAAAATATTTATCATTTTATTGGAAATTTAATTCTAAAACTTTTATTACTCTTATTATTTTTTAAAAAACGTCGTTTTCAACAAAATTCCGAATAACTAAATACACGTATTAGAGCTGTGTTATTTAAAATCATCGGAAATTCAAACGTTGGCTATGAAATTTAACGTCACACTTGACAATTAGGAAAATAAGTCATTTTATTTTAGTAATATTTGCTGACTGTTCTGAAAATGGGCGGGGAGTTTTCATTTAGCGAACAAGTTGACATGCTATTAGTGTTAGGTTTCTGTGAAGGAAACTACAGAAGAAGTGTTGAAGAATATCGGAGAAGATTTCCTAATAATGTAATCCAGTAGGTATAGAAGAGGGGTTCTGGAACCTCCACGCAGCCACTGCGCATGCGCGAATTGACGTCACAGTGACGTCACTGTGTGGGGGGACTAATAGGGATCTAACCTGAGATGACGTGATCCAAATGACATCCAAGATGGCGGCTGATATCTGACATGTGACATTCCAAGATGGCGGCTGACAGTTGACATTCCAAGATGGCGGCTGACAGTTGACATTCCAAGATGGCGGCTGACAGTTGACATGTGACATTTGTGGTGTTTGTGCCATTTCCGACATTTGTGACATTTGTGAGAAT
Source organism: Tillus elongatus (assembly GCA_964006375.1). Taxonomy (NCBI): domain Eukaryota; kingdom Metazoa; phylum Arthropoda; class Insecta; order Coleoptera; family Cleridae; genus Tillus; species Tillus elongatus. The sequence goes on from OZ023268.1 coordinate 11,346,846, forward strand.
CTCACCAGATTTAATGTTATTTTTTCTAGGGAAATTATGATGTTTTAAAAAAATCAATTCGGATCAGGCTAGGTTCGAACCTCGGGACTTCAAATGAAAGTCCATCGCGCTTACTTCTGAGCTATGTTAGTACTTGTTATTTTACTGTTAATATTTGTATAAAATGAAACCAAACGGCGGAGAGGAACAAACATCATTTTAAGAATCTGCCGGAAATTTAAATACACAATATTCATCTCCGTTTATTTTCATTTAAATCAATATTAATTAAACAAAATTTTAATTTCACTATATTACATTTATTTAAGAATTTTTACATACATTTTATTTTAATTATTGAGTAACACACCACAGTAGACAAACATACACATATGTATAATCTGTTATGACGCTGTTTAATGTTTTATTGAGGCAGATTTTTAATATACCACTTAAATTTCTGTATGACTACTTGTTGAATTATTTGTAGGAAAACTTTATAGTACTATGTAGTTTTCGTGAGATTGTTTGTAAGCTGCATTTATATTTCGTGTATTTATAGGTAAGCTATTTGTTTTCCCACGTACAGCAACTTGTATGTTCTGTGGATTGATTGCTTGATTCAGTTTTTAGTGAATTTTCATTAGAAAATTCACTAATAGAAAGGTATCGATGATAAAACTTTTGGAAAATTTATTCAAATGAGCGCGAATAAGGGCTCCTGGAACCAAAATCCAAGGTCAGTTAAAAATTAAATATATATATATATATATATATATATATATATATATATATATATATATATATATATATATATATATATATATATATATATATATATATATATATATATACATGTGTGTACCCAACCGATAACTTAAAAATACTTCACCAATCGAAACCAGATTCGGCAATTCCCTTCATTTTGTTAATAGTACTGTAATACATACGAGTTCGTTAGACAGTTTTGACACTCAAATACTTTTATAAAAAAAAAACTGTTTAAAAACTCTATATCTTTTAAATTACTAAAAATATTAAACCAAAACTTGACAAGCACGTACAAATTGTACAAGTGGTCTTACTTACCAAATTTGAACTCAATTGGTTCAGCAAGTTAAAAAATCAGTAATCTACTATATGACCTGAAATTACCACTAAAAGGATGCCTATAATGTTAGACAAGGTCAGACAGATAATGCAGGGTTCCTCTGCCATCGCTAACAAAATCTCCGAATTAGGTTTTAAACGGACAGACTACGAAAATATGTCACAATAAACAACCTGCGGGGGTGCCATTAACGACAACTCTCATCTAAATCTGTAGATATCAGAAAAATGTAAACAAATAGAAATTTTAATCAAAGTGTTTCAATTTGTTTAAAAGCACTCTAGAACTACGTTTTATTATATTATATTTATATTATACATATAAATATAAAGCTTCCTATTTTTACGGTATTTAAATGCCATCTCCATCTCTATAGTTTAATCTGACAACACCACTATTTGTCATCTGCTGGCTGACCTAACCTCGAATTCGACTCCGCTAATACTTCAGAATCTCAGAATATAAAACAAGTACATATATTCAACGGCTAATACAAATGGTAGGTTAATAATAACCCAACTTTAAATTTTAATATAACTTTAACAAATGCCTTACGTCGACTGTGACTGTAGTATATTATGATTCTAACATCCAATCAAACAAATAAGAAAGTGGTTGTGTACATCAGATTCAAGTTCTTAATCAATGCATGTATGTACTAAAACAAAATTATTTCAAGAAGAAATATACCTACCTCAAACTAATATAGGTATAGTACCTAGGGAACCTAGGTACTCATGGTTTCTTTACTCTCAGATTTTACTCTTTATGGTAGATTTGAAGTAAATAAAACTATAATATCATAAAGCAGCTTAAACTACATATATAAGGTGGCGCATTTAGAACGAAACAGACCGATTTGCGTCCAGATATATATTTTTTTAAGAAACGCTGAAATAAGTCAATTTTAATATTGAGGGGGACATGTTTTGACATAAAACACAACTTTGTCACATAAACCCCTTAAGTGTGGTAATACCAACACTTATATTTTAAATAGGGAACATGGGTCGAGTGTTACATCATTTGAAAGCTCTTTCTTTTCTGAATTCCGCACACAATTATTTTTTTTTTGAAGTTTTGTCAACTCGTTTAAAAATTATTCACAGTTAAAGATGCAAAAATGCATGTCACTCATAAGAAATGTGCTGATAGTCAATGTTTTGTTGGTTTGTAAACAAAAAATTGACTATCAGAACATTTCTTATCGGAATGAGAGAAATGCGGTTTATTATTTCAGTTTATCGGTCGGTTTGATACTTGCTAGTACTACCGAAAATTAATTTCACATTAGTGTATTCTGTAAAAGAAAGAGTTGAAATAATTACTCTTTTTAAAAAAAAACGATGACTGTGCCAACCGTACCGCAAATTTGTTTAATAAACGACATCCGAACAGACATGTTAACAGAAAATACATTTTGGAGTTAGTTGCAAAGTTTCGACAAAGTGGTTCAGTAGCCAACAAAAAAACGGGATCCTGGAACGTGAATTTCCGGTTAGAAATGAGACTACTGAGATTGAAGTTTTAGGACAAATTGCTGTCGACCCAACTTTGAGCACGAGAAAATTGGCCACTGTTTCAAACATCAAAATTGAAGCATCATAAATTTCAACCGTATAAAATACATCTTGTACAACAACTGAATGAAGACGATTTTGATCGGCGGCTGGAGTTTTGTGAAGTTATGACTGCACGAATAGCTGATAACTGGAACTTTCTGTGCAATATCTCTTTTTTAGAAGAATGTACGTTTTTATTAAACTCTACAGTCAATCGTCATAATTGTCGTTATTGGGCAGATAATAATCCAAGAAATTTTCACGAAGTCCACACTCAAACTCCACAGAGTTACTAGAAGATATCGTTTACCCTCTACTAGTTGACATTGTTGAAAATGATGATCGCTATCAAGAAAATCAATTAGTGTTTCAACAAGGTGGAGCTCCTCCGTATTTTTCACAATGTGTTAGGGAGTTTTTGAACAGCGAGTTTTCAGAGCAATGGATTGGGTGTAGAGGTGCTATTGAGTGCCCCCCTAGATCACCGCACTTAACTCATTTAGACTTCTTTCTATGGGGCCATTTAAAGAGTAGAATTTACGCAACAGAACCGGAGTCTCTGGAAGAATTACGACGACGCATTGTTGGAGAATACCGTCTAATAACTCCACAAATGCTCCAGAATGTCAGAGCTCGTTTTAAACAAAATTTGTACTTTTGTATGGAAGCTGGTGGTGGTCAACAATTTGAACACTTAGTTAACTGAATAAACATTTTTGAACGTTTGGTTTTGTTTTCTGGTATTTTTAACGAAAAATTGACTAAATAGTGCATTTCTTATCACAAACACGTTTTTGTATCTTCAACTGTGAATAATTTTTAAACGAGTTGATAAAACTTCAAAAAAAATAGTGTGCTGAATTCAGAAAAGAAAGAGCTTTCAAATGATGTAACACTCGACCCATGTTCCTTATTTAAAATGTAAGGGTTGTTATCACCACCCTTAAGGGGTTTATGTGACTAAGTTGAGTTTTAAGTCAAAACATGCCCCCCCTTAATATTAAAATTGACGTTTTCTTAAAAAAAATATTTCTTTGGACGCAAATCGGTCTGTTTCGTTTTCAATGCGCCACCCTATATTTGTTTGTATGCAATTAGCTGAATTGTACTCTTGATGAATTAACTATTACAAACGCCTCATGCTCCTTTAGTGAATTTTTGTGGAAAAAATTAACTAATGGGGAGATCCCGACTTTTGAATTTTGAAAAAATTTTTGCAAATGAGAGCGAACTAGGCCCCCCTAGAACCCATATCCGGTGTTAGTTTCAATTTTTATATGTTTATATATATATATATATATATATATATATATATATATATATATATATATATATATATGTATGAATGTATGTATGTATCACACCGATAACTCAAAAAATAATGGGCCGATTTTGATAAAATTTGGCATGTACCTTCCTTTTGTAAGTGGCTTGGAGAAGTTCGTTAGTCAGGAAAATCGGATGAGGTTTTCCGGGAAAGTTTTGAGTTTTCATTCAAAAAACATTATTATCTCAAAAAATAAAAAAGCTATGATAACCAAATTTGGTAGGTGTGTTTACGATATAAAAAAGTAAACTACATGCAAAAATTTAGATTTCTATGTTACAAAAAAAAGTTATAATAGAATATTTGGTGCCAGATCATTTCTATGAAAATTAACTGCCATAACGCACTTGCTGCGTCTTTGAGTTTTGTAGAGTTTGTGTTAGTGCGGCGGAAGCCTTATCTGTAGTAGTGGCGTTAGAGTCTACGTTGCAAATTCGCTCCTACAATATAACTGTACAGCGACGTGGAATTCTGATCACCTAATAGATTTTTAAATAACGTGTTGTTAATTCTTGTATGATCGATTAACTTGTACCATATTGTTTGTTAAGGTGTGACATCCAGCCCTACAATAAGCAGAGAAACAACAAAAAAGTTTGTTTACGCTACGATTTACGGTGCCGGTCCTGAAAAATTAAGTGAAATCCTGGACTGTAGCTTAGTTGATGCAAGTAACATTTGGAAAAGATTTTCAGGTAAGTCTAAATGGGTAAATTTATCACTATCACTATAAGTTTTTATTTTGGAGAAACTAACTAACATAATAAAACTTCTGGGCGCAGCAAGTGCGTTATGGTAGTGAATTTTCATTAAAATGTTTTTAATAGCAAACCTGTTTTTTTTTTAAGAAAGCAGGCATCAACCTATATAGTAGAAATAATGTGCCATCTTTCATCAAAATAACTTTATTGTTTGAAAATGTACAAAAATTTCCGAAAGTAAACTTAAATTGTTCCCGAAAAAACTGGTTTCCTGGCCAACCTTATAGGTTAATAGCAAATTGAGCTATTCAAATTTGAAGCATTTAATGAAAATTCGCTACCATAACGCACTTGCTCTATCCCAAATTTCTTTTCTTACAAAGATGTATTATATTTGGATGAAAAATGCAAAAATGCAATAACATAGGGCGTGTTCGATTAAAAAAAATTGCTACCATAACGCACTTGCTGCGTCCCGAATTTCTTTTTTTACAAGGATGTATTATATTTCGATGGAAAGTGCAACAATGAAATAACATAGGGCGTGTTCGATTAAAAAAAAAGACAATTTGAATCACTAACGACTTATTGACCACCCTGTAATAGTAGAAATATTTTTTAAGATGTAGCTCAACAAACCCTATAATTAATGTATACATTTTTTTTTCGTAACTTGCATAATAACGGATATATTGAGTTCTAATGATTTACGAAAATTCTTCAAAAATGATATAGCATTAAACGATAAACTCTATAGCCAACACTACTGCCAAAGCATCAGAGAAAGGGTATATTTGAAATGTCTTTTCTGGGAATATTTTAGTAAAATGAAAGACAAAAACGATTGAAACCAAGAGCTCAGGCTTTGTAAAACATTCTTCTTGAGACATTTTCTTTCCATAGGTCATATTAGTTTCAGGTTCATTGCCTAAATATTACCATTAGTTTCAGGTTCATTGCCTAAATATTACCAATTATGACGTTTTAAATCGCGACTTTGACGTTTTGAGGAAAACCAAAATTTATTTTCCTTTAAATGCCTGTAACTTTTTTGTCCTTTAATGTAGGAAGTTAAATTTTGGCAGATAGCTTACCTATAATGATATAAACCGATGTACCAAATTTGGTTGTCCTTACTTTGTTAATTCCGGATATATAATTTTTTTCGAATGAAAACTCAAAATTTTCCCGGAAAACCTCGGCCGATTTTCTTTACTAACGAACTTATCCAATCCATTTACAAAAGGAAGGTACGTGGAAAATTTTATCAAAATCGGCACATTATTTTTTGATTTATTGGTGTGATACATACATACGTACACACACACACACACACACACACACACACACACACACACACATATATATATATATATATATATATATATATATATATATATATATATATATATATATATATATATATATATATATATATATATATATATATATATATATATATATATATATATAAACGTAAAAAAATTAAAACTGACAACGGATATGGGTTCTAGGGGTCCAAGTTCGCGCTCATTTGCAAAAATTTTTTCAAAATTCAAAAGTCGGGATCTCCTCATTAGTGAATTTTTTCTACGAAAATTCACTAAAAAGGTCGAGGTTAGACACTGTGGTTGGAAACTGAAACAAATAGCAGAAACAACCCAAAAATCACAAAATAATAACAACGGTTTATGAACTAGATACATGTTTCGACAACGACGTCGTCTTTATTAGTAGCTGTGGCTGAATTGCTAAAACTAAAAACTGAAACTAAACAGTGAAATTAAACAGTTTAGCGACCGCTGCTGATGATGACATCTTCGTTCTCAAAATACATATGTAGCAAGTATATAATACTCTGTTTATACTTAAGTGAATTTTTGTAGAAAAAATTTACAAATTCTCCTCATTAACGAATGTTGATAACTTTTATGCAGTCTTTTTAATTGACATAGTCCAACAAGGACACTGAAACTGTTTCGCTTGCTTTCTCATTATCAAGAATGAAAAGCGATAAGTTATAAGTTTTAGTGAATTTTCGTTGAAAAAATTCACTAATGGGCAGATCCTGACTTTTGAATTTTGAAAACATTTCTTCAAATGAGCGCGAATTAGGACCCCTAGAATTCATATCCGGGGTCAGTTTTCATTTTTAGTGATTTTTTTTAACTTGTGATTTTTTGTAGAACAAATTTCTTCAAATGATCGCAAACTAGTCAGTTTCAATTTTTATATGTTTATATATATATATATATATATATATATATATATATATATATATATATATATATATATATATATATATATATATATATATATATATATATAGTGTGACCCATTTTAAATGGAAACACCCCTGTAACTTTTGTACTTATTATTCGATTTTGATGAACAAAACATAAAAAGATATAGGATTAAAAACTATTAATCCCGTTAAAATTGTCACCTGACCAAGCCTGACTAATACAGTTTTTATATGTCAAAAATTGGGAAACAGGTTGAAAAAGATAAGTACGCTACTGCATTCGGCATGCCTCAAAATAGATATATCTCAAATTTGATCAAAAAAGAAGAATTATTAACCATTTCAGAGAAGTTTATTTGTGTGACCCTTATATATGGAAATACCCTGTAACTTGTATTTATAACGCGGGTCTATAGATCCTGTGAAAATTGTTTTTTATGCCATTTGATCACCACCTACAAAAATTATTTTCATAAAATTTTTAAAAAGGGTTATGGAAAAAATAAGTACGCGACTAGATCCGATATTCTTAAAAATTGTTACCTACCAAATTTCATTATAAAAATTATGTTGATGAAACTATGAAAGTCAACAATAACATATCAAAAGTTGAAGAAAAAAAGTGTATAAATGCTGTCACATGAAAATAGTTTTAGTAGGCCGTGATCGAATGGCATAGGAAACAATTTCACTGGATCTATAGACTTCTTTATTTTCTATCGTTTGAGATCTTTAAAAAAATCGCGTTATAAATACAAAAGTTACGGGGGTGTTTCCATATACAAGGGTCACACAAATAAAATTTTCTGAAATGGTCTTCTTTTTTGATGAAATTGGGAATATGTCTATTTTGAGGGATATCGAAAGCAGTGCCGTACTTTTCCCTCCTAAAAATAGTCCTATCTCCTTTTCCCATTTTTTGACATAGAAACACTGCATTAGTAGGGCTTGGTCAGGTGACATAGAGGACACTTTTCACAGCATTAATAGAGTTCTTCATCTTATATCTTTCGATCTTTTGTTTATCAGAATGGAGTTATAAATACAAAAGTTACAGGGGTATTTCCATATCAAATGGGCCACACTGTATATATATATATATATATATATATATATATATATATATATATATATATATATATATATATATATATATATATCACACCGATAATTAAAAAAATAATAGACCAATTTCGATTAAATTTGGTGAGTACCTTCCTTTTGCTTGCAAATGGCTTTGATAAGTTTTGTGAGCCAGAAAAATTGGCCCAGTTATTCCCGGACGATGTTATGTTTTCTTGAAAAAAAATCGTATCTTCCTGAATAACAAAACTGTTGCAACAGAATTTGTTGCGCAGGTTTACGTTGTAAAAAGTAAACTACGTGCCAAAATTTAGATCTGTAAGTTAGAAGAAAAAAAGTTATAGTCACATTTTGTGTGGATAACAAAATGTATTAGATATTACAGACATAGATTATGTTTTTTTTTGGCGCAAGAAGGTCAACAAATGCCAGAAAAATTACTGACTCCTAAACGTCAAAGTTGCGATTTGAAAGTCAAAATTGGCTATGTCTCCGTCAACCACTAACAGGCATAGTCATATAGTTTCAAAATTGTTGTTGTTATTGCTTGCAATGGGTAAACTTGTTGACCTTGATTTTTTCTGTATTATATATATATATATATATATATATATATATATATATATATATATATATATATATATATATATATATATATATATACATATATATATATATATATATATATATATATATATATATATATATATATATAAATTCAAACGGACCTTGGATACGGGTTCTGGGGGCCCTAATTTGTGCTCATTTGAAAACATTTTCCGAAATTATGACCATCGTTACCTCTCTATTCGTGAATTTTCTTGATGAAAATTCACTAAAATGGGGACTTTAGCTTTTACGCATCGAAAGAAGTCATTGTGATAAAGCCAGCAGTGCGTTTAGCTTTATAACGCCAAAAATGGACTTGGGCCCTTATGCTTCTGAGAGCCAGATATACACAGTGTGATTTTTATGATTTTTATGGTTACTCCTTAGTTTAACCGGACGGTTAAGTTTTACTTCAACCGGACGGTTAGCTTATTTTAATAAGTTTATTTTATAATAATGTAAATTGTTTCAATTGTAGATCGCTTTAGTTCATTTAAGAACTTCGGCCAGAGCGTGATAGAGCGTGCCAGACGTCAGGGCTACTTGTGCAGCCTCTCTGGCAGGAGGAGGTTATTTCCCGACATCAAGTCGTCCAGTAGCAAGCTGAGGAAACAGGCAGAACGCCGGGCAATTAATTTCCTGATACAAGTGAGTAAACAGTCAATCAATCTTGTTGATGTTGGACCTGTGATGTGCCGGTGTGACACCGACGGTTGAGGTGGGTGGTGATATGTCAACGGGATGACTGTGTTAACAGCAGAATGGATACAGTAGAGGTCACCGGTAGAAAGGGAATATTGAAGATTCTCTGGTAAAAATGTTAACGAAAAAACAATTTGCAGTACGTCCGGCATAAATAAAAGTTGCACTTTATACATGGCGTTTCTAAAATAATGCGAAAAAATTCAGAGGGTGGTATCCAAGATTATTGTAAAAAAAAACCTGATATGAGTGTGTGAAATGTGTTAACTATTCAACTACGGGCTTTAAAAGTTTGAAAAAATACTGCTGCAAATTGAATCATTACTTCCACATAGCTGCGATAATTTATTCTCCTCAGAAAAACATTCCCCTGGAATGAATTTAAGGTCCATAACTTGACCACAAAGAAAATATTTGTATTCCTGTACCCACAAACTTCGGAAACGTTATATTACTCGAGATGTAACGAAAAAATGTCAATTTTGACCAAATTACTCCGCATATAACCCCTACCCCCTGAAGTGATTTCACCCAAAACCCAACCGAAGCGTTCCTTTCAGGTGCTAACTGAATACCAAATTTGAAGGCGATATTTCAATTCGTTCGAAAGTTATTGCGCCTATTAACAGACAGGCGTACAGGCCAACGCGCGACCGATCGACCGACAGACGAAAAAAAAATCGTTCCAGAATCCAGTTTTCTATATGTTTTGAGATTTAGCCGTTTTATCAAAAAGAAAAAATTCGAAATTACTGTCACCATTATTCTGCTCCCACGCATTCAACCCTTAATTTAATTACAGCACAGAATACTAGATATTTGATGAAATTGAAAGTTTTCTAATAAATAAACCCCAAAACGTTATATTACTCGAGTTTTAGAAAAAAAAATTCAATTTTCACCAAATGAATAGGGTGTGATTCATCCACTATTTCCTGGAGCGATATAACCCAAAAACAATTCGAACCGTTCGTTTTTTTTTTGTTTTTTTTAAATATATATTTCAACAACACCACGAAGTCTTACAGCCTAAATATTATCGTACCGTGTCTGTCGACAAGGAGGAAAGAGGCAAATTGCTAATTCTGGACTTGTAGGTTTGGAGGTTCGGAGGAGAAGTAATAAACATGTACCGGCAAGGAATTCCACAACTTGGAAGTCCTCTGGACAAAAGAGCGGGCATAACAAGATGTTATATGTCTGGTGACATGGACAGTATTCGCTCTGTTTCCCTGGTAGATCTGTTGAGGGTAGCAGGTGGAGAAACTATGGAAGAAAGATCCTCTGAGCAGTGCCCGTGCAGAGAGGTCACCAACGTCACGTCGGTGGGCAAGTCATGGTAGCCTGTGAATGAGTGTAGGGTCACTGATGAGACGTATAGCTCTGTTCTGAATGGAGTCCAGGATAGCGAGTGTAGAAGCGGCAGCGGCACCTAAGATGTGGGAGTAGTATTCGAGGTTTGGTCTTATTTTTGAAGTATATAAGGTATAGAGATTAGCTGGTGAAAAGTATTTGCGAGCCCGGAAGAGGAAACCCAACTTCTTAGCAGCCGCTTCTGCAATTAATGAGACATGTTGGTGCCAATTGAGATTTCGATCCACAGAAATGCCAACAAGTGGAAAGGACTCATTACTTTGAATGACTTGGTTATTTAATGTGATGGGTCTAGGGCTGGTGTATCTCTTATGAGAAAGAAAGCAAGGCTGAGATTTTGTGGGGTTGAATTGTACAAGATTTCTACATCCCCAGTATAATAGTTTTTGGAGATCCACGGAGACAGAATCCTCCATGAGTCTACGATCCTCATCTAATTGGACTAAAGCGACAAACAATATTCTAATATTGTATATTTGAGTGGAGGGTGCTGTCGTCCGCGTAACTGTCATTTGGGTTGGATGTGCTAGAGAGGAGGTCATTGATGTGGAGAAGAAACAGAGTAGGGGCTAAAGCTGAACCTTGAGGAACTCCTGCATTAATTGGATACAGTTTAGAGGAATCGCCATCCACGATAACAGAAATGCTCCGGGTGAAGAGAAAATATGCTGTTTAGGTACAGAGTTTTGGTGGTAGGCCATAGGCCGGAAGTTTATTAAGCAGCGCTGGGTGCCAGACCTGGTCGAATGCTTTGGATATGTCTAGAGCGACAATCTGAGATTCACCTTGTAGCTCCATAGACTTGTTCCAAGAGTGGGTGACAAAGGAAAGGAGGTCGGCTGTTGATCTGCGCTGACGGAATCCATACTGCTTGTCGTGGATTAGACTGTGTTTTTCAAGAAATTTTAGTAATTCTGTGTCTATATACTTTTTCATCACTTTAGAAACGACTGAAAGGAGAGAAATAGGCCTGTTGTTGCTAGGAAGCGCTTTGGATCCTTTGTTGGGGACGGGTTGTACTCAAGCAGTTTTCCAGTTACTAAGGAATATGCCTCTATTGTAAGATATCTGAAACAGACGAGTCAGGACAGGATCAAGTTCTGGTGCGCATTTTTTAAGAACATTTGCTGGGATCTCGTCAAGGCCAGAGGGTTTCCTGGTATTAGGAGAAGAGAGCATGTTTCGTACCTTTTTAGTTTTAAAATGATATCCGTCATTTTATGCGCGACTTTGGAGACTGTTGGTGGTTGAACATTTGGAGGTGGGTTGAGAGTAGAATTGCCGACGAACAACGAGTCTAAAAGTTCAGTCTTGCCCATAGCGGTAGAAAAAATTTCATCCCCTGAAACAAGCGGTGGGAACGTGCTCTTGCATAAATTATTCCCAATAGATTTAGCAAGAGTCCAGAAGGGTTTGCTGCCGTTTGAGCTTGAGAGGACTTTCTTTTTGATGTGGTTATTAAACTAGTTTTTTGTCTCAGAAAGAATGCGGACATAGCGGTTTCTTGCGTCGTTAAATGCTTGACGGTTTTCTTGACTGGGATTGTATACAAGCGTTTTGTGTGCTTTGACCTTTTCAAGTCTGGCCTTGTCACAGGATTTAGAGAACCAGAGCTTTTGAGTGGCTGAAGAGGTTTTCTGTGTACGTGGAATAAATAATTCCATGCCAGCTTGGATAATTTGGGTGACGTTTTGTGAGTTATCAGAGCGGTTAGGATGAAAGAAGCAGACAGACGCCTATGGAAATGAGGAAAAGTAATCCCGCATTTCGTCCCAGTTCGCGGAGTTGTAGTGCCAAACTATACGTGGGTGTGATGACTGTGTGACCTCGGGTTGCGTTGCGCAGGAAGCAGTGACCATGCCGTGGTCTGAGCGACCAAGGGTGGCGGTGACTGATATCTTATCGCATTCAGGTTTTGTAGTAAGAAGGAGATCTAAGGTATTTGAGCTGTGTGTAAGTAAGTAGGTTGCTGAACCATATTGGCTTAAGAATTGCTAACGGCAAAGGCCTCCGCTGCTCTCCCTTGTGGATCGGTTTTTGAAGATCCTAGCCATTCCTTATTATGAACATTGAAGTCACCAAGAATAGTGACCTCGGAGGAAGGAAGTTCAGAAATCAGATGGTCGGTTTTTTCAGAAAGATAGTAAAAGAGCTGGACAAAGTTGTTGTTAGAAGGTGACCGGTAAATGCAACAGATGAATTTAGTTGCAGCCCTGAGAGAGAGTTTCACCCAAATTATGTATTTTCTTCAGCTTCCAGAGTCTCGCATTCTAAGATGCCACGCCATAGCCTACTTTCTGATACAGACGGGAAGCGGTGGCAGCATCAACAAGACCTCTAGCGCGGCTGAGGGTGTCGTCCTCATAGCGCCTGTGAGCCTTCGGAGTTTGGCCAGCTTCCTGGTAGTAGTTTGGTTCACGCCACACCAGCAGACCAACGCCCCATAGAGGATTCTTGGCCTGACGATCGCAGTGTAAATCCAGTGAAGAATCCGAGGATTAAGTCCCCAGGTCCTCTCTATTACTCGACGCAGCTGCCAAAGGGTTGCTACTTCCTTCCTCACTACTCGTTCTATTTGCGAGTAAACATCTTACCTTTACCTTACCTTTTATATATTATGAAAATATAAACAGATAATCCTATCAAATTATTAATTTTTTACCCTTTTTGTACCGAAGTTATATATATATATATATATATATATATATATATATATATATATATATATATATATATATATATATATATATATATATAAGTAGGTATAGCGCCACTTGGGACAGACAGACGTCACATGTGGTTAAGTATGGGATCTGTGTTACCGACATGACAGTTGACAGTTGACAGCTGCCAGTTACCGACCCAACAGTATATAGATAGGGGGCCCCGCTCACAAGATGGCGTCCAAGATGGCTTCTAAGATGGCGTCCAAGATGGCTTCTAAGATGGCGTCCAAGATGGCTTCCAATGTAACCTGAAGGTCATTAACCTGTCTAGGAAACTTTGGCCAGACAGTGACGTCACATGACTTGGGCCAGACAGTCACATAAGTGTCTAACCTATTACTTCAAATTATTATATTTTGAAAAAAACCATTTGGAGCAGGTGAGTTTCGAACCCCGGGCATTCAGATGGGAGGCAACGATGCTACCCATTAGGCTAAGCAGACGCTTGTTAATTTATTGTTTTAGGCTAGTATATATACGACTTTTAATTACAAACAAACCATACATGTAACATAATTAAAGTTTTTGTTATTATTAGACAAATGGATGATTTACAAAATAATGTTTAATATTAGAGGCGGAACCAAAACGGAGGAACCAAAATGGCGGAAAATGGCGGAATGAAAGATGGCGGTCTAACCTGTGATACCTTAAGCTGACATCCCTGACATTATAAAAATGGTGGCTTTCGTTCTTAAAGATGGTGCGCTGATAAGGATGGTTGAAGACTCCATTATTTAAAGTTACGTCACCCCAACCTTTAGAGCCGACAAATGAGAGTGAGGTTGATAAGCGAGAATAATGGTATTGATCGAAGACTCCATGATTTAAAGTTACGCGTCCCATTAAAACAAACCATTCATAAAGCTTTTGTTATTAGACATAAGACATAATAATTAATATGTTTAATATTAGACAGACTAGAACGTCACAATTGTTATATGGGTAGGTTCTAAAAATAACACACAGAGGTCGCTGGCAAAACAAAAGAAGGAAGTTCAGAAACAAAATAGACAACAGGTTCAACCGTGAGATGTACGATAGAACCAACACATGCACGGTGTTAAGGAGGCCAAATCAAATTGGAATATACAATAAAATGGCCACTTCCGGTCTAAACTTTAAATCGTTATATCTTTTCAACGACAAGTGATAGAAATGAACTGACTTCAAAAATATATGTTTCGTAACAAGATCTACAAGAAACTGAGATAAAAAACTTCAAACCCTTATCGCGGAAGATCCGTGAGATGTACGAGAGAACCAATACATGCACGGTGTTAAGGAGGCCAAATCAAATTGGAATATACAATAAAATGGCCACTT